>JAMXBB010000011.1:21397085-21627697 GCA_024138015.1 Lumnitzera littorea
TATGATATATAAATATTAAATAAATAATAAAAAAATGTAGTAATCAATATATAATATATATTTTATACAATTTCATAATAGTGATGAAACCATATAGTTAACGGTTTATGAGATATACTGATATGTTGGAATTTCCTTTGATTATTTATCTAAAAAATGTACCTTTCATTTAAAGGTTTTTTTTTTTTTTTTTTTATGGATAGTGTTGATTTTAACTAGGAATGTTGTAATTTTGCAAAATAATGTAAATCTTATAATAAAGTATAGGCTTATCTTATTTATTTTATAAAATTACATTTCTTAATTTTACTTATGAAGGTCATCGAACTTTTTTTCTAAATTTTATTGATAGTATTTTCTATATTGTAATTTTGCACTTTACTTCTCATAATGTTCCCACTATAAATAATATATTTGCATGTATATTTTTGTTATGTGTAAACCTCGTGAAACAATTACTATACACTTTTAGTCGTTATTACATTTATTCTTGAAATGAAAAATAAAATTTCATTTTACTAATGCCTTTCTAGTTATTATATTATTATTCTTAAGCACATGACAAAAATGCCATTACTAAAAAGAACTTCACTTGAGTCTAACATTAATGTCCCATATTTAGGAATAAAACAAATTAATCTCTTCTTAATTAAGAAAACTAAATCAATTTTTTAGCATACAATTCTTTTTACCATTAATTTTACTTCAAAAAAAAAAATATCTTTTATTTGTTAGTTAGATGACTTAATTTTTCATTTTGGAAAAATTATATCAAAGGGTATTAATATTTATGGTTAATTTCAAATAAGGGATCAATGTTTCTAAAAATTTAAATAAAAGATTAATATTTTAGTAAGTAGTTAAAATAAAAGATCACAGTTATAACAGTATTAATTTTAAGTGGTGAGGTGGTTATTTGTCACATGGCACATACGTAAATTTGACATGACACTCACATGGCATTTACTTATATATTTAAATACAAATAAATAGAAAAAATTACAAAAAAATATAAAAAATAAAATATCTATTAATAAAACTTTATAATATAATTAGCTATTATATTTATATAACAATAATTAATTTTTCAAAATATAAATATAATTAATTTGAAAGAAAAATTTAAAAATAAAAAAAAATTAAAAAATAGATTCGACTGCCCCTATAAGTAACCAGTTTGACTTTAAAATGACTAGTAGGTTGCATCCTACTTAAGAAAGTGGGTTGACTAATCAGGTTTACAAGTTTTTTTTTTTCCTTTTATATTTAGCCATATATTCTATTTTTTTAATTTTTTGAATATTTTTCTTTTTTAATTAATTCTATTATATTATATATTATACTTATATTAAATTATTTCTTTCTAATTTTTTTTTATATTGTAAAATTTATCTATTTCTTTTTTTATTATTCATCATTTGTTAAATTTTTAAGTAATTTTTATAAATTTTTATTTTTTTCTATTAATTTATATTTTAAAATAAATATCTTTACTATGCTTTTGTTACGCCTGTACCACATAAGTGCCATGCGATAGTTAACATATATATTAGCTAATATTAACGGTGTTATAACAATGATAACCTATTTTAACCACTTACTAAAATATTAATCTAGATTTTTTGAAATATTGATTTATTATTCGAAAGATCGCAAATAGTTACATTTTATTACATTCTTTTTTTTTGTGTGATTATAATGAGGAAGAAAAATTCGAGTTTAATCCATTTTACTTAAAAGATTAGTGTTTATACTATTAGATTATAATAAATTATGTTATCTATATTATTAAAGTCTTTTAGGCTTAAATAACCGTCACCCTTAAAATTATCTATTTATCCTCTAATTAATATTATTTAACAAAGAAAACTAACATTAAAATTATAAATAATGAATAATTATGCCATTTTCCTTTTTTTTTTTCTCCTTTCCCATTAGTCTCTTTTACTCTCAAAATTATGCTTTGGCTGCCATTCTTAACTTCCACTTTCTTCTCCTAGTCTATCCCCTTCTTTCTTTCTTTCTTTCTTTCTTTCTTTCTCTCTCTCTCTCTCTCTCTCTATATATATATACTTCTCAATAGTATTATAACTTTAGTTTTTTACCTCAGTATCTCACAAATTGTAAATAATTTTACATATATTAAGCTCTTAACACTTCCTTTTTGTTTCATATAAATTTTACATATTATTAAAAACTTGATATAAATTTTCATAAAAAGATATATAAATTTTTTAATGTATTTTTTCAAATAGTTAACTTTTAGTTTTATAACTATTTTACATTTTTATAGATATATTTTGCAAGTATAATATGTTTTAATTATTTTTATTAATGATTTTAAATATAATTATTGATACAATTACAGCACGGATGCATGATTTGCTAGTAGTTATTATACTTAAAGAATAATATACATATATATTAACCGATAATGTATCTGTATTGCGTGTGTACAAAATAATAAAATTATATTGTATAATGAAATATATTATAATATTAATATAAGATATTAATAAATGAAGAAGATAAATAGTGAGAATGTTAAGAGAGAGAGAGAGATATGTGAAATGCAATTATTAACAAAAAAATGGAAAAGGAAAAGTGAAAGAGAAAATGGAAAAGTAATAGAAAAATGGATAAGAAGAGAGAAAAATATTTAAGTAGATAAATTTTTTTAATAATTTTAATTGTTTATTTTGTTATTAATTTTTTTATTAAATAATATTAATTAGAAGATAAATAGATAATTTTAAGGTGACGATTACTTAAACTTTAAAATACTTTAATAATATAGATAAATAATTATATAATATTACAATAAAAAATATATCAAGACATAACGTCAAAACATTAATTATCATAAACGTAATTATCTTTATTATTATTTCGTCACTTTATTGCCAGTTTGCATTATTAGCTGAAACTGCCTCCGCTTTGGTGTCCTTCCAAATCGATTTGCTCTCAATTGGCTCAATCCTCCATCTTCATGTGCATCATTCATTAACCCTAACCCTAATTCCAACTAAACCCTCTATTGCTGATTTAATTTGAGTCGATTTGCTCTCCCTTCTTCTCGGACCTTCGTCAATGGGTAGTGACGGTCATAAGGAGTTGTTCCATCGCAAGCACAGACGATCCTCCCCTCTTTCCGATGAAGACGCTGAGAGGTCATTGAAGAAGCACAAGCACCGCCACCATCGCCGACACCGCAAGAAGCGAGAGGACGAAACTGAAACCAAGCACGAATCTGATGAAGGAGGAGTACTTAACGATTCTTCTCCTCCTCCGGTGCCTCCTCGGCCGATCTCTTCGTACCGAAATCCACGGTCTGATGATGACGTCGAAGAAGGAGAGATTCTTGAAGAGGACGGAATCGATGAATTCAACTCTCAGAATCTGGTGTGTTCAATTGGCCTTCTTATTCGTTTTTGATTGAGGAACATTCGCGCGAGAGAAATATCTGTTTACCCTGTGAATTTGCTTTTGAAATTGAATAGGAAAATATGCAATCTACTGATTAGGAATTGTCTTTTAGGTTATTTGTGCGGTTAGGGTAATTTTTTTCTCTTCTTTTTGGGTTTTGAAATTGTCTGTGTTAATAATAAGTTTTTGTCATGAGCGCCTTGTTTAGATAATCCGATTAGCTGAGTGAGTTTCACTTCCATTCCATATGTAAGAACCTGCCCGTGCATCATCAGGATTGAAAGGAGTTTGCATTGAAGGCTGATGGCTTACTATTGATTTTGTAAGAGCTTTAATTGTGAGTTTGCATCATGTATATGTTGAATTTCTACCAAGCTAATGTTATGGTTTTTATGCGGTGATGCTTTAAGGTACATGGTGAAGACGGGCTTATGGAGGTTGATAAAAGCTCAGGGGAGATGGTCAATGGATTTTACTCTAAGGATGATGGAGACCGTATTCTGAATGGGGGTTTGGACGTTAATTCTGATAGGAATGATGATAGAGAAAAATGTAGGTCCCCTTCAGATGATAAAGTTAGGGGGAGGAGCCATCAAGGTGTAAAAAGGTTGGAAGAAGTAAGTAATTTGAGTGAGACTAAGAAATCCCATTCAAATAGCATTGAAGATGACCATAACACATCCTGCTATAGGTATGTGGGTGGCCCTAATTTTAGAGCTAGGTCAAGATCACAGGATGTTGGGAGAGAGAGATCCCGTTCTCAAAATATTATGCCAGATGAAGAGCTTCTTTCAGAAAAAAGAGATTATTTGGAAAGGGATTCTATATATGTTTCCGAGGGAAGGAAGACTGAGTTTGATTTGGACAATCAAAAAGTGGCTTACCACCACCGGGACTGGAGACATGGTAGTAGGGATTCTGTTAGGGATGAGGAGAGGGAAAGGGTTGCTAGTTCTAGTCGGTATAGTGGAAGGGAGGAGAGGCATGAAAGTAGGGAGAGAAAAACTAGGGATAACTATGATAGGGATGATGATATTGAACGTTGGAAAGATGGAGAAAGGAGGAGAGAGGGATATTACAAAAGGAAAGATGAACAGGGGAGAAGCCTTGACAGGGATCATAGGAAGAGAAGCGAACGAGAAAGGAGTATTGACCAGGAATGCGAGAGGGACTACAGAAGATCTTTTCTCAGGGAGAGGAGCCGAGAGAGGGAATCAGGGAGAGATAGAAGGATGGAGAAGGAAAGAGAGACTAGCAGGGATAGGACTCGGGAAAGAGAGAAAGTCAGGGATAGGGATAGGGATAGGGATAATGATAGGGATAGGAGACTAGAAGAGAATAGGTTGGATAGTAGAAACAAGAACAGAAGTTTGGATGTTTCATCTTTGAAATCCAACTATGAAAATAGTGAATATGAACAAGATAAGCGCAGGGATTCAAAATACTATAGGCCCCCAGAAACAGATAAAAGAAAAAGAGAGGATTCATCAAAAAGTGAAGGTCTGGACAGTGATGATGAACGTAAAAGGTAATCTATGCTAAATACATCGTTTTTTTTTTTATTCCTTTTGTTTTTTCATTGTTCTTTTTGAAACTTTAGATTTGACACTGATCCATTTTTGAATTGCTGCAGAGATGAGAATGAACAGGATGATTTTGAGGAAGCATTTGTACTGAAGCCAGCTGAGGAGGAAGAGGAGGATCTTAATAGAATAAAGGAAGAGAGCAGAAGGCTTACGCAAGCCATTATGGAGAAATATAGGAATCAGCAGCAGCAGCAGCAGCAGCAACAGCAAGCAAAGCCTCAGCCTGAGGATGATGTAAAAGGTCAGTTCACTTTTTTATTTCCCTTTAATATATGGTATAAATCTTATGGGATGGACTTGGAAATCAACCCGTGGATGGCTGAAATTGGTGATGTCATCTTGTGTTGTTTTCCCGTGACTGCATTATTACTAAATTAAATTTGCATTTGTGTTAGCAATTTGGTGGCTAAGCATACATGAGATGAATGTTAGACTTGTTTTCTATAAATTAGAATAAGCAGGATCATGATGTACACATTGACATGTTCTCTTTGCAGATGTGCTGTGGTTTATTGAGTTTGAATCTTTTATGGGTGATTTTGTTTAGAAAATGTTAGTGTTGTGATATATTGCTAGCTTACATGTCAAATAATCTAGGTTACTTAATCATATTGTGCTCCCTTTTATTTTATGGTTTTCAGTTGCCTTTTCTTATGACCTTTTCTGCTCCTTAATAAATCAGAAAAGGAAACCCTGGAGAAACCTAGTGAAGAGCTCACATTGCCTGGTGCAGTTGAAATTCTTGGAGGAATGACAGAAGGTGGTGATGGTGATGGTGATGCTGCTGAACCTCCAATTTCCATTGGGAAATCAACCCTGCAAAATGTGATTGCAAGGAGCACCGGCGCAGCAGGGCTTGGGGAAGGAACCCCAAAGGTGCTCTATTATTTTTGCTTTTGGCCTATGATAAATTCTCTTGGATTTAATTTCCTCCCTAGCTCTTTGTATTAATGGTTCCTAATATAATTTAAGGTTTGGATGAGGGAGATTAGCCTTCGATATTCACTTTGTTTAGGTATTTAAGTTTTATTGCTTCCCACTATAGCCATTACTGACATTTCTTAATAATGCCCAGAGTGAGAGATCGGATGACATGTTTTGTGATGACATTTTTGGAGATTCTCCAGCTGGAAAACGTAAATCGGTGAGAATTTGTTGGCATGCTTCGTTTCTTTATACTCTTTAGATCATCGTCACTTGTGTATTCAAGGCATAAGATTCAGTATGCTAAGAGAATTATATAAGCATAGAATTTTTACTTATATTTAGTATTTGAGTTGCTGATTTGGCCCGTTTTCATTTGTAATCTGCATTGCCATGGCATATTCTGACTCTCAAACCGACGATCTTCTACTTTGTGCTTTATGAAGGATAAAGGTGGTGGTTTGCCGATTGAAAGGAGTGGTCTCCATGACAACTGGGATGATGCAGAAGGGTATTACAGTAAGTCTTTGGTCATTTAACCAATGATAAAATTTATTATTTTAGTTTTTCTTCCATTGTTGTTTTGCTTTTGTTGAGCTTATATTTGCAAATTGGTTGGATCATGACATAATGGTAATGTTGTCCTTGTGGTGTCTCTCGAACTCCTCCTGTCATGCTGAAAGGAATATCTGATGTAGTTCTAGGTGGTTGGAGTTTCCTTCATCTCTCTGTCTCCCCCTTTTCAACCTTTAATTGCGTGCTTGCTCAAAGGTTGCAGTTCGCATCCAAACATAATCAGTTCAGTCTTATCCAGAATGTTGCTGCTGGATGCCCTAGATAAGTCAAGATATGACCTCTGCTGTGTAGCTCATAACATAAATGTTCTTTGTTTGAAATGGTCTCCGATCTTCAAGTTTTTGCAACTTATAAAATGATCTTCCTTGTAGGTTATCGGTTTGGTGAGATTCTTGACGGTCGATATGAGGTTATTGCTGCTCATGGAAAAGGTGTCTTTTCCACTGTAGTCCGAGCAAAGGATTTGAAGGCTGGTCTGGGTGATCCAGAGGAAGTGGCAATTAAAATTTTACGCAATAAGGAGGCAATGTGAGTGTTGGTTTTTTGTTTTTCCTTTCAAAGATAGTTCAAATGTGCTGTCATAAAAGGTTTGTTTTGCACATTAATCAGTTAGTCCCACTCTCATTTCTCTGCTGCTTTTTTTATGACTGATGAAGGTACAAGGCTGGTCTCGAGGAACTTGGCATCCTCAATAAATTAGTAGGTGCAGATCCAGAAGACAAACGCCACTGTGTTCGTTTATTATCAAGTTTTAAATACAGAAATCATCTTTGTTTAGTATTTGAATCTCTTAATATGAATCTTCGAGAGGTATTAAAGAAGTTTGGTCGCAATATTGGTCTTAAACTGACCGCTGTCAGGGCTTATGCGAAGCAACTCTTCATTGCTTTGAAACATCTTCGGAACTGTGGTGTTCTTCATTGTGATATCAAGCCTGACAATATGCTGGTTAGTTAATTCTAATATGTCTTTAGTTAATTGATAGAGGTGCTTGTTCTGTTTTTCATATCAATGCTGTATAATACAGGTTAATGAGGCAAAAAATGTCCTGAAGCTCTGTGATTTTGGCAATGCCATGTTTGCTGGAAAAAATGAGATTACGCCATACCTTGTTAGCCGCTTTTATCGTGCCCCAGAGATAAGTAAGACTTTTTCTGGAAAGATAATTTGATGTGATTCCCCTACCCCACAAAACCCCACAAATCTTGCCATCATAAGTCATCACTTAGGATTTATTATCTTCTTCTTGTAGTTCTTGGCTTGCCTTATGATCATCCAATGGATATCTGGTCTGTTGGTTGCTGTCTGTATGAGCTTTATACAGGAAAAGTTCTTTTTCCTGGTCCGACAAACAATGACATGCTTCGTCTTCATATGGAGCTGAAAGGTCCTTTTCCAAAGAAGATGCTTCGCAAGGTGGAGATGCATTTTTGTCCTTCCTGTGCAAAGACTTGAGTTTAGCTTAGGGCGCTCGATAAATAACCTAATTGCCAAAAACATTTATTGCGGTTTAGTTTTGGAATGCCATTCTTACCAATCTTAATGTACAGGGAGCATTCACAGATCAGCACTTTGATCAAGATCTGAATTTTCTCTCTACAGAAGAGGATCCTGTCACAAAGAAGGTATACAGGCCTTGTAATATCTGATCCACTAGTTTCTCTCAGATTTTATGACTGAGAATTGTGTCTTCTCACGTTGTTATGATTGAGCTTTCAACTTTTCTTTTGCAGACCATGAAGAGAATGATCTTTAATATCAGGCCTAAGGACATTGGCTCGATCATTAAGGGTTCTGCTGGTGAGGATCCTAAGATGTTGGCGAACTTTAAGGATCTTTTTGACAAAATTTTTGTTTTGGATCCTGAGAAGAGAATGACAGTGCAACAAGCATTAAGTCATCCTTTCATCACGGGCAAGTGATTGTTGCTGCTGATATTTGTCTCCAGAATGCAGTTGCACTTGATTACTCTTTATTAGAAACAAACCCTTGATCCGATAACTAATTATATAGCATCATCTGCTTTTAATTTCCCTATACTGGATGGAGGGCATTGGAGGAATTTTGGCTCGGTTGGATGTGGACAAATTTGCTCCTTACATGCGCTTCTTTCACTCAAATGTACTGTTCTTATTGTAAGATAAGTTGCCAGAGGTGCTTTTAGACATTGTGAAAGTTTATTACATTTTTCATGTGTAATCTAGCCTTACTCTGATGTTGAATCCTTGGGAAATTTTATGAAGACAGGAATGTATTATTTGCTGATAAGTTTGTATCTGCCTTCTGTCTAGGTCCTAGCTTGATGCAACTTGATGCTTTTATATACTTTGGTTTGAAAAAATTTTCAGCACATGTTGCTTTCATTCTTTGTGGTTTTAATTTTGCAGCATATGTTAAATGCTTGTAGTGTTGAGAACTAAAATTCTTGATTCAGGAATCCTGCCACTGCTTTGAGGCAAACTGCCAGTGTTTAGATGCTTTACAAGGCACTTGGGAGAAGGTATTCCGGTCTGTTAATTAGAAATCATTGCAACGCGAGTACTCTTTGTTGCATTTCCTTCCTACATTTGCTTTAGATTGAGATTCCTAGGGGAATTCGCACAAGTTGGGGAAGTCCTCTGGTATGATGGAATGGTTTAGCTTTTTCATATTTAAAGGGTAGTATTCTTTTCGCAACCTAGGAGAGAAAAATGTCAGGTTACTTATGTGTACTCGGGTATTTTTTTTGGCATCCTTGGAGGAAAAATGTTAGTTTATTTGTACATACTTGACTTGTCCCATGAGCTATCAGTGCCGTATGATATGTTCTCTCCCAGTGTGTTATGAGGTCTGTGTTTACTGGATGATTTCTAGAATACATTTATTCTAATGTGTGTGCAAAGCACCACTTCCCTTGAGAAAATTGTATAAAGCATACATGTAGTTTATGGGCTGGATATTATTGATGGTGACATGGACTTTTTTCATCTTTTGAGGTGGTTATTTTACCATGTCAATCATAATAAAACTGGCACTTTCTGCTTGTGCTAATATGTTATGTTGTATGCCTGCTTGTACTTTCAATGAGGGACTGTGCATAAGCAAGCATCACTCTTCCTGCTTTTTGTCATGTCATGATAGGCCATACAGCTTTGACATCAAAATGCAGTTCCATGCTTGAAGAGGTTAACACTATCATTATAATTGCAGCAGCATTAGATATTAGCTTAGATGAAATTACATACTGCATATCAGGCAAGCATTCTTGAAACGGGACAAGACGATGCATGGATCCCCATCCTCAAGGCCTCAGCATTTGTCATTTGGACACAGTTGTTCAGTGTGGAAATTGCTGTTGCTGCTTGAATAATTGTTTATGTAGTGACCATTTAGTGGCTGTTGCCAGATCTTTTACCATTGGTAGTTAGAAGATCTCTCTCTCTCTCTCTCTCTCTAATAATTATTATATGGTTTTAAGCCTTTTGGGATAGTATGTTACCATCATTACTTCGGACTGTTAAGGATCTCTTAGGGATAGTGACCAGGATTGCATTTACTGCGAGTCTTCGTGCTGGTAATCTTCATAAGGTAAAGTGGTAATGAAAGTTGATATTCTAACTTATCTTCCCTTAATACCTCTATTGACCAACCTTCAAACCTCACAAAAGAATAAAAATTGGAATTGATGGAAAATAATGCACACTTTTCAGGATCTTGTAGGAGTGGGAGAAAGCCAGGAAAAGAAGTCTGAGGGAGTTGACATGTTGAGGCCAGATTTTTCTGGTAATGTCTCTTTATTTGATGAAAGGGAAGGAGAACTATCTGTGTCTAATGAGGGAGCTACCAAGGAAATCCTGGAGAAGCTCTCTCTGCCCGAAAAAGCTTGGCTATCTCCTCCAGACAGCATTTGCAATAGTAGTTCAGAATCCAGCATTGCTTCCTCTGATGCAGATTTTCCAGATGGTTTGAGTGACCAAAAGTCAGACATGGTGCAGCAGTTCCACAACTTTGACTGGAGAGTTGAGGCAGGTCATCTGTTTGACAGATTTTTCTTCTCAAGTTGATATACATCAAGTAACAACATACACAACTCACCAGCTCAGTGCATAGAAAATGCTAATACTGATCTGGAAGCATTAGTTATAAGTGAGCCACTGCCATGCACGGAAGTTGTGGCATGACAAGCTGATGAACATGCAATGGTCCCACTTCAAATTCATGCTCATCCCATGAGGAAGGTCCTAAGATGAAACTTGTGGATAAAGACAAGCAATTCTTGGATGGAGTAGGTATGAAGATGAAAATAATGAAGATCCAGAGCTTGGTATGCATGCAAATGGTTAGGTTGCAAGAAATAAGCAACAAAATTTTTAATGCTTTTCAGTTTAAAAAAATAAATAATAGTTGGAATGCTTTCTTGTAAGTAATTAATCTATGCCTTCATCCAATGTAAAATTTTTAATAATGCCAGCTAATGGTTGTCAAAACAGTAATTAATCTAGTGTTGGTATTAAGAGTAGATGTTTCTATGTTGCCATTACATGTTTGCTAGGGAAACATGAATAAGAGACATATTAAGAGGAGCAGTCAAAGTTTTCATTTACCTAACTTTCTTCTCTTACATGCTACAAGGATGATATAATGTGCATTAATGAGTAATAACCCTATACTCTTCATAGTGAAAGGTACTAGATCTTCCTTCGACATCAAATTATTTCCCAAACCCAAGGTTTGCTGCCAAAATTTCTGGAGCTGTCCATCTATCTTAACTGACTCTTCTGATCAAGAGTTGAGTTTGCTGTCTTGGCTTATGCTGGGTCATGGTCTCTTTGATTTTCTTTCTTTGATTTTTCTTTTTTTAATAAATGCAGTAAGTACTCATCAAGCTATTAATCAGCCCTGCTTTAATTAATTGGAGTTTGTGTTTCTCCTGAGAATTCTTTTCAGAATATTGTACTTGGTATTGTTTTTCTCCCCCATTGTGCCCCTAACTTCCATCTTTTATGGTCTAGGTAAAAATGCTTATGCAATATCAGTTTTAAGACGTGTGGAGATGAAACTAGATGGTCAAAATATCTCTGATACTACGTCTGTCTTGAAGTTCCTTAGAGCGATTTTCATTACATGAACTAATAAAGACATCCTTTTGACATCTCTCAGAGAAACTAGTGTTGCCAAGCAGGTAGACTATCTGCTTAAGCAAGCTACTAGTATTGACAATCTTTGCAACATGTATGAAGGTTGGACTCCTTGTATTTGAATGCATGAGGGACTGTACTGTATATGAGTGGTATCCAGGAAACATGCTGTGCAACGGTAGTGTGATGCATGCCATTCTGGTTGATGGCTTTATTTGGCTTTCTGAGACTAATTTGCAAATGAAACTGCCTTACACTGCACAATCTAGCACGTCATAATTGCCTCATTTGGTTGAATGTGCAACTGGAAGAGCCTGTCTGGAGCTTTTTCAGTGCATGGTAGGAAGCTGCTGTTATTGATTGCCTCTGCAGATTCATTTTGGCATTCCCCAGGCCTAGAAGCTGACCCAAATTGACCTGCTAGATTCTTCTAGCTGATGCACATGCAATTGCCAAAGTGTGGCTGGTGAGACGTGATATCAAAATGCCACAAACAGGAGCACGACATGTTGCCATCTGGAATGGAAAAGCGCCCTCGTTCTATATTGCTGGTTTATTGGAAGATTTCCAATTTGAGAGCCTTTTATTAAAGTTTGAAGCACGTCCAACTTGGTCATGGCGTGTTGCTCTTGGTGAATAGGATTTTTGGGTCATGTTGAGGAATACATCTAATCAATGGTGCTTATCTTTGGTTGATACTTTCATCTTACTCTCCATATAACCAGATGTGTTCTTGAGAAGCTGTTGCTGTGTCGAGACGTAGTTGCAATCCTTAAGTTGGTAAGTACGTAAAATTCCTTGCTTCCACAGCTCTATCTTTCTTCATAGACCGCTCACTTATTAGTCTTCCCAAACCATTGCAGATTTGAGATAGTGGCCCTGGATTGTGGCAATCACTCCTTGGAAACTAACCAATACAATCAAACCCAGTCTTCCTGTATGTATAGGAGACCTTTACAACCGATAGTCATTGGCATTTTGACAATGAGGGTATAATTTCCAAACAAGCATCTGTACGGAATGCCATTAGGCATTAAAATGTTTTATATAAAACTATTCTTGTCTCCTTATTGTTGTAAATATGTCTTCTTAGCGTATAAGGCTAATATATGAATAAGTAAAGAGAAAGCGATGCAAGATTAAGTATTGGGAAATACTCTTTTGACCATTGATAATGTGCTTGGCACATAGTATTATCGCTGCATAAACGTGATCAATTATTTTATTTTATGTGCTCAAATTATTATTGTTAGCAAGTAAGAACCTTCCTTCAATGTGCAACATTATGCTTTAGGCTTCATAAGCTATAAGGAGTAAATCCTACTATCATAGCATTTTTTTTATAGCATTGCCACTAAGTGAGGCTTTACCTCTTAAAGTGCACAATGATCCCTACAAGTTTCGTTGGCATAGGTCATTTATAGGCTAAGAAGCTTTATTATTTGATACAACAAAGCAATTAAAATAAATAAATAATAAAAGGATAGGAGGAAAACAATTAAATTTCATTCAATTAGTGAAACACCTCAATTAGGTTAGTAAATTAATTATATTGTAAAACTTTTTAAGCTCTTATCTTTGGAAATCACTTTTTGGTAGCTAATTATTCATTTTAGTAAACTTTAAGCAATTCTAATTTCATTCTAAGCATATCTTATGGTATTTAAGTCTAAATTAAGATCCCAATTTAATTATTTTAAAATCTTTCTTTTACGTACTCATTAAGTATATTAAATTTTATTTTACATGTAGGATATAAGGATTTTATTAGTACATTACATTACGATATTTTTTTTTTATATATGAGTTATCCTAAATACTATATATATTCTTATTTTAACTAATTCCTTTTTTTTTTTCTTTTTCTATATAAATCTACCTTACATTCTAGAAAATCTTATAGCTAATTAGTTGTTGTAGCTTATAATCTGATAGAGACCTCTAAAACTTCTCAAAAAGTAATGCAGCTACTCCTAATATTTTCACCATAGTATTAGCTAATTCTGTCCCCAACATAGGAGACTCACTCCAAAAGTCTTGGTCTATAGCGTAAAGTCTTTCCAATGGTTCTAGTAGACGAAAAGGAATGTCAAATCTATGAAAGGATATTATCTCCCTTGGGATGGCTTCTAGTGTTGTTACTATATCTCTATGAGACAAGTTAGCCACTGGGGATGGAGAGATATTAATAGATGCTATATATACTTAACTTCCATGAGTCCCTGAGCGAAGCAACACATCTGCGTAAGTATTGTCATCACTTGCCTCGTTAATTGACAAAGTAATGTCCTGTGCTTTGGGGGAATCATTCAACTTTTCAATTCCGCTATCATCATTAGCATCCCCGTATTGGACTAAAGATTCATCATAATCTACCAAGTCCTCATCATCATTATTTGAAGTTACCATTGGTATAGCAAGATTGTTCGGATAAACCTAGGAGCTCATGTTAGCAGCATCATCCTTTTTGTGAATTGCAACAGGAAAGCCCATTTCAACCTACAAAAACAAAGAAACAAAGTAAAAAAAAAAAAATTATACATATAAAATAGTACGATGCATTTAATAAATTTACCTCCTAAATAAATAATCGCTTAGTTTGTCTCGAATCCACTAGTAGAGGTGAAGGGTGGTTGTTCTTAGACTTTAAAGAAGGGTTCACCCTTGTTGTCCCACTAAGACATTTCGATTGCTTAGTAATAGCCCTCTTACATCTCCACTACCTTGAGATTTGGTCCTTAGGAGTTTAAAAAAGAATTCGTAACGATATACGGTAGGTGCATGAAGTGTATCACTTACTAATGCAAAGGCATAAGCCTAGAATGCATCCAAGTAATTCGTTCAATGTGTCAACCATCTAGGGGAAGTAACTCCAAATCGACCAGTAGAAGGAAAGAATTGTTGTCACTTTCTAAGGTGAATCTTTCTAAAGTCATTTGGACATAATGACTGGTAGTAAGATCCAGAACTCTCTGTTGTGGTAATCAAGTGAAACACTTCTTGATCAAAACCAAGTTGATGCACAACCCGATTGGGAGAGTATATCATGACTCTTCGCTCTAAAAAGCAACGGCTGAGTCTTTATTATTAAGAAGTGAAGGCAAGCTCCTTGGAATACACCATAAGAGGAACTTAGCTTGAGAATCGATTATATTTTCTTGATTTTCCACTAAGGTAACCTCGTTGTCTGAGTTAGGAGGATAAAGTCTATTGTTGTCTTCTTGCAATTTGCTCCACATAAGGGCAGAATGTGAATTCACCCTTAATGTTAATGAGTTGCAGGAGTGACTAATCAATTGATAGCTCAACTCAGGCTTACACTCTAGGAAGAGCAAGGTTACGTTGGTCTTATATAGTGGGAGGAGAAAAATGCATTTGAAACCACTGGCAAAAGAAAAGTTGAAGAAACATCAGGTTAACAGATGACATGATCACATATTGACCTTTTAAACGTATGGAAGCATGCTAATATAGGTCTAAGCGTCGTTAAAGTGAACTTAAGTAGAAGGGACTTAGAGAGAATCACTAACCCTGGGCAATGCATATGGCCAAGAGGAAAAGTCATAAACTAACACCTTCCTTGGGCCCTTTGAGGAATACGAACAAGGAATGCTAGAACACAATGAAAGCGGCAACTTCATACCTATAAAGACAGGACAGAGAACGTATGAGATGAAGAGACAACTACAATACTTGAATTAAAAAGAGAGAGAGAGAGAGAGAGAGAGAGAGAGGATATGAAGGTATTAACTCTTTCCCATGACCTGGGCCTAGAACTTGCGGCCTGTCCTTCCTTTACTTCTCAAAGAAGTATGCAAGCCAAGAAGCAAAACATGGCTGCTTCTTCTTAGTGTAGGTAGCTTGCAAAGCATCCATTAAGGATGTTTGAAAGCTATGCTTTTTATTAGAGGTTGTCATGGTAATAAGGTTGACTAGTCCAAAGCTACGAAGATTCAATATTGTAGCTACGTCTTCTAATGTTGGAGTTATCTCCCCCCACAAAGTGATAAACATATGGGTCTAAACACTTTAACACGAGATGATGCTTGCTATACTTCCACTCCACTCGTTTGCAGGAACTACAACCGAATAGAAGTGGCAATGGCACGGAGGACTTTAGCCTTCTTCAGTAAAGTCATGTATTTCAACTTCTCTACAATGTATGCTACCCAATCATCTCATCCAGAGGGTGGCTCCTTTAGGAATGAGAATTGGGTATTAGAGAGAGGTAACTCTCTCCTCTCATTTCTAAAGTGCAACACTGAATCTCTTCTTATGGTGTCTCTATAATTAGTACAAGGCTTGCGCTCAATAAACTAGAGACCACCATCAGTGAGAGGTGTTGCACAGGTTTCTCAATGCTTAGCTTTGTCCCAAAACGTGTCTTTAGAGATAGTATTGTCCAACCACTTATCTTGAGGACACAGGATGGGTGGTAGACATTTATCTAAATGCCCCAATAAGTCCGTCATCTTCGTTGCTTCTATGCTTTGACTTGGATTGGACTTCATCTTTTTTCTTGCAAGAGTACAAAATCAATATATTCAATATATGAAGGAGGGAAAGCATTATTGAAGCAATTGTTGTCATTACCCCTCTCATGCATGAAAGAAGTATGCAAGTTAAGAGGCAACCACCTGGTGTAGCTTTTGGAAGGTTCATTAGCAAGAGCGCACGATTTGAACGATCGAATATGGGCAAGTGTCTTACTGTGCTTTGTTATAGTTCTTACTTTTGACAAATCAAATTTGCAAAAAGGGCAAGAACCATGAGGTTTGAACAAATAAATTCCTTAGTATGCTACTTGTTCGAGGAATTATGTTATCGACCTCAATTCAATGTAGCTTATACAGGGATTAAGGAGGTAAACACATATGTGCGTGTGGGAACAATAAAAAGGAATAATGAAATTGAATCTTTGATCACTTAGCCGTTCGTTGAAAAGACTTAAAATAAGAGTGTGATGATCAAGATCTGAATATTCATCCTTTTCATATCAATTTGTCAACCAAGTATAAAATTGAAGAAACAGGAAACAAAGTTGGTGATAACACACCAAATAAGAGTCATACTTCAGACCAGGTTCAAGAATTGCACATGTGGAGTAATGCAACAAGAAAAGTCTAGCAATTGCGGTGAAATAATTCGGCTAAAAAAAATATACAATATTCCATTACTATTCAATGGAGACGTCTAGCAAATTACGTCGAGTGCTTACATGAAAAGAAGTGTAAATCTTGGATATAGTTAAAGATCAGGCCAATAGATATGTAGAGTTGCATTTACCAGGTCATCAAGAATTTACGTAGATTCAAGCAAGAAAGAAGGAAAAAAAAAAAATTCGGAAATGTGAATGAAGTATTACCTATGTAAGCATGGACAAGAATTCGAGTCAAGTTATGTCGTGTGCTACCTATGCAAGATTGAAGCAAAACGATTAAAGAATAAAAAAGAAAGAAATTGATGAAAGAAACGTGATAGAGCAAAAGAAGTCGATGACCTGATATATATAGAAGTGATGGAGGCAAAAGGATAAAGATTAAAAATCTAGATTTGGTATTTTGATAGACTTCAATGATATTGTTGGATTAAAGCCAGGATTTGAGATGAGATATTGCTAGTGATATTCAGTTGTGGAAGAAGATTTGACAAAAGTATTGAAAATTTAATTTATTAGAGATAAGATATTATAATATATTACTCGCTGCTAAGGAGATGATTTATTTTATTATGTGGTCATGTAAATAAAAAAAATAAATAATGAATAATAATAAAATAAAATAAAAAAAATCGTACCAGACTATGGGGGCATTGCCCTTGCACCCCCATGTTGTCTCTACGTAGCGCTACGTAGCTTTTACGATCTTTGCAAGGAGGTAAATGCTATCATTTTGTTTCACAATGCTCTAGAGCTTCACTCCACTTTACGATAACATTGCCCCATTTATTGGTATGAATGAGACACATATGCATACACACACACATACATATACATATGTATATACATATAACATGGCCGGATGGGATGTTTTGAAAGATTTAGATTCTTCTGAATGCTCCAATGGTTTTATTTTTCTACCAATGATCGTAAAATGAGGAAGAAATATCGAGAAGAGCCACCACATACACTATTTAGCGAATCAATGTCATGGTAGCAATAAGTCAATAGTGTAATACAAAAGCATATTGACATATGTGTTTTATGGTAGCAAAATGAATACTAGCATATCATGGTTAACTTGCCAGTGATCTAAGAGGAGCATCAATTCCATAGACATTGGAAGTAATCAAGCAAGCAAAGTCAACATTTAGTACGTTTACATAACAATTGAAGAAACAATTTCTAGAAATGCCTAAACCCTTCTTGAATGTGTCAAAGGGACTTTTGGTCAGGAGGCAAAATGTAGAGGGCTGAAAATTGTTGGGATAAGCCTATTATTTATTTAGGCTTGACTCTTTGGGCCAGGTGACAAGGATTAAGGAGTTTGGTCTATATTTGGGATGATTCGGAGAGATTTTGCTTGGTGAGCTCAGAATAAGGATCATCGAATTGGATCATCTAAATCCAATATTTCTCAGCTAAGCTTATGCATCTATAAGGAAAGCTACTGGCCTTGGGCTCATTAGTTAGTTCATTCAAGATAACTATTAATTAAGCAAGCTTCATCTCATCCATTGATCACCTAGATGATCCAATGGATACTAACATGCCCAAGAGCTTATAAATATCTAAACTTTCCTCTTAATTTAGAACTCTTAGAGAGATCAGAGAAATGGTGTTCTACTGTGAAAACCCTGCTCTTTTAGATCAAATAGCGTTTAAGAAAAGAATTGATCTCATTTGTCTATCACTTATGCATTTGAGACACCGAGATTTCTTATTCTTCCTCCCTATCTTATTTTGACCTAATCATCCCTTCAAGTGACAATCTCACTTCACTCCTTGAAAACCACATGAAGCACATTACTTACGTAATACACACGTGACTACTCTAATTGAACCCTTAAATCTACAACTACTTCCTATGCTTTAGTTGACTATTTGGTTAGTTGACCACTTCCTTCAGTTGAGGATCTTTTATCTTATGCCTCATTAAAGTATAAGTAGAAAACTATTATTGATATAAATAAAAAAATGATGTTGAAAAAACTAATAAAAATAATTTATAATCTCTTGTCTTTTTATATTATTTTAAAATCATTAAAGCTTAACAAGTGTGCTAAGGGGGCTTGAATCTTAAGGATAAACACATTTGAAGAATTCAATAGGAAATGAAATCTTACAACATAAACTTATTATGAGAAGATAAATGCACATTTAATAGGGATAATAAAGTCATAAGATACTCTAAAATTGAATTTGTGCATTTCATAAAGAGAAAACTATAAATGAGACACATAAGAGGAAAATTGAAAATAGGATCATAGGATTCTATATGCAAAGTGGATGTTTTATCATAAGCAAGGTTATTAAAGTTTTTAGATTTCTACCTCTAACTAATTTTTGTTTATGTATGAGCAAAAAATAATACAAGAGAAGACAATCATTTATCAATTATAAAGGCCTTTACTAGAGTTAGGGAAGTTCTAATTTAGGTTCAAAACTTAGAAGGAACATTAAAAGATTATTATCCATAGATGGGATAGCGTAAATCTACGTAATAATAGATGGGTCAAATCTGTTACATTAAGTTTCCTCAACACAAACACATTTATAAATATATCGTGTTATGTTTGTGTTGGTGAATCATTTAACGAGTTGCTAACTCTAATTGAAGTATCATTATGGCACATGTACTTTAATGGAATAAGGCCTTAGAGAATTCTTATTTCGCAAAAATAGAATAGGCAAATGATATTCTATTATTTTATTTAATTGTACTAATGTTTGTACATAGAATAGACATGTAATGGGAGTAAAATCAGTAATTCCTTACGTAATTCTATGATAGATTACTGACTTCCAGACCCCTCACCCATGCTCGCTTCAGAAGCTTACAAAGTCTTGTAAAGAGGATTCTATATGCTTAGCTCGACTAAGACAAACTCCTGCATCAGGAAGGCTTGATAATGAACTACATAAGTGCTTAGTTTGGACACATCCTGATCTGCTCTATCTCATGCCCAGGTGCCATACTCATAAACATTCCTAGTGTAGCCAATTTGTTGCATGTTGAAGGCTAGAATGTCAACCTCCTTGCTTCTTCTTACTGACCTGTTGCTATATCTGAACAGCTCAGCTCCAGCATTTCTCTACCTCATGTATGGAAGGAATAGTAGTGCACTACTTGTCCTTTCTTTTTCTTATATTGTACTATATTCTCTTTTCAAATTTGTCCCATTTGCCCCATTTTGACAATGTAATAAGTATCTTTATTTTGTATTACCCTTTATGTAATTTCACGCATTTCCTTGTTACCTTAAAGACTTACTATAAATAGTCTTCTATCATTTATACCCGAAGTCATCTTATTGTTTATCGGCTAATGAATATTCTCTCTTATATCTTGTGAGAAACCCTCTCAAGTTATAGACCTTCACTCTTTTCTAATCTTGCTAGTAGCTTAAGGGTAGTGGCAAGTGGACCTTAGTTCTTTGCTTGTACGTTGCATCAAGCTAAGACTAAATCGTGTGGTGTTCACTTGTGAGTCATACTGATGAGTAGCCTTATGAAGCTGTTGGAAAGGCTGAACCAACCTTTCTTTGCTTTTATTCGATAGTTCGAAGGACCCATTTTCAATCCTATGATAAGTCTTTATGATAACCGAGCTCCAATGAACATCATATTTATTTCCTAGTATCAGAGCTTAAGGTTACAAGAGATAGCCGAGTCTTTGTAGTGACTAGTTTTTTAAGTAGTTTGCAAACATTGTTGTACTCTGTTTTCTTTACTGTGAAACAGAGCAGGTTTTGATGTTGCTGTTCAATATAGTGCTTAGTAATACTGTGTAAAATCTTTTGTTAGGTTGTGAATTTGTACAAGTCTTGTAATGTGAATGTCGAATCTTACTGTATAAGGAGAGATAGGTGATGTTGAGAGTGGCGCAGTTGGTCATGGTTGTATTGAACAATAGACCCCTCGAGCCATGGATGAATAGATGCAGAACCTCACTACTATTGTGACCAACTTGGCTATTACTGTACAAATATTAGTGGAAGCTTAACCTTAAGAAAGAAATGCTAAACAATAAGGTGTATGAGATAAGCTAAGAGAGTAAGGTGTGGAAATACAAGCTCCTAGTACTTTGAATGCACCAGAAATGTAACCTATCTAAGCTAAAGGACACGTGAATGAAGACTTAAGTTAGGAGAAGTTGAGAACGTGGAAGATGGTGAAGGTGAGGATGAGCAGTTTCTTGAGTATGACAAGCGTAAGCTTTAGGCTACTCGAGAGATTGAGCACATCAAAGTTCAGGTTTCGAGCTTCTTTGGATCTGGTAATGTTGATGAACATATGGAATGGGAAGAAAAGGTTGAGAAGACATTTGATTTTTATGATTATCAGGATGCAGCACGAATTTGATTAGAGTAGCTACCTTTGAGTTCTTTAGGTATGTAATGATGTGGTGGAAGAAGTTGCAAGCCATACGTTAGTGAGCTCGATGCAAAATACGAACTTGGAATGAGATGAAGCAAGTTTTGAGGAGTAGATTTGACCCTAAACACTATGAACAAGATACTTTTCGATGTCTCAAGAACTTAGGTAAGGTAGCTAAATTGTGGATGAATATGTTCGAGAGTTTCAATTGTTAATGATTCGATGTAACGTTGATGAGCTAGAAGCACAAGCCATTGCAAGATTCATTTTTGGTTTGCAAACTAAGATTAGGAACATTGTAGAGGTGCAAAAACTTAGGGCTTTAGATGAGACTATCTGAATTGCCCAAAGAGTTGAAAGGTAGAGGCAAAGTCAACTTAATCAAGCTTCGAGTAGCCGACCTGGTATCATGAGCAGTCGACTTGGTATCCTAAGTAGACCTAGCATGCCAAGCTAACCTGGATATGACCGAGGCCAATATGGTTCTAAGATGGATCACTGAGGTCAAGATCTAAGTAGACTTGATGAGGGCCAAGGAAAGGCTAAGGTTGAAGATTTCGAGGTTAAGAAGGACCAAGGTTAGAGCTTAGGATGGAAGACTAGAGTAATGAAGTGTTTCAAGTGTCTCGACTTTAGACATGTTGTTAGTTAGTATCCAAATAGACGTATGATGACCATTAAGGGTAAGACCTCATAGATTGAGGTGGAGAGTGCAAGTGAAGGAGAAGAGTAGGTAGATGTTGGGAATCTACTGGATTAGTTTTGAGAGGATTCTGATGCCTTAACCCAACCTGAACTTAGGGAATATTGTATGGTTGTATATAAATCCCTTAGTGGCAGTGCTATTGATGAGAATGAATAGAGAGAAAATCTCTTCCATAAGAACTACTGCTTAAATGGCAACCTTTATGCCCTCATTATTGATGGAAGAAGCTGTACCAATGTGATAACGTAAGGAGTAGTTAAGGCTTTGAAGTTGTCGACCTGTTCTCACCCCTTACTTACCCTACAATATCCATTAGCTCAATGAGAAAGGTAGACTTCTAGTTTCTAAATAAGTTTGAGTGCCAACCTCTATTAGTGATAGATATAAGGACGAGGTGTCATATGACATCCTACCTGTATATGCCGTGCGACATCCTACCTATATGTGCCTCACACATACTACTTGGCCAACCATAGCTATTCGAGTTGAAAGTACTCTATAATGGATATAAAAATACTTATATGTTCCAAAAGGATGGAAAGAAAGTCGTGTTGACCCCTATGAGCCTTAAGGACATTCAGGAATCCCAAGTGAAGGTTTCCAAATCAACGTAGAAGAAGTCCTTGGTGATTTTTTGAGCAAAATTTTCTAAGGGTGTTATAAAGGAGGAGTTTTTATTCTTGTTGGTTAGAAGCTTACTCGAGCTTAAGGAGGATGGAGCCTTGTTAGCCAAAGTGTGGGCCTTGCTCCATAAATATGCCAACTTGTTCCCTATCGAGCTAGCGAAGGGTTTGCCCCCTGTCAGAGGCATTGGACACTACATTGACCTTTAGCCTAGCATAGCTCTACCGAACTACCTGCTTATAGACTCAATCTCAAGCAAGTAACTGAGCTCAAGAAGTAAGTTGACAAGCTGATCATTGTTAAGTACAGATATCTAATACCTTAATTAGATGATATGTTTGATGAGTTGCACGGTGCACAAATCTTTTCAAAGGTGGATTTAAGGAGTAGCTACCATCAAATTAGGATGAGACATGGAGACTGCTTTTAAGATGAAGGACGATCTCTTTGAGTGGATGGTAATGCCATTTGGACTTAAAAATACGCCGAGCACTTTCATGCAACTAATGAACCATGTCTTGAGATCATTGATAGGTAAATGTGTTGTAGTTTACTTTGATGACATTTTGGTGTATAGTGCCAACCTCTGCTCTCATGTCGAGCACTTGAGATCTGTGTTTGATATCCTCCGAGTCGAGCACTTATCCGATAACTTAAAGAAATGTACATTTGGTTAGAGCAAGGTTGTATTCCTTAGATATGTAGTATTAGGCGTAGGCATTCGAGTTAATGATGAGAAAGTTCGAGCCATATGGGACTGGATAACACCAACTAGTCTAGCAGATGTGAGAAGCTTTCATATTTTAGCTTTATTCTATTGAAGGTTTATTCGGAATTTCAGTTCCATAGCCGCCCCTTTAACTGAACTAACCAGGAAGAACTCAGAATTCAAATGGTTAGAGAAGGTTCGGAAGAGTTTCGATGATATTAAGTCTAAGTTCTACTGTAGTGCTTGTACTCCAAACTTTGATAAAGTCTTTGAGTTGGAGTGTGACGCTTTTAGGGTAGGCATTGGCATACTTATGCAGGAGCGATGACCTATTGCATACTTCAATGAGAAGTTTAGAGGTGCTGTTCTGAATTACTTAACATATGATAAAGAGTTCTACACACTTATCCAAGCACTTTAAAATTGGCAGTATTATTTGCTACCTAGCGAATTCATCATCTATACGGATCATAAGTCCCTTAAACACTTATGAGGTTAGCAAAAACTCTCTCGATGTCATGCTAAGTGGGTGGAATTCTTAGAAAACTTTTGTTATGTTATCAAGTTAGAGAGGAATCACTAGTAATGTGAACAACACCTTATAATGACTATATAAGCTAGAGTACTTAGTTTTGGTACCCACCAGATCAGTGCGAGCAAGATCCTTTCTTTAGGCCCATAGCAACTAAGTATAGTTATGGAGGCATAGTGAATGGGTTTGACCTGAATTGGGGATTTCTGATGAAAGGTGGGTGTGTATGCGTGTTGAATAGCTTGGCCCGAGAACTGTTAGTATGGAAAGAGCATGTAGGAGGCCTAGTTGGCCACTTTGGGGAAAAGAGGAGGCCTGAATTATTGAATGAGCACTTTTATTAGCCAGGGATGATGAAGGATGTGCATAAAGTTTTAGAACAGTGTGAGTTGTGTAAATGAGCTAAGGGAAAGAAGGAGCCTTATGGGGAGTATAAACCTTTACCAGTGCTAGATCAGCCTTGGACTAACCTAAGCATGGATTTTATGCTTGAACTACCCATAATAGCTCGGAAACATGACTCCATCGTGGTGGTAGTTGACCGGTTCAATAAGATGAGCCACTTTATTCCCTATCATAAAACTGATGATGCTTTATTTGTAGTTAACCTCTTTTTATAGGAGATTGTGTGGCTGCGTAGCATCCCAAGAAGTATTGTCTTTGATCATGATACAAAGTTTACTAACTTCTTTTGGCAAACCTTGTGGAAAAAGCTCGGCTCTAAACTAATGTTCAGTACTTCTTTCCACTTGTAAACTGATGGCTAAATCGAAGTTGTGAATAGGACCATAGGGAACCTACTTGAAGCTACTGTTGGGAAGAATTTACTTGTTTGGGATTTATGCATGCTTGTCATTGAGTTTGCTTACAACCGCTTCACTCATATCTTGATAAGGAAGTTGCCCTTTGAGGTTGTCTACGAACTCAACTTACACTTGCCATTGGACAAGATTACTTATTGGACCTCTTGAGGAGAAAGTTAAACTGGTTTGCAGCATGTTAAGGAACTCCAAAAACTGCATAAAAAGGTCACCAAGCAACTAGCTTGAACTATGGCCCGACAATAAGAGCAAGGCAATCAAGGTTGGAAGAGTATTGTCTACAATCCCAGAGACCTTATTTGAATTCGCCTCAATAAGGAAAGGTTCTCAAGGAAGAGAATGAGTAAGTTATCTCCCAAGTCGAATGACCCTTTCAAAGTTCTTCATAGGGTCAATAACAATGTATACGAACTAGAGCTGCTTAAAGGATACGCAGTGTTGTCAACCTTTAACGTCACTAACCTAACACCCTATGTATCTAAAGAGGAAGCCGATCAAGATTTGCAAGCAAATTTTCAACACCCTTGGGGAGCTAATAGATTACTGACCTCTAAACCCCTTACCCAAGCCCATCTTAGAGGATTATAAAGTCTTGTAAGGAGGATTCTATCTACTTAGCTCGGTCAAGATGAACTCCCATATCAAGAAGGCCTGATAATGAACTCCTTAAGTGCCCAACTCGGATGCATCCTGATTTACTCTATCTTATGCTAGATGCTAAACTCACAAACATTCCTAGTGTAGTTGACCTGTTGCATGTTGAAGACTAGAATGCTGACCTCCCTACTTCTTCTTACCAACTTGTTACTACATCTAAACAGCTCGGCTCTAGCATTTCTTTACCTCATGTACAGAAGGAATAGCAATGCATCACTTGTCCTTACTTTTTCTAACATTGTATTATATTCTCTTTTTGAATTTGTCCCATTTGCCCCTTTTTGGTAATATACTAGGTATCTATATTTTGTATAACCCTTTATATAATTTCATGCATTTCCTTGTTGCTTAGGGACTTATTATAGATAGTTCCCTGTCATTTGTAGTCAAAGTCATCTTATCCTTTTGTTAGCTAATAAATATTCTCTCTTGTATCTTATGAGTAACCCTCTTAAGTTATAGACCCTCACTCTTATTTAATCTTGTTAGTTGCTTGAGGTTAGTGGTGAGGGGACCTTAATTCTTTATTTGTGTGGCATATTAAGCTGAGACTAAATCGCATGGTGTTCATTGGTGAGTCATATTTGATGACTAACCTCATGAAGCTATTGGAAAGGTTGAACCAACCATTCTCTGCTTTTCTTTGATAGTTCGAAGAAGCCATTTTCAATCCTACGATAAGTCCTTGAGATAATTAAGTTCCAAGGCACACCATTCCCTCTCTCTCTCTCTTAAGAATCTCTAATCCAGACCTTAACCCTAACTATCATCCCTCTCCCTTAAAGCCATCACCACTCCATAACCATTGTTTAGCACTTATGACCCACCTTATGAATATAACAATACTTCATATAAAGCATCATTACATTGGTTGTGAATTATGAACCATTACTAGTATGATGATGTTTAACAATGAGTCACTGACTAATAGAAGTAAGCATGATAAAATAAGGGATGTCTAAGTGCAATTGTTTTTAGAGTAGGTCGTGGAAGAGAAGATGACCTTCACTAAACTAGTCACATTAAAGGATTAGGTTTCTTGTAGAGAAAATAACCTACATATGAGATCAACTACATAACAAGGATAGGTCGTATGGTTTTGAGGGTTAGGTTTGCTAAGGAGAAGATAATCTACATGTTAGACTAATCTCACTAAGGGGCTATATTGAGTGGTGGTTCAATTCAAGTTATGCATTGGCTATACATAGCAGGCATGTGATTGGGTTTTTATCAGTAGTGGTGATGGAAAGCTGAAATCACTAAGCTTATTGGATTGAGTACAAGTTCATTACAAATTGATTACCAAACACCATGACTTAAGTTGGGAAATTAGAAGACATTCAATGGATTTATAAGTGAAGCCTTCTGAGAACTACTTAAAAGCACTTCAAAATTGTGTGGGGATTTAACTAATATCATTTTACACATTTTGGAGCCTAACACCTTCAAGTAGGTTGAGCATGTGCAAATGAGGTCAACTAATTGAGCGAGGTTAATGGTTTTGTCAACCAGAAGTCCTTAGTGTTTGACTAGTGTAGCAAAGGCATATTAAGTGAAAAAAGGTGCATGTATCATTGACCTACAGACCACCTACTCGATTAGGAAGTCTGTTACTGATAGGTTTAATGATTTGGAGAAAATTTGGTAGCATTATCATGATGTTCAATTGCTTATTTTTATAGTTTCCTATTTCGATATTTGCTTAATTTATTAGTTTTTGTAATAATTTCTTTCCTAACTTACGAGATGTGATTGAATGTATAATTGACATTGTAATTTGTGAGATATAACTTGATTATTGAAATTCGTATTAATAAGTGGTTTACATCTTTCTCTTTGGTTCTATTGAGAATTTACAAACTTATGAACAAATCCATTCCTTAGCATTCATATACTATATCTTTGGTCCTCAATTCATTGTAACCAATGGGTTGGGGTTATACCTTTGGTTCTTAGTTCTTTATCAACAACATGTCAAGGTTTCTTCTTTCATATGTAAAACAAAAAAATTAGGCTTCTAAATCTAGTTTTAGCTTTCATGGGATTGTTTGCAATTATTTGTATTGAGAGTCAAGACAATTCTTGCAGTATACATCAAGTAGGGAGGGGGTTAGGTATATGTGATTGGTATGTTGGTAAGTGGTGGCTTAGTGATGGCTTATGGTAAGGAAGGGTGAAAACAACCCCCATCAATGATGTTATAGATAGAAGATCTAGAGACTAACTTACATAAAAGTGGTAAGATGTAGGGGCCATGATGTTAAGTTATCAATAGGGTTTACCAATGTGAGTTGGTCCCTTGTATTTATCTAAGAAATGGCTATGGTTTTTATAAAGGTTTTAGTGAACGTAACCAATCCTTATCAATATTAGGCACCATACAAATCTTAGACGACTTAAACCTCTACTTGATATTACTGTATTGATTTTGGGGGCACTTACCACAAATCCATGCTATTAGATTTGATAAGAGTATAAGAATACTTGGAGTAAGGAACTCACACTAGCAATAAAGGGAATATGCAGTATATTAAGAAAAGAGAGGGTGTAACTACATGTATAAAGGGTTATTTATAATAAGCTCTCCGGGTTAAAAGAGGAAAGGGGAAAGTTACAAAAGGGTTACATCACAATTAACTACCTAAGATTATTCAAATGGGCAAAAATGACAATCAACAAAAGGGGAAAATATTTGTCACATGCAGTGATAGTGGACACATGTCGACTAAAGACTAGGAAACATTTTAGGATAAAGCAGTGTACGGTATCATCATGGAAAGAGTGTAGACAAGTTGGTTAGCATTGGTCATGAGGGAGAATAGGTTAAGTGGTAGCTTAGACGAACTCAAATTGGGTCGGCAAATGTCATTATGGGTGATCTCGATAAGTTGGATAGGTTGGGATGAGATGGGTCATCTCATCATATAATAATTTGGAGGGTGGAATGGTTTGGTAGCTAGTGCAAAAGAAACATTGGAAGTAGAAGGACTCATCCTCGAGTAATTAATTGATAAAAATTATGAGTTAAGCCTTGCAGGCCTCAAAGTGATGATTGGGTCAAAGGTCCAGAAGTTGGATTCCCATCTCGTCGAATGTAAGTAGGGCATGGTGCTTAGTTTGCTAGCAGGTATTGAAGAATGGTAGTGGGTTTGATGAGCTAATGGTGGTAGGTCTTTTCAAATATTAACATGGTTATGATATTTATGGGAAATGATGAAAAAAATTCATAAAAATAGTCAAGGAATTAGTATTCAATAGCCCTTAGCAAAGATTTATTATTCCTTATTTGTGAGACTTTTCATTGGTACCATGGCCATTCGAACCAACTAAATGCAAGAACATCACCTTAATAAGAATATAGGGGAATATAATCACCATGTTTTTATCAAATGTTTGTTCAATAAAAAAAGGGACATTCATCGATCCTATTGATATCTAAACATGTAAGAGTGATGGTTTGTCTTTTTTTTTTTTTTCCCTCCTCCTATCCTTTTGGGTATCAAAGAGGGGTAAATCCCATATAGATTATACGACTATCGAATAAAAAGTAGTAACTCCTACAATGTCCTGAAATAAAATTTCTAAACTAACAAGAGGCTTATTAGAGAGTTTTTTTTTTTTGGCCAACTATGGAGGATGGGTGATTCAAACCTTGATCTATTCCGATAGGATACTAGCAGTGATGCCACTAGGCTACAACAGCTTTGGCAGTTAGAAAGCTTTATGTCAGTTCTAAAGTAAAAGCAAAGTATCTCACTTCTCTACTAACCATAGCTTCCTCAACAAACATCTATATCTCTTTATTGAATTATTCAAATGGTACTCATTAGATTAATTTTTGATATTTCTTTTCCCAACAATTTCATAGCATAATTTAAGGATAATTTAATGATAATCTCTCATCCATGCCAAATAAAGCCTTCAACAAATTGCAACCTCTACTGCCATAGCTGTACTTATGCTAATGCTAACTTCAAAAGTCTACATATCTGGTTATAAAGATATCCTATAATTGTTACCCTCTAAGTTTTCCCCTTAAAAGCTCTATCTATATTTAACCCACTCTTTTGGAGAGGTAGTCCACCTAATCAACATTTCACATTTTCTACCATTTTGAACTTCATCATAACAAAAAGGATACCATTGTTCAATAGGTTGCCCCTACACTATGTTTCTCCTGAGGTTATCTTTACTCTTCCCCTTAAAGCACCCTCTCTCAATTATAATTGTGACTATAACTAGTCAATTAGATATACTTATATGCATTTTTTATATAAAAATATTTTGTGAATAAGCGTACCACAACACTTTCCAATATTTAATTGGAAGGAAATTCCAAATTTAAAAAAATAATAATTAAGTGTGTTCGGTACACATTCTAATAAACTAAAAGAATAAACTTCTTCCATTTTCGGGATAATAAATGCAAAAGTGTTTGAACTTATGATTTCGGATCAAAAGAATAAACTTCTTCCATTTTCAGGATAATAAATGCAAAAGCATTTGAATTTATGATTTCGAATAGTTTAGTTCCTAAACAATAAAAATTTAAATTTCAGTATCTAAAACTTTGAGATTTTTTCAAATGAGTGGGCCTAAACTTTAGTATATCTTAAGGTTCAAATACTCATTTGAAGACATTTTAAAGTTTATCTTGAAGTTCATACACTTATTTGGACAAATTTTAAAGTTTTAGATACTGAAATTTAAGTTTTGAATGTTTAGACAGTAAACTGCTTGAAATCATAAGTTTAGGTACTTTCATATGCATTATCCCTCCATTTTAATTGCGACAAATATTAAATAAAATTTGACCATTAGTTTATAAAGAAATTGAACTAATACATAAAACTTATATAAGATTTTGTAATCAACTAAAATCTAATACAAAAATAATTAAAGAGTAAACAACAAATAAAGTGAAAAGAACAACATATATATATATATATATTTAATTTATTTATACTATCTCCCTTCTCGTTGAAAAATAAGATTAATATTTCATAATATGTAACAAATACATAAATGAAATGTCTAATTAGTTGGTGATTTGTTGGTTAAAAGACCTAAACAAAGTTTTTATCTTAAGGAGTTAAATAATGGATACAAAATAGATTGATCTTAGGTAAAGTACAAATAGATTCCAATCTCTATTAATTCTTTGTTATTTATTTGTTTATATCCTATTTATTCATTCTTTCTTACATGATCCCATAGAATGTGTGCATGATATGTGTATAGTACAAAGTTCCACAATGCACAACTCTATTAATTTACCCTATTAGCTTTATCTCAATATAAGCATTCTTTAAATTTTTTTTTTTAAAATGATGATACTATAACATTGTATCATCAACAATATTACAAAAATTATCAATTTCAATATAAATGATAGTAGATCAATAATTCAATAATTTACATTCTATTTTATAATAATAATTGTAAGAAAAATACATCAAGTAATATGTTATTATCATTTACTTATAGGTTATGCGATAAGCCAAGATATTTATTGCATTAGCATTATAATTATTATTGTGGTATAAAAATATTAAATAAACAGCAATTTAAGAGAACTTAGTTATTTTTATGATGAATGAATTTTTTATTGGTTATTCTAATGAAAGAAAAGGAAAACATAAAAAATGAAAACGTCATTTAAGCAATATGCTAATAAATGCATATTGAAAATAAGAAATATGACTATTGTGAGAATTGAACCCATGACTTCTTCTATTTAAAAAACCCATCTAATCACTAAGCTATATATATCATTTTATAAAGTTTTACTCCTAAATTATATCTATAGCATATATAATTTCTTATTTTTATTAAATTTTTGTAATTAATTTTTTTTTTTTTCCGAATCGGGTCGACGCCCCTTTGACCCCCTCTTGGATTCATCCCTGGTCTTTTATGTTCCCTCTTCCTCACTTATCATTCCCATTCAAATGCACCCACTTGTCATTTATCTTCTTGGGTTTCTTTGTGATCTTCAGATTGGAATCTTGAAGTACGCATTCGTTTCTCATAATCTTTCACAATCACATGGTTGGGCCCATTATCATCTGCCCTCATCTCCACTTCATCACCTTCCTTTACTTCATCCTCCAAAATTTGAAAACATGTGCTAACCTAATCATAACACCATTAGTATTCCTGGAGATCACATTATTAACTCTATATGTGCTTCTTATTTTCTTTGATTCCTTGGAAACAGTAACTAATGTGCCAAGGCTTAGAGGAGATTGACCGAAAGACAATGAGCCATAACAAGATAGGAGTAAACCAAGAGTGTGAAGGGAGAACTCAAAACAGACCATGGTTGACTAGTCCAAAGGAAGTATGATCGATTGGTCCTTCAGGACCTTTTACTTTTCTATGCTCGTTTTATTTTATGATTAGTTGTTTTTTTATTTTGAGTATTTTTTTTTTTTATCTTAGGTATTTGGTTTGTTATTGTATATATCTTATTATTTGCATCCCTTTTGGTCATTTTGACTATCTAAAATTATGAGATTATGCAAGGAATATCATACCCCATAGCTATTTGACTCTTCCAGTACCATTAGCAGACCTAATTTATTTATCAAGGACCTTTCAAATTAGCTAGTGTTTCTGTAAAAAAGAAAAAATCTAACATTATGTTTTAAAACTTTTAAACAAAGTGGAAACCGAAAGGAAAGAAAATATTAAAAAAAAAAACTTTTTACTTTTATTTGGATATAAAGAGTGGAAATAAAAGGGAATTAGTATAAGGTCCTATTTAGATTGTCTTTCTTTTTTTATCTGTATCTTATATGTCTTTAACATATATCTATTTTGAAATTTGATGTTTTGGAAAACTATCTTACATGTATCTTATCTTTCTCTATTTTATAATTTCGATGAAAATAGTGATTGAAGTATGAGAATTGGAAGTGAAAATTCACGTAATTTTAAGAAAAAAAATTTTAAAAATTATATTATATGTAGTGGAAAAGGATGTTTATATTGATATTTTTGTGAAATAATAAAGTAAAGAATAGATAAATTCAAATTTTTAGGAATTTGTTAGGTATTAAAATTTTAGAATTAGGGAATATTCTTAATTATATTTTCATTTTTTTGGTGTTTTATTTTTATCAAACGTAAGATTTGAATAGCTGTTGAAAAGATATAAAAATGATGAGGAAAAAAAATCAACCAACTGAACCTTAGATATTTCCTTTTTCCTTATTTGATTAATATAAAGTAATAAAAAGAAAAGAAACAACATGATGACTTGACTAAATTTCTCGTCTATAAAAATAGGCCACTTTGAGAAGACTGCATTATGTTTGCATATAGCATGCAAGACAAACATTTCGTTATGTTTGCTCTGTCTGGACAAGTTATCATTAACCAACCTAAACCTAAATATTTACTTTTTTCTCATTTGATTAATATAAAGAAATAAAAAGAAGAGAAATAACATGAGGACTGGACTAAATTACTCTTATCAGTAAAAATAGGCCACCTTGAGGAGACTGCATTATGTTTGCCTATATCATGCAAGACAAACATTTCTGTTATGTTTAATCATCTTAGTAAAAAAACCATAAATTATAAAATGTTCGGATCTTCAAATAAAATTTTCACTCACTATGTTCCTTCATCCCAAATCAATGGTGCGTCATCCCACGTTTATGGCAAAGGACCTCACCAACAGTTCTCATAGTGAGATTTCTATCATGCGTGATATGTAGAACGGATTTTCAAGAGGAAGAACAACTTGAAACAATAAAACGAGTAAAGATGTTGTCTTATGGTACTTTTATGTAGCTTTCTTTTCAGGATTGTCTCGGGAAACTCTCTACATTTCCGTTCTTTTCTCTTAATTTCTCTTTGAATTTGGAGAGGAGAAAAGAGTATTCTTGGTTAGAAACAATTATGGAGAATTACAATAAAGGACGTTAACGTTTGGGCGTAAATTCAAGTAGAAGATCAATGTTTTAAAAAGTTTAAATGAAGAAATAATATTTCATTAAGTGGTTCAAATCGGAAATAAACGTTTTAAAAAGTTCAAATAAAAAATTAATATTTCATAAATTGTTCAAATAATTTTATGAATTAGCTATTATGAATTCCTCATTTAAACAATTTTGTGAAACATTGATCTCTTATTTGAATTTTTTGAAATATTTATCATTTATTTAAACCATTTTAAAACGTTGATCCTTTATTTGAATTTATCTCAAAACGTTGATCCCCTCTGTTATAATTTTTTTGAAACAATTATATCTATTTATGCTTTATTTATCACATTTCTATTCTCCTATTAAATTTCATTCGTTTCTAACGATTTCTTTTGATTTCCATATGTTTCCACCCATCCATGGAAGCACCGTGTAAGTCTCCTCTTCTCCTCCAATCAAGACTTGATCTTTAGACATGGTTCATTTCCTCCTCCTTTCCATCATCTAAATCAAACAATTCCTCTTCCATGCCATCCAAACCCTCGTCAATCTCAGCCATGGTTTTCATGTAATTCTAAACATAAGTCGGTATATGAACCCTTTTCTTTTAGTAGATCTATCTCCAGCTTGTCTCCTCCATCATACTATTAGAATCACTTGCTACATCAATACCCATTTTCTTTTCTTTTTTTTTTTTTGGTTGAATTGCTGCGTGAAAACAGTTCTTCCACTGCCTCATCACGGAACATTGAGAGAGCCTAAGAATTGAAGAGAAAAGTCTTCCTTTATCCAAATAGTTTCTTAGGAATAGTTAGGAAGCTAAACTTCACATAACATACTTTGTATTATCAATGAATGATGGCCAACTAGATTACAATCAAATAACCATTGAGGAAGGATAATCTCATTTTCATGGATCATGAGAAAACCAAACCTCGTAATAACTATACATGGTATAAAAACAAAATGTTGTTTTGAGGATACTGGTAATTTCTTAACAATGTGATGCACATAGCATGATATTTTATCTAACCAAATCGGTAATTGTCCTCTGATATTGCCAAATGATCGAGAAAAATATGGGATGGAGGTTTATATTTTTCTTTTAGGTCCAAAGCATCGGCTTTAGAACTTCTCTAAATGGCAATGTAGCTCATTTTAATTTAAAATGTTAGTTAAAACTATTGTAACTTAATAATATAAACATTGGTTTTTTAATAGTATTGATCACGGTTTGATTTCTCATTTTTTTTAGTTGGAAAAAAAAAAAGGAGAGAGAGAGAGAGAGAGAGAATATTAAAATATTAAGTATTGCATTAGAGTTCCAAAATTGTTCAATATAGCTTCAATGCCCATATAAATTCAGAATATGAAAACTATTAAATTATTGCAGTATTTATTTAGTTAATACGGTAGTCATTAAGAATTTGAATATTCTTAACTGTATATATCACCATAAGATTTAGTTAATTAATTTTACATTATTTATGCAAATGTAAATTTTATAATCTTGCTAATTGATGAGTTTACATAATCCATAAGATCAAGTTGCACCTAAATATATTTTTATTAAGAGATAATGTCCCATTTGCAATATGAATTTCGCACAATTTTTTAACTAAGTACCTCAATTTTAAAAATTGCAATTTCATTTTTCAATTATACTTTCTGAAGAAAAACTTTAATGGTACTAATATATCATGTAGATCGATGAATGGTGTATAATTATTAATAAAAATTTGATATGTAAAAATATAATTGATATTTATATGCTATTTATCAATTTACGTAATATGTTGATATTATTGAATCTTATTTTACACTTTTTGAGATTAGTAATTTTAACCGTTCGTCCGGCTGGAACTTTTGACCAATTATCGCCGGTTCCATGTTCCAGAGTTACAATTTCAATATCAAACGTCAATATGCCCGTCTAGACAACAAAGATAACAATTCTAAGACTGCAAGACCATGTACAATAGTGTTTCTCGGTAGTTGTTGACCAAAACATCAAGAAACTTTATCCTTTTCCTTCCGCATTGTACAAGATTTCCTGTAAAGAACACGTTCTTCTGTGTTGAGATTGATTTTTATTTTTATTTTTATTTTTATATATTTTTCTTAACTCGATCAATATTAAATTTTATTTATTTAACATTAATTATTGATTCAAAATTAAGAAAAATCAAAATTTTTAAACATGTTTTAAAAATTCTTAAAGTCGACATCTGACCGAAATCTAAAAGAGGAGTAAGTTAGGTTAAATTGGTTGAGTAGATCGATTTAATCTAAATACTAATTTAATTGAAAAAACCAATTTTAAGAAAATGTTTTGAAAATCAAAGATTTTAGATTTAAGGACTATTATATTAAATCCTTAACGAGTATCACTTTTTAATTTTTCAATTTTAATTTTATCTTTAAAAATGCCTGTTAAAAATAATATCTAATCACATACGACTAAGTAATTTTAACTAAATAAAAAAAAAAAAAGATAAATTGAATAACTACTTACAAGAAGTGAAAAAACAAACATTTCCATATTTTAAGTCACCTTGTATTTACGTACAAGTGTTTACGTATTTGTTACTTAAGATCAGATTTCCTTAGTTTATTTCTAAAAACTTTAATTTGTTAGTTCGTTTTAATCTTGAAAGATGGTCGAGTTTACGTTTCTTAACCAATCCATTTTATTTTGAAAATTTCTAAAAGGGTTCTAAATTAAGATTTTCTATTTTTAGAAAGTTCTAAAAGTGTCCTAATTTTGAAAATGATTGATTTATTTTTATTTATTTGAAAAGTAGATTTTTCTAAGCTATAAAAACTTTGTTTTCTCTCTTTTTCTTCTTCTTTTTATATTATTTTTGTTTTCTATTGAAGAAAATAAAACTAAACTAAACTTCCCTTTTTTTCTTCTTTTTTCTTTCTTTCTCTCTTTTCTTTCTTCCTTTTTGGATTTTTTTTGTTACAATCACAACAAAATTTATAGAAAAAAAAGTACATAAAAAAGAACTCAACAAAACAAGGAACTAGACCTAGGAGCTTGTGCATGAGTCGGTGAAGCGACTTAGGTCTAGTTGAATTCAGGTTGCAGGTCCAATTATGTGTGGTAGAGAAGCAACAGCAGCAAAGGGCGTCTCACGGCTTGATCTAAGCACCGAAACGAGCAGGAGAAGGTTGTTTTGTGTGTTTTGGATTAGGGAATGGGGGTATAGGCCAAGTGCCTTGGTGTTTGGAGGTGGTTGAAGATCGGCCATCGGTGGTGGTAGACGTACAATACGCGTAGTGGCTACTGGTGATGAATGGATTGTATGTCCATGGGTTTTCAAGCATGGGTAGTGTTGTGGTGATGTTGATTTCGATTAGGGATAGCTAGAAGTGGTGTTTTGTATGGTGGACGCCACTTGTCTAAGCCTTAGGTACTGGTTTGATAGGTTAGAGAAGAAGGTAAGAGTAAAGGAAGATCAAGTTTAGAAGCTTAGAACATAGGGAATTTGGCCTTGTTAGTATTTTTGCTCGAGTTGCTTTATCCTTGATGGAATCCTAAAGAGAGAGAGAGGTTGCGACTAAAGAGAGAAAGGTTGTGGAGAGTGTTTAGGAGCTCAGGGATGAAAGCTTGATGATGGAAATGGATTCCAAGTTGCCTATTTAAACTTATATAAGCTCCAACAAATAAGGAAAGCTTGCTAATGGTGGATTTCACCGTTATAGCTCCTTCTCCAAAAATGCATTTTTCTTGATTTTTAGGCTTAATTTGTGGGATTACATGAATGAATTTAAATGAAATTTGTAACTCTACCCATGATATCCTAAGAATTTTTTTTAATTCTTGTATTCAATTTGATAAAATTTACCCAATAAATTTGTTTAATCGGGTTAAGAAAAGGCTTGATTGCGTAAGTTTTTTTTTCTTCATTACTGCAGTATTTGCAAGCTTCTGGAGGAGAAAACTTGGCGCATAATCATGTGCCACACACCCTCATACATGTGTGTAAAGTAAATAAAATAGGTGCACATCATTATACCCTCCGATCCTCTCCACAGGGCTCCTTTGCATCAAGCCTAGCAATCTAAGCCCCTCTTCTCTTTTTTTTTTTATAATAAAATAAAAAAAATAAAAATAAAAATAACTAAAGCATAAATCCTAATTCCCCTTCTCTATTTTTCTAAATTCCTTTTTTTGTACTTTTCTAAAATTTTCTATTCTTTTATTTTCTCTAAATTTCCTTTTTTTTTTATTTTCTCTAAATTTTTTATTTTTTTGTTTTTTTTTTCTAAATTCACTATTTTTTGGTACTTTTCTAAAATTTCTGTCTTTTTTTGCTTTTCTAAATTTTTTACTTTTTTGTACTTTATTTTTTCAAAATTAAGACCCTTTACTTTATTCTAAAAAAAAAATTCTTAAAATTATAAGGAGGCAAAAATGGAGTCTTTACAACTACTCCTCTTTATAGGAATGTTTAAATAAAACTTTGCTACAAAGATAAAAAAAGACATTATTTTTGCCTTAGGGATGGATTTGTCCTAAGAAGCGCTACAACTAACTAACTAACTATCTTAAGCTTAGTCCATTGGAGGTTTGGTGAAGAGTGAAAGAGAAAGAAGGCATTCTAAGAGTTGATCAAGACACAAAAGTGAGTATAGAAGGGTCTAGTGCCCTAAGAGCTAACTAAAAAAATTAGGTTGAAACTTGGTCATGTCTTCTTGAGCTAACTAACCTAGGTGGGAGTATTTTTAAGGGACTAGCAACCTTAAATGAGAATTGGTTTGAAAAACTTGGTCGTACTCCTTTGAGCTCACTAATCTAGGTGGGAGCGTCTTTAGAGGACTAGCAACCTTAATGAGAATAGATTTAAAAAACCTGGTTGTACTCCTTTGAGCTCACTGACCTAGGCAAAAGCATCTCTCAAGAACTAGCAGCCTTAAACGAGAATTGATTTGGATAACTTGGTTATGCTCCTTAGAGCTCACTAACTTAGGTGAGAGTGTCTTTAAGGGACTAGTAATCTTAAATGAGAGTTGATTTGAAAAACCTAACCATGCTCTTTTGAGCTTACTAACCTAGGCTGGAGAGTCTCTCAAGAATTAGTAATCCTAAATTAGAATTGATTTGAAAAACCTAGTTGTGCTCTTTTGAGCTCACTAACCTAGGTGAGAGCATTTTTCGGGGACTAGCAGCCCTAAATGAGAAACCTGGTCATGCTCTTTAGAGCTCATTAACCTAGGCGGAAGCGTCTCTAGGGAACTAGCAACCATAAATGAGAATTGATTTGGATAACCTAGTTATGTTCCTTGGAGCTCACTAATCTAGGTAGAAGCATCTCTCGAGGATTAGCAACCCTAAATTGGAATTGATTTGGATAACCTGATCATATTCTTTTAAGCTCACTAACTTAAGTGAATAGGCGAAGTGCTCCTCAAGCTGGTTAAGACCCTAAATGAGAAATTGAAACCTGGTAGTCTCCACTAAGTTGACTAATCTAGGTGAATGGGTGAAGACCTCCTTGAGCTAGCTAAGACCTAAATGAGAATTTTGTAATGCTCCTCTGAGTTGACTAACCTAGGTAAATGGGCAAAGCGCTCCTCGAGTTGACTAAGACATTAAATGAGAACTTAGTCATGCTTCTCTGAGTTAACTAACTTAAGCAAGAGTATTTTTTAGGGGACTAGCAACCCTAAATTGGAATCGATTAAAGAAAACTTGAAAATGCTTCTCTAAGTTGACTAATCTAGGCGGAAGCGTCTTTTAGGGACTAGCAACCCTAAATAAGAATCGATTTGGATAACTTGAAAGTGTTCCTTTAAGCTAACTAATCTAGGCAGGGGCGTCTCTTGGGAATTAGCAACGCTAAAATGAAATCAATGCAGGGAAGTGCCCTATGGGCTTGTTAAAAAATGTTGAAGAGAAATTGCTGATGTGAAGCACCCTATGGGCTCACTAAAAGAAATTGGTGAAGAGAAGCACCTTATGGGCTTGCTTAAAATTTTAAGCGAAATTGATGAAGGGAAATGCCTTGTAGGCTGGTTAAGAAATTGATGAAGGGAAACACTTTATGGGCTTGCTAAAACCTTAAAGAGAAATTAATGAAGGGAAGTACCTTATGGGCTTGCTAAGACCTTAAGAGAAACTAATGAAGAGAAGCACCCTATGGGTTCGCTGAAACCTTAAAGAGAGATTGATGAAAGGGGAAGCACCTTATGGGCTTGCTAAACCTTAAGAGAAAATGGTAAATCGGGATAGCATTCTATGAGCTGATTAAAACCCTAAAAAAAAAAAAAAGGTGAAAGATAGGATATCACTTTATGAGCTGGCTAGAACCTTAAAGTGATGGGAATCAAGCTATAGGGCCCTTGACTACAGCCGAGATCGAGACTAGAGGAGTTAGCATGATGAATCCTTATGTTCCAACCAACCCCTACCGAAGTCGAGGCTGAGTACCTCCTTGCCAAGTCACCTCTACTGTCGTACCATATGATCGCTTATTATTGTGTGGTATGTCGAGTTGACGATTACTCTCTATTGTCGAATCAAATGATTACTCGACATCTTCCTTGCTGAGAAGCTGAGAGAGAGAGATCGGATTGATTAAACCATCTTTGCTTGGACAGACCCATCTATTCATACTTTTTGTCTGCATCTCTTAACAACTTTGCTAGTGCAACATCGCTACGTGTTCAGTATCATGTGTAGAATCTATAACACCAATGATTGTTTTCCTTATATATTCATTTTCACCTTTTTGTATCATGTACGTTGCTTCTTTAAGAAATGTCCTTTTTGTCTTTTTCCCTTTGGGCAAGTTACCCTTGTTTACGAGTATAAATACTCCTGTATTTGTAAGATCATCAGATTATCTTCAATACACTTGAGTACTTTCTTCCTTACGTAAATACTATTGTTTACTCTCGACATCACTCTTATCCTTTCCCTTAAGCAAGGTTAGGTAGCGAGTAACCTCATTGGACCAATTCGTGCGTCATATCGAATTGTGTCGTGAGTTTTCGGTAGGTTTGCTTATTGTTTTCATTCATCATTTCTTATCATTTTTGTACCTTTCCCTATTAACCATTTTCAAGCTTTTTGCAAGCTTGGACCCATCCAGTAACCGGCCTTATCTGTTTTTAGTCACAGTTCGCATCATCTTAGTATCAGAGAGAAGGTTTTGTGTGAGCTATAGTTAATTCTTCCTGAATTTTGTTACACTCTGTTTTGTGTATGCGAAATAGAGTAAGTTATTGTGTTCACTTAACTGTTGTATTGTTAGCTATTCACTCTCTGAAGTGTTTGTTTGAATTTCAATCGATAAGGAAAAATGAAAGATCCAAGTATGAATGTTAATGCTAGTGATGACAGTGGAGTTGTCCACCATGGACGACATTCTCAGGGAACTCCTAGAAGTACTGATGAGACACTTGATGAGGTAGCTAACCTCTTGGTAGATCTGACCTAAACTGTTCATGCTCTGTCTTGTCGACCTACCAAGGCCCGCACAAAACACTCCACAAGCTGCTCAATCTGTTAAAGTTTAGAATCTAGCTCGACCAATTCGAGGTAGAGGAGTTGGTGGATGAGTAAGGTAAAGGATAGACCTGAGAGAACTAGATGAAGAGGAAGAAGAGTATTTTGAAGAGGAGCGTATATGAATCCTTAGAGCTTCTAACCATGTGAAGCTTCGGATTTTGAGTTTTAATAGATTTGGGAATGCTAAAGAGTACCTGGATTGGGAAGAGAAGGTGGAGCATACACTTATTATCAATATGAGGATTATGAGATAGTTAAGATTGTTGCCGTTGAATTCTCTAGATATGCCGCTATGTGATGGAAGAATTTTCAGGCCATGAGAAGAAGAGAGAGGTACCGAGAGATTAACACCTAGCCTAATATGAAGAGAGTGCTCATAAACCGATTCGTGTCGGAAACTTATCTCCAAGATACATTCACTCAGCTTTCGGAGTCGAGATAAGGAGGCCAGACTGTTGATGAATATGTTCAAAAATTCTAAATGCTTATGATAAGATGCGAAGTGGAGGAACCACCTGTTTGAATAGTCTTAAGGTTTGTCATTGGGTTATAAGGAGACATCCAAGAGATTGTGGAGCTCTAGCAATTTAACATAATGGATGAAGCTGTTGGATTGCCCAATGAGTACAGAGGTAGAAAAGGAGCCAAGTAACGACTAGAATGCCGACTAGTCGACCCGAACAGGCAAGTCATTGGACTCTATCGAGTACCGAGCCAAGCAGAAGGGTTGATGTCTAAGCTGAGTAGAAAAGCCGACTTGAAGATGTAGCGTCGACCCAAATGTATGAGAAGGAGTAAGGGTCTGGCAGGAAGACTAGCTGGATCAAGTGCTTTAAGTGTTAAGGGTTCGGACATATGGTTACTTAGTGCTCGAACCGAAAGATGATGGACATCAAGGGAGACATCCCAAAATTAGATGTAGAGAGTATGGATGAGGAACTCGAGGAGGAGGTTCCTGCTAAAAACGAGAATGCTGAGAAAGAGTTAATTGAGGAAGATGTGTAAGCTAAGGACTTAGACCAGCTACTTATGGTTGTTCGATGCACTATGAATGTGGAACCCTTACGAGAGGAGGACCAGAGAGAGAATTTATTTCATATCACCTACAAGGTAAATGATTAGACGTATACCCTCATCGTTGATAGTAGGAGCTGCACCAATGTGGTGTTAATCAACTTCATTTCAAAACTGAGGTTGCCAACTGATGCACATTCGATGCCGTATAAGTTGCACTAGTTGAGTGGGAAGGGTACCTTCCAAGTCATTCAGCAAATACTATTACCGATTACTATCAGCAACTACTCTAACCAGATTCTTTGCGACATACTGGCCATGTGTGCATCCCATGTGTTGTTAAGAAGACCGTGGCTATTTGATAGGAGAGTTATCCATGATGGTTATAGGAATGCATGTATGCCCCAGAAGGATGATCGAAAGATCATGCTAAATCCAATGCCATCGAGAGAAGTTCATAAGTTATAGACAAAACTTGCTTGTGGATCGAAGAAGGCTTTGGTGATGAGTAGAGCCGAGCTCCAAGAGGCCATTAATGCCAATGAGCTGACCCTCTAGTTAGTCAGGCGATTATTGGAAATGAAGAAGCGGAATGATTTACCCCTAGAGGTGAAGGAACTGTTGGATGAATATGACGACCTGTTCCCAAAATAGTTACCAACAGGTTTGCCCTCGACTCGAAGCATAGAGCAATGCATTGACTTAGCACCTAGTGCTGTACTGCTGAACAAGCTAGCTTATCGCATGAATCCCGAGCAAGCTTTTGGGTTTCAACGTCAAGTTAATGAATTGTTGGAAGGAGGATACGTGAGAGAAAGTCTCAGCCCTTGTGTTGTGCTTGCACTTCTAGTGTTGAAGAAGGATGGAACTTGGCGAATGTGTGTTAACAGTTGAGCCATAAACAAAATGACGATCAAATACAGGTATTTGATCCCGAGGCTAGAAGACATGTTGGATGAACTGAGTGGAGCCAAAATTTTTAGCAAGATTAATCTCAAGTCTGGCTATCATCAAATCCGCATGAGGTCAGGAGATAAGTGGAAGACTGCGTTCAAGACTCGACATGGACTTTACAAGTGGATGGTCATGCCCTTCGGCTTGTCGAATGCCCTGAGCACCTTTATGAGACTTATGAACCATGTGCTGAGACATCTCATTAGAAAGTGTGTCGTGGTGTACTTTAATGACATCCCGATCTACAATGCTGACATGCCGAGTCATTGTGAACACATCAGAACAATCCTGGATATCTTTCGTACCGAGAGACTATTTGGCAATTTGAAGAAATGTTGCTTCTACTAAGAGGAAGTGCTATTCTTGGGATATGTAGTCAATGGAGGAGGCTTGCGAGTCAATGATGAAAAGATCTAAGCAATTGTTGAATGGCCGACCCCTACTACTATTTGTGTTGACATGAGAAGTTTCCATGGGTTGATTTCATTTTACTGAAGGATTCAATTTGTGATCAAATACAAGCAAGGGAAGAGTAATGTAGTTGTAGATGCTCTTTTGAGGAGGCATGCACTCTTGTTAGAACTGCAAATTAAACTGTTTGGTCTTGCGAGTATGAAAGAATAGTACTTTGAGGATCCACATTTTGGACCAATAATTTTGAGATGCATGGAAGAGAGAACAATGAACGAGTATTATGTATAGGATGGCTATCTGTTATGAGGAGGAAAACTATGCGTGCCGACTTGTTCCCTACAGGAATTATTAATTAGGAAAGCCTACAGCGGAGGACTCTCTAAACACTTTGAAGAGAGGACTTGTGAACTAGTGAATGGCCAATTCTCTTAGTCGAGAATGCGAAGAGATGTGCACCAAGTGGTCGAAAGCTGTGCTATGTGTAAAAAGGCTAAGTGTTGAGTTGAATAAGGGAAGGCGATGCCCCTACTTATTCCGACAAGGCCGTGGACTGAACTAAGCATGGACTTTGTTCTTGGACTGCTCAATACAACTTGAGGAAAAGATTTTGTAATGATCATTGTGGATTGTTTCAGTAAGATGACACACTTCATGGCCTACACTAAAACTAACGACGCTTTGGCTATTACTTCTCTTTTCTTATAGGAGATTGTGTGGATACACAGCATGCTAAGAAGTGCAGTCTCTAATAGAAACTCGAAGTTCTTAAGCCATTTTTGGAGAACGCTACGGCGTTAACTTGGAATCAAATTACTCTTTAGTACCTCCTGCCACCCCCAAATTGACAGCCAAATAGAGGTGATTAATCGTACTTTGGGTTCACTGGTGTGAGCTGCAGTCAATAAGAACTTGGTTGATTGGGACGCTTACCTACCAGTGGTCGAGTTTGCTTATAACTAAACTGTACATGACACCATTAAGTAGACCCCCTTCGAAGTGATCTATGGATTCAATCCTAAGTTACCCCTTAACTATGCCCCTGTACCTGCTCTTGCGCAATAGGACCCCGACGCCTCAACTGAGGCACAATCCCTTCAGCACATCTATGACAAGGTCACTTGGTACATCGACTAGGTTGTTAGAAGAATGCGTGAAAAGACCAAAGGTCGGTCGACCAAACAATTTAAGTTGGGTGACTTGGTATGACTATACCTTAACAAGGAACGGTTCTCGAACAAAAGGAAAAACAAATTATTTGCAAGAGCGGAAGGACCATTCAGAATCCTCCAGAAAATTTGTGACAATGCCTATAAGTTGGAATTACCTGAGGACTATGAGGTTTCTAATGCCTTCAACATCGCCGACCTCAGTCCATATCACCCTAACAGAGAACTGAACGAACACCATCCGGATTTGATCCTAAATCCAAAACAACCCGGAGGGAATGATGGGAATCAAACTACGGGGCCCCTGACCCGCAGCTGAGCTTGAAGACTAGAGGGGTTGGCACAATGAATCCTTATGTTCCAATCAACCCCTGCTGAGGTTGAGTACCTCCTTACCGAGTCACCTCTACTGCCATGCCGTATGATCGCCCATTATTGTGTGGTATGCCGAGTCGACGATTACTAGAAGTTGAGAGAGAGAGAGAGAGAGAGAGACCAGACTAACTAGACCATCCTTGCTCGGACAAACCCATCCGTCTGTACTTTTTGTTCAATCTCCTAACAACTTTGCCAATGCAACATCACCACATGTTTGGTATCGTATGTAAAATTTATAGCACCAATGATTGTTTTCCTTGTATATTCATTTTTACCTTTTATATCAAGTACATTACTTCTTTAGGAAATGTCCTTTTTGTTTTTTTCCCTTTGGGCAAGTTGCCTTAATTTGTGGGTATAAATACCCCTGTACTTGTAAGATCATCAAATTGCCTTCAATACACTTGAGTACTTTCTTCCTTGCGTAAACACTATTGTTTACTTTCGACATCACTCTTATCCTTTTCCTTAAGTAAGGTTAGGTGGCGAGTAACCTTATTGGATCAATTCGTGCGTCATATCGAATTGTGCCATAAGTCCTTGGAAGTTCCATTGGTGTGCCATATCCTCTAAGGCTGTTCGTAAGTTTGCTTATTGTTTTCACTCTTCATTTCTTACCTTTTTCGTACCTTTTCTCATTAATCCTTTTTGAGCTTTTTGCAAGTTTGGATCCATCCAGCAACTGGCCTTGTCTATTCTTGGTTACGATTTGCATCACTAAAGAGAGGTTAATGAGGGAAAGCACCCATTGGATTTGTTAAGACCCTAAAGATGGAGGGGAAGTGCCCAATTGGCTCGCTGAACCTTAAAAGAAAATGGTAAATCAAAATAGTGCTCTATGAGCTGATTAGAATATTAAAGAAGAGTATGAATCAGGATAGTGCTTTAAGAGCTAGCTAAAACCTTAAAAAGAATGGATTAAAGACTAGATAATGCTCTAAGAGCTTGCTAGAACCCTAAAAGAGATTGACAAATGGTAAGTGTCCTATAGGCTGGCTAAATCTCTAAAAGAAGTGAAACTAAGGATGTAACCTACTTGAAAAACCTCTTTACTTGAAAAATTTACAAATGAGAAATTTAGTGAAAACTATCTAGGATGAAAAAAGCAATAAAGATGAGGTCTTTTGATTTGAAAAAGAGTTAATGGACCTAAAAAATGACTTAGACTAATATGGTGAACTTACACGGTGTGACCATATTGAAAAGGAAGTAGGTGACCTGAATTGAAAAATTGGCTACACGGATTTGAAAATGAATAAAAAACCTACAACAAGCCTTTACTTTCTCTCTCTCTCTTCTTTTTATTTTTTTTTTCTCCTAAAAGTTTGCTAAAGGGTATAAATTCTTAGTTAATAACCAACTGTTATAATCATCCCTTTTCTTGCTAATTGTGTAAGGTATCTCATATTCTTGTTAGTATTTGAAAATGTCTTTTGATCCTGATGCTAGGTTTTCTCGTGGGGCCTTGTGATCTTAAACATTTATTTCCTAAGAAAAAGGTAACTCATGATTAGTCTAGTTGGAGAAGACTTCTTTGTGATCTCTTGTTCCAAATTACACTCTTGACTACAGTCCCAAAAATTATAATTCATTTTGCAAGTGATGCACCTTGATCAATCCGTTATGCCTTTTTTAGTTTAACATTATGAATTTAGACCTTTGGTCAAAGGGTTTCAAAAAGGACTAATGAGAAGGCTTACTTTGAAAGAAATACTTTTCTTTAATCTAGGTATATAAGTTAAGAACTTTTAGGAAAAATTAGAAGTATACTTGCCCTAGCTTCAAAAATAATTTTTATTAAAGATAAATTATCTTTTAAGATCGGAAGAGCTTTTATTAATTGTGGGAGATATTATAAGTGGGAAGGCTTTGTGTTTGTGACTAAGGATATGGCTTTGTGTTTTGTGATTTGGGATAGATATGTGGGGCCTACGTTTTTAGGCTAAGCACGAGATTTAAGGCTTTGTATTTTTTTGGACCTTCTTTGGTTAGAAATTTTCAAACCTTTCTCCTTTTTTCTCTTTTTTTTTTTTAATTTTTTTGTTGCCCCATTCTTTTGTCATTTATTACTTTGCCCTATTATTTCTTGCTCATCTTTTTTTTTTTCCTTTGTTTCTTTGGCCCAAAAAGTGATTATATTGCTGAGTCTTTGTCTTTAAGAGATTCAAAACCCTAAATCTCTGGATTTCGAAGGTATGAGCTTAGTTGAGGTATGTGTAGACTTAAGGTGTTTGAGAAGCGGTTAGCTCTTTTTTTTTTTCAAAGAAAAATAACTTATCAAAAATAAAAGTTGTTTTTGAATTAATGTTACTAAAATAAGCACAAACCAATTTCGTCTTTCTCTCCTAATCAATGAGTCTAACCTCTGAATTGCCCCAGTATAGGGTGGTTCTTAATAGGGTTTAAATTTGAAAATACTCCAAGTTGGTCCAATGGGGCTAACAAAGGATAATTGTGTTTGGGATTTGAAAATGTCTACCTAACTTCATTTTAATTTGCATATTAATTTCAAAATTGACCTCCTTAAATGAATGAGTTCAAAGTATCCTCCTCACAATGTCACTTAACTCTCAAAGTATTTAAGGATAGTGTGTAGGATATTGTTTACTTCTTTTTATCCTTAACTTTTTTTAAAAGTGAGTTACTAATTCTTTAGGAAGGAATTTACATTTATTCATCCTAATATTAATCAAACTGCAATCACTCAATTTATAAGGCAACCGATAAGATAATTTTATTTAAGCTGTTATAAAACCATTTAAAACATCTTTTCATGAGTTTATTATAGATTTCATTGAAAAAAACTTAATTCTTCTTTTCCCTTACTTTAATTCGCTATATTTAAGTATCTAACTACTTTAGATGACATGTGAGCTTATTAGAATGTATGGGTAAACTAGAATTGGGGCTTTAGGTGATTTAGTTAAGCTCCCCCCTTGACTTAAAGAAGGACCAACTTCTTGAAGCTCTGGCTAAATGACCTTACTATCAATTAGGTCTTTAATCTTGTTCCCAAACCTTTAGCATTTTTCAGTAAAGTACCCCTTCTAACCCATATGATAGTTGCATCGAGCTTCTAGGTCAAATCTGTATGGTTTGTTAATGCAAACTGTGACCAAGAACAAATAAAGTCGGTTGCTGGATAGATCCAAGTTTGCAGAAAGCTCAAAAAGGATTAATGGGGAAAGGTATGAAAAGGGTAAGAAATGAAGAATGAAAACAGTAAGTAAACCCACAAACAACTCCAGAGGATATGACACACCAATGGAACTTTTGAGGACTCACGGCATAATTCGATATGACGTACGAATTGGGCCAATGAGGTTACTCACCACCTAACCTTGCTTAAGGGAAAGGATAAGAGTGATGTCGAGAGTAAATAACAGTGTTTATGCAAGGAAGAAAGTACTCAAGTATATTGAAGGCAATCTGATGATCTTACAAGTACAGAGGTATTTATACCCGCAAACTAGGGCAACTTGCCCAAAGGGAAAAATACAAAAAGGACATTTCCTAAAAAAACAATATACATGATACAAAAGAGTAAAAATAAATATACAAGGAAAACAATTATTAGTGTTACAAATTTTACATATAATACTAGACATGTAATAATGCTGCATTAGCAAGATTGTTAGGAGATGCGGACAAAAAGTATGGACGAATGAGTCTGTCCGGGCAGAGATGGTCTAGTCAGTCTGGTCTCTCTCTCAGCTTCTCAGTAAGGAAGATATCGAGTAATTGGTCAATTCGGTAATAGAAAGTAATCGTCAACTTAGCATACCATATAATAATGAGTGATCATACGGTACGGCAATAGAAGTGACTCGACAAGGAGATACTTGGTTTTAGCAGGGGTTGGTTGGAAGATAAAGATTTGTCGTGCTAGCCCCTCTAGTCCTCAGGCTTGGTTATAGGTCAGAGGCCTCGTAGCTTGATTCCCATCAGTTTGTAATTTGGATTAGAGGCTTCACATGCCAAAATCTTTACCTTCTTTAGATGATGAAAGATTTAGGCCATTGAGATTCTTAGTTGAATGAATTGTCTCCTTTGAGGCACTTAGGCTTATTTTTTCTCACTCATCCTTGGCTCTTTTCTTTATAGCCATTTTCATTATTTGGGCTTACTAATATTTGATCAGTATTACATGTTGGGTGTTGAAATCTTCTAAGTATTAAGCCCATTGCCATTTCCAAGTTTGCAATGCTCTTTTATAGTGTTACTACTTTTTCTTCTAGATTTAAAAATCTCTCTTATAGGTTTAAATCTTGAGAAACTTAGAGAGTGGTAATTATAGGGAACAAGATCCACAACTGTTAGGCCATTTGACGTACAGTTTTTTCTAGGGAAGCAATTTTATCATTATCCATTTGAATCTGATTGAAAGAATTCTTACTCGTTAGCAATCTTTCTTTTTCTTCTTCTTCTTCTTCTTTTTTTTTTTTTTTAGAGAGAAAGGATCAGCTTAACTTTTTATATGGAGAATTTTTTAAAAGTGGAGAAAAAGAAACTTTATAAAATATTTAACAAGGGACAATAAGAAAGAAAAGAAGATTTACACAAAAAATATACATGTGACATATATTCACATAAGAAAAACTTAGGTTTATAGACTTAAAACATAGAGTGAGAAACATTTTAACAATTTAGGGTCAATAAAGGAAAGTACAGTTATAGGAAGAGTAATTTAAAAGAAAAGAATTATTTTACAAAGAAAAAAAAATTATGAGGCACCTGTTATTTACAAGTAATCCCTAATTGGAAAATCTAGATACAAAAGAAAAATCTAATGAGAAGGGAGATGTTGGCAAGGAGATCTATTTTACAGTTGTAATGATTTGATAAGGAGACTACGGATTTACAAAGCTAGGAGAGTCTATGAAAACCTATGATAATCTATAGAGTGGTGAATTACAAAGAGGGAAAAAAATTAAAGTCTAATTACCTGTTAAAGTAAGGAAGACTATTTATAAGTTATGAGGTTTTTAATTATTATGAAGGCTAGCTAAAAAGAAAAATCTACAAATATGCCTTAAAAGGTTAATAGTCTTATTCTAATGTTTACATAGATAAGCACGAACATGAATAAATAAGCACTAAAATTTACATATAAATACAAGAAAAGATGAAGGTACATGGATACAAATGCAAAGGCCAACAACTAAATAATAAAAGGCTTTAAGCTTAGGACTTTCACCGGAATTCCATTATTGTCGTATAAGAAAAGTGTATTACAATATTTTTATGGTATAATGGAATTTCAATAGGGTTCTAATCTTTCATTGGTGATATGCCCCATTACTATTTATTTACCGGTCTAAAAGTTATGTATGCAATGAGGGTGAATTTTAAAGGTCTTTAAGCTTTGTAACCTTACTTATTTTTAGAAAATACCTTTATTAGTCACATTACAACTTAAGTGGAGGTGGCCAAATTAACTCCGAGCGATGGTAACACCACAGTACTCGAACCCTACACATTGGCCAGTCTCCTAGGGTTTTAAGACGGCCTAAGTTCGACCATATTTACCCTGCATCCTTGATACAATCGTTTCCCCTAATGTCTCGAGTATATTATATGTAAAAATGAATATAGCAATTTAAAAAAAAAAAGTATACACATGAAATAAATAAATAAATAACATGGGTATTCCAAAAGGTAAATTTAATTTCGGAAAGTTCTTGAATAGCTAACCCTTTTGATTTCCCTAGTAGAGTTACTAAGTTGTCGAGCTTGATTTTTCTTAGTTTTTATATATTTTTCTTAATTCGATCAATATTAAACTTTACCTATTTAATATTGATAATCGACTAAGAACTAAGAAAAATAAAAAAAAATTAAATGTGTTTTAAAAATTTTTGGAGTCACTATCCAACCGAAGTCGGGAAAAAGAACGAGTTAGGTTAAATCGGTTGGGTGGATTGATTTAACCTAAACACTGGTTTACTTATAAAAAACCAATTTTAAGAAAAGGTTTTCAAAACCAAAGATTTTGGATCCTGAGGTTATCCTATTAAACCCTTAACGAGTATAATTTTTTAACTTTCCGATTTTAATTTTATATTTAAAAATACCCATTAAAAATAATATCTAATCATATACAACTAAGTAATTTTAATTGAATCTAAAAAAAGGACAAATTGAATAACTATTTACAAGAAGTAAAAAAACAAACTTTTATGTATTTTAAGTCGCTCCATATTTGCGTACGAATGCCTAAGTACTCGTTATTCAGAATTAGACTTCTTTAGTTCGTTTCCAATAACTTTAATTTGTTGGTTCATTTTAATCTCGAAAGTAGCCGAGTTTACCTCTTTTAACCCATCCATTCTATTTTGAAAATTTTTAAAGGAGTTATTAATCAAGGTTTTATACTTTTAAAAAGTTCTAAAAGTATTCTAATTTTGAAAAAAGTTGATTTACTTTTATTTATTTGAAAAGTGGATTTTTCTAAGTTATAAAATACTTTCTTTTTTCTTTTTTCTTTTTAATATTATTTTCTTTATTTTATTTTCTTTTTGTGTTTTATTGAAGAAAATAAAACTAAATTAGACTTCTCTTTTTTTCTTGTTCTTCTTTTTTTTTTTCTTTCTTTCTTTCTTTTTTGGATTTTTTTTTGTTATGATTACAACAAAATTTACAAAAAATAAAAAATATAAAATAGAAAAAAAAAGGTAGATCAAAACGAACTAAACAAAATAAGGAACTAGACCAAGGAGCTTACGTACGGGTCGGTAAAGTGGACCGTATCAAGTTCAATCTGGGTCGCGAGTCAGGTCGCGTGTAGAGGAGAAATGGTAGCAATACGGGGCATCTCACGACTTGATTTGAGCATTGAAACGAGCAAAGGAAGGTTATTTTTGTGTTTTAGATTAGGAAATGGAGGTGTAGTCTAAGTGTATTAGTGTTTGGAGGTGGATTTAGTAGTGGTTGAAGATCGGCCGCCAGTGGTGGTAGACGTGCAGCACGCACAGTAATTGCTGGTGATGAGTAGATTGTGTGTCCTTGGGTTTTTTAGTGTAGGGAATGTTGTGGTGATGTTGATTTCAAATGGGGGTTGCTAGAAGTAGTGTTTCGTATGGTGGCCGCCACTCGTCTAAGCCCTAGGTGGTGGTTTGATGGGTTAGAGAGGACGATAAGGGTAGAGGAAGATCAAGTTCAAAAGCTTAGAACTTAGGGAACTCAGTCTTGCTAGTATTTTTGCTTAAGGTACTTTGTTCTTGACAGAATCCTAAAGAGAGAAAGAAGTCACGACTATAAAGAGAAAAGCCACGACTAGAGAGAGAGAAGGTGTAAGAGAGTGTTTAGGTGCTTGAGGATGAGAGCTTGATGATGGAAATCAATTCCAAGTTGCTTTTTTATACTTATACAAGCTCCAACGAACAAGGAAAGCTCGCTAATGGTGGATTTCACTATTAAAGCTCCTTCTTCAAAAATGCATTTTTCTTAATTTTTAGGTTCAATTTGTGGGATTACATAATTGAATTTGGACGAAATTTGTAGCTCTATTCATAGTATTCTATGTCTTCTTTTAATTTTTACATTTAATTTGATAAAATTTGCCTAATAAATGTGTTTAATTAGGTCAAGAAAAGTCTTGATCACGTGAGTTTTTTTTTTTCTTCATTGCTATAGTATTTGCAAGCTTCTAGAGGAGAAAACTAGGTATGTGATCACATGCCACACACACATGCATTGCACGTATGCAAAGTAAATAAATGCGTGTCCTCTGATTCTCTCCACAAGGCTCTTTTGCATCAAGCCCGGCAATCTGGGCCCTTCTTCTTTGTCTTTTTTTTTTTTTCTTTAATAAAATAAAATTAAAAAATAAAAATAGAAATAACTAAAGCATAAATCCTAATTCCCCCTTCTCTATTTTTCTAAATTCCTTTGTCTTTTTTTACTTTTCTAAAATTTTCTATTTTTTTTTTCATTTTCTCTAAATTTTTTATTTTTTGTATTTTCTCTAAATTTCCTTTTTTTTTTTTGTATTTTCTCTTAGTTTAATATTTTTTGTATTTTTTTTCTAAATTCTCTATTTTTTTGTACTTTTCTAAAATTTCTACTCTTTTTTTTTTCTATTTTTTTAATTTTTTGTGCTTTTTTTTTTTCAAAATTAGGACCCTTTACATTATTCTTAAAAAAAAAAATTCTTAAAATTACTAGGGAGTAAAAATAGGATATCTACACTCTTCATAAGGACAATCCTTCATTGGTTTTATTATATATTTTTTTTCTTTTTTGAGATTGGTTGAATATTATTTGTGACTCACAAAAATTTTTATAAAATTATTTAGGAATTTTTGTGAAGAAACTCATTAATAAAGTTATGAGTTTTTTTAAAAAAGAGTTACTTAATATATTCATATAGCATTTATGAATACTAAACGAATTTCTTACCATTATTACCACATTATATTTTTAAAGTTAAAAGTAAAAAGCTACATTTCGATCTTTAAGCTCCTGCAATGCTATCCTCTTCAAGCACAAAACTCCAAAAAGCCGCATATCCATTGCCTTATTTAATCTCCTATAAATGGCATTAAGGATCAAGATGAAACCTAGGAAAAAGAAAAAACTGTAACTTACCACAATCCCAAAATCAAAGCACATAATATTTTAAACTTAAAACAATGTAGCACCAAAAAAGTATATTTGCCATATGTCGAACTTGAATATTCAGTTTTCTTTTATTTTCCCATTTTCTAATTAAAATTAAACTCTAACCTATTTAATATTGATTCTCAACTAGAGAAATTGAGAAATACTGGTTTTTTATTTAAAAAAAAATTTCGGAGTCGCCACCCGACTGAAGTCAGGAAAAAGAGAAATTGTAATCAATTGAGTGAATTGATTATGATTTGCCTACTGATCTTTTATTTCAATTTAATACAAACCAAAGGATTCCAAATTCGGAGCCTAACCTATTAAACTTTAATGAGTATCACTATCTATTACTGAAATTAAGTTCATTCTTCAAATTATAATATTTTTTTAAGAAAAAATAAGAATAAAAACAAACTAAAAGAAAAAGAACCTAAATCTCTATATATTTTATCATCGCCCCGAAGGTACTTACGTACCTGTTAGGCAAGATCAGACGATTGTAGTTCTTTTCAAAAAAACTTTAATATGTTGGTTGATTTTAATTTTGAAAATTGGTCAGATTTTTGTTTTAATTGATTCGGTTTATTTTATTAAAAAAAATCTAAAGAGACCTTAACTCTTGAGTGATTTTATAAAAAAAATGAGTTTTTTCATTATTTTTATTTCCAAAAAAGAATAAATTTTTCTAAGTGAGGAAATCTTAAAATCATAATGTAAAAAGCACCTAAGCTAAAAAAAATAAAATAATTTTCTATATGAGGAAACCCTAAAATCTAATCTTAACAAAAAAAAATCCCTAAACTAATATCTATGCATCCTTATATCTTTATATCTATATTACTACTTATTCATTTAAATCAACCTAATCTATATTAAAACTAATGCTAAAAGAAGTATCCTTATTATATATAAACTATTATATAAAAATTATACTAAATTACTTAAGGTTTTAATAAAATAAAACATGATATAATATAATATAATAAACAAGAAATTTAAAAAACAAACATTCTGAACTTGATTTGGCTTTGCTGTTATTGATTCGGTTGTGTGGAATTCGTCACTAGAATTGTGTCGCCTACTGCGTCGAGTGCAGTGCAATGCTCAATGGACAGCGGTGTCACGAATGTGCGGGAGTTGTGTACAATCAATGACGCGTGTTGATCTGTGCCATGGAATGTGGTCGATCTTCGCTATTGACGGTAAGGGTGAATGCTGGATGAAGGATTTGGTTCAATTGGTATTGTAAGATGTCGGTTGGGGCACTGTATTGACGTAGATGATCTGTGTTTGAAGTTCGCTGGAGTTGTTCTACTACTGTTGTCCGTGTTGATTGCTGGAGTATAGTAGTGAAGAATTGGAATTTGTCAGGAGTCAGAGCTCAATTCAAAACTGATAAGTAGCTCACGTTCACTTTGATGTTGGAGTAGTGATGTGCTTCAACTTGCGAAGGAATTTAGTCGTGTTCAATGCGTGTGCTTGGTGAATTCGTGCCAGTACGTATTGCGTCATGTGTACTAGGGATAGTAGACTTCATGAGTGTGCGGCTTGAGGATCAGTTGTTGTTTACTGCTACTGTTCGCTAGCCGTGGCTGTTCTTCATAAGTGAAGATAATGTGCTTGGATGGATGTATGCTAGGAACTTGTTCCATGATTGTAGGTTAGGCAATGTGGCATGCACTGCTGCAGCGTGTGTGTGCAGCGTGGGGATGAAGATTCGCCAGAGTTTGTTAGTGAAGGCATCAAGGCTTGACTTAGTCATGTGGTTGGCAAGCAACGGTGGCTGTGATTTGCAGTGGAGTTGTGTTGCTGTGGACGCGAAGTGACAAGTCATGGCTATTTGTGGATGGAGAATTGCTGCGTGAAAGTGATTCCAATGTATGGGAGTACAGGCCGCCGATTAGAGGAACATTTGGATCGGAATGGCTTGATCTTGTTCGCCTAGAGTTGCTTTTAGCGTTTGTTCGTATTGTAGCATTTGGAGTTGACTTGGATTGTGTAGCTAGTGAAGTGCGGTCCTTTGGTTAGTACAGTAACTAATCAGTGATGTATGTGGCTGGGAAGCTAATTCCATGTGAGTGTGGATGGTGGAGTTGTATGTCTGACCAAACGCCATTGCTTGATGTGTGTTTTGGAATTGTGTGAAATTTTTGTTTAATTTCACACAGTGGATGGACAAAAAGATATTTTCTTTTCTTTTTGGGTATGTGTGTATGTGTATCACCGTGAAGGATTGGGGTGAGTTTTAGCTGAAAAAAAACTCCTCTTTCTTTTTGGCGTGTGTGTATTTATAAACCCAAACCAAATCGTATCTATTGTATTTATTGTATCTGATTTGATAAAAATTAAACTAGATTCGAATTATTTATATTAATTCAAATTCGATTTAATAAAATTAAACTAGATTCAAATATTTTCTAACGATTCAAATTCAAACAAGAAAGATTTGATTAGATCTAATCTCGATTGTTTAACTCGTTTTTTTTTTATAAAAAAAAAGATAAAAAAAATAAAAGACACATAAATATTTAACGAGATTTGAACTTATAACCCCAAACTAACTCTATATCAAATACTTCAATACTTATCCATTAAGCCGTTGACATATACCTTAATTTTTAATACAGTTGAATTATATTTAAAATACGTAACTCTCTAAAATAATTATTTGAATTAAGCTAAAAATAAAACTATTTGTCCCTAAAATAATTTACTTTCTAAATAATCTTTGTAATTTTTTTTCTCATTTTTTTGGTATTTTCATTATTTCTCAATTTTTATTATTTTTTATTTAGGATCCTAAAAAAATCTAAATCTAAAACTAAAACTATAATTATAACTACCAGAGGCAAAAATTGAGTATTTACATCATATACTAATACTGAAACTTTTTCATGAGCTCAAATATAGTAAGATTCAAACTTTACAATTTGAAAGAAAAATAAATAAATAGAAACTAACTTAACACAATTCCAATTTTAAAATATATAAAGATTTAATTTAAGAAAATTCAACATAGAGAAAATACAATACCTATACTATCAACCTCAACCAAATATTAAAAAATAGAACCTTTTCATAGACTCAAATATAAAATATCCAAACTTTACAAATTGTTTATAATCAACAACAAAAAATTCAAGTTAAGACAAAACCATCACCTACCATGAATTCCTATCATCTTCATCCACAAAGATCCTAACCTTATAATTTTGAAGCACTGGAAGAGGACAAAAAAGATGTAAAAATTTGTTACATTTGTTCGAATTCAACTTTAGAATATTTACTTTCAATTTTGTCGTAAGTTTGCCAAATATAAGTATTGTCATGGATATAGAACGAATGTTGCCAATGATGTTTTTAGGGTTGAGCTAGTAATATTATTGTACCAAAAATCCTATAATACCTTACTCAATTAGGTAAAATTCTAATGTGTATCAGGATAGATCTTGGATATAATTCTATAGAACTTACTCTCATAGGGTGGATATAAGAACTATATCTTGATACCTTATATCATGTGTCTTAATAGCTTATACACACCTTAAAACCTATACTCTAAAATAAATAAAGAGTAAGTCCAATGTATTATATACCTATATTATAAAAATTATTAAACATTAGTAATGAACGTAAAAAAAAAATTATATTTCTACCATCTAGGTTCTTTATTTTTCTTTTAAAAAAAAAATAGATATAAGAGACATAGCCTCAACTCATCATTGAAAACCTTGGAGATTTTCTTACTCTATTCTTTTTTTACCTCTCTTATATCTCATTTCTACCTATCTATTTCTACCTCTCTTGTCTCATTTTCCCTTATTAGTAACCTTATTTTTACTATTATATCTTTAATCAAATGTACTTTTATACTTAGTGTAATATATTTTTAAGTAAATTGAATTTTTCAATCGATTGAAAGTTTATAGGGATGAAGAATGCGTCTTTTCGTGCACGTGTTATTTTGTTATTTTTATTTTATTTTGTAATATCACTTTTGTTCAAGATAATATATAAGGCATACAATGTCACTTTTCTAAATTTGTGAAGAATGTAGTTTCATACAATTTAAATGAATAAGATGTTATTGAAATAATTATGGGTTTAGGTTAGTGAAAATTTATAGTTAACTTCAAATTTTTAACGTTATAGAGTATAAGTTTTAAATAGGTATTATTAGCTTACGGCATAAAGTTCTCTGCTGTTAAAGGAGATTATGTTTGCTAGAAGCTTCATTCATGTTGCCAATTGTTTGTAGCATGGAAACATGACAGGAAGCTAGCTCCTCAATTCTATGGACGATTTACGGTATCTTGTTGTGCTAGCTTGGTGGCATAAAATGATTGGCTCACTTAAGGTCTCACTCATCCGAGATCGCACTAATCTATCGCAATGACTCTTACCTATCGCTAAATGAGCCAACAACGAGCAAGAATCAATTTTCTTTCCATACTAGTAAAAAGTTCCCTTATCCTCATTACCGATTCACTCATGTACTGATCCGTTCAACAAAATATGCTTGCCTCATGCACCGAACAGGATGCTTCAACATCAAAATATGATTCTTAAATTCGTAACATTTTATTTTAAAAAAAAGGGTTTGAACCGCAAACCAAATTATATTGTATCGAAACTTTTATTTTTAATTTTGAAAAATTTAAGTATCAAATCATATGATTAAATTTTTTTTTGTTTTTTCAAAAGGAATTGAATCGTTAATTTTATATTTGATTTTGTAAAATAAAGTAGACTATATTAAATCGAACCAAACCGTATCCACCTTATCCACCTTTCTATGTAACTATTTTGGCCATTCAGGATTAAGGATACCTAACAACCATCTAGTAGTGGGCTACATAAATCTCAACAAGTGGTTAGCTAGGACTTTTAATTCTTAATTCATATTTATATTCACATTAGTAAATAAAATTAGTTTCTATAGTAAAAATAATTATAAGATTTTTTGACAAATATGAAAATTTTTAAATATTAGTTATAAATTACATATTTTAGTGAAATTTGGGTACGGTTTGTGATGTTAAGAGGGAATAAAAAACCACAATAATTGATCAGCGATAGATATTTAGCACGATAGGATTCAAGCATTCTTTTTCGATGCATCTGGAATTTAAAGTCAAGATAAGAACCAACACACAGATTCCAATATAATAATTCAGCCCGCGGAAACTGGAAACCTTATCTGGTCTGATTCTGACATCCAATAGACACACAACACACAACCTCCAAATAAAAACAAAAACTCCGAAACAGTACGCTCTTCCCCACCTGCGGTTTTATGTCCCACAAAAATCTGACGCCATAAAACCAGCCAAAGCTCCATCCCTACAGGCCCACAGAGCTAAAATAAACCACAACCCAACCGTTTTCATATAAAACCCATCTTCTTTACCCTCGATATCTCAAAAACATTCACAAACCCAACCCTTAGAAAAACTCTCTCTCTCTACACAATCCTTATTTTACTTGAAGTTCGGTCTAGAAACCAAACTGAAGATGTCCGGAGTAGTGGACAAGTGGACCAGAAATCTACGTGAAAGGACTCAAGCCATATTCTCAAGCGGTGGCTCGAGCAGCTCGGGGCAAGCTACTCAGTCAGAAAATGGAAACTCGGCGTGGTTATCTCCTGTTTTCAGCCGAGTCATGCGAGTTAAATCAGCGGCTGTTCTGGGGTCAGAAGCCTCGGTGTCTATGCTTGTGGAGTGTTTTAGTCCGTGAGAAGTATTTGTAAACTCCAAGTCCTGTTGCGTCCGTTTTTGTAATGTAAATGTTTGCTCTTAATTAATATAATAGAAGTATTATAAATTACTTTGTATTTTAACAATCATATTAATTTAAGAAAATATACCTATTCGCATGTATGTAGTTAGTTACGTATAAATAATAAGCAGCCGGAAACAATCGCACAGCGTTAAATTTACACAAATGATAATGAAAAGAATTTTCGGGATTTTTTTTTTTTTCACTTTCTTGCATCCCGAGTTTTAAATGTTTAATTAATGAAGAATGATAGACGTTTTGAATTTTTCGATCGAATGATCCGTATGTTATTATATTTTTAATGAGTGCTACTATTTTTCTTCTTATACCAGTCATGAAGTAACGTGTCAATTTAAAAGATTTTTAGTAAGCCCACGTCATTATGATCGGATATTCGATTTTAATAGGATCATGTGTGCTTTATGTTTCATTATTAATTTATATTTATTTAAATTTAAATAAATTTAAAGATTTATGTTCTAAATTTTATAAAAATATAAATCATAAAAATGGAATGGAGAATTAAACTGATGTGATAGAAAAATCCTGTATTTTTCTCAATCCCCCTTCTGCAAATGCTAAATTGAAGAAGATGGCTTCGGTTTCCATTTAAACGTTTACGCCAATTTACGTAGCATCTTTGATCAAAATAAATAATTATTGCATCTCGAGGGAGGCATTTCTGTTGTTTTCATCATCGACTTGGTGCTGTTTTAACAAGGTTTTGAAATCAATTGTCTAAATTAAAAAATAAAAAATTCAAAATTAGACGGATAAAATTGATCGAAGATAGATAAAAATCCCAAACAATAAATTGGATTGTAAATCATCCATTAAACTATCCTAAAGGCATCATATAAACTGCTTTAAGAGGAGGAGGAGGAGAAAAGGAAAAGCCTACAACCGTGCGGAAAGGAATAGTGTTTCGGCCACTGCATTACCACTTATTATTTTAATAATATGGAAGACATCCACGGAAAAAGCAATACGTCAAGAATCTTGGTATTACTAGAAAGAGACTATAAATATTGGGATAAATACTTGACTTTATATCTATTCGAGGTTCTTGTGTTAGGACACATCATGTTAACCCTTAATCATTTAGCTTGTCTCCTAGTGATAGGTTTAAGATGTTAATTCCTATCATCTTCTTGAGGGTCGAGAGGATTTGACCATAAATTCGCAAGGATTTATTTTATTGACTCTCTTTCACACCTTACTTCTTATTTTATTAGGTGGTGAAGAATTAGGTCAGATATATTAAAAGTTAACAAAACACCCTGTTCCTCTAACAGTTCGATTTAATAGGCATTATGGTTAATCTTCTTTAGTACCTTGAATGGTTTACCAGCTCAAGGTGATAACTTATTATTCCTCCAAGTATAGAAATCTTTCTCAGTAGAGATGGATGTAAACAAGGTCTTCTGGATTAAAAGAGATAGCTTGGCAGCCTTGACTATTAATCTAATGCTACCTTTCATTGAACTTGGTGAGTTACTTAGTCACATACTGATGTAGCTTGAGTACCTCTAGGGCTCGATTAACTCTAAACTGACTCTCCTTAGGAGCTGTTGGGGTACCAACTAAGCTAAGTGGAATGGTCGGATTAAGGCTACAGACGATCTCAAAGGGAAACTTTCCTGTTGTATTGTGGATGGTTCAATTGTATGTAAACTTCACAATTAGTAAGTATAAGTCCCAATCCCTTATATTCTTTCATAGAATAGCTCGGAGTAATATACTAAAGGTTCTATTACACTACTTTAGTTTATCCACTAGTCTGGGGATCGCTACTTAAGCTGAATATGAGCTTTATACTAAGTCTTCTCCATAGTGTCTTACAAAAAATAACTTTAAGAACCTTGTATCCAAATATGATAGAATGGACATGGGAATTCCATGTAGTTTAACCGCTTGCTGTAAAAACAAATTAGAAATATGTAAAGCATCGTTAATTCTATTATACGATATGAAGTGTGCTATTTTACTAAAATTGTCCATAATTACTAGGATTGAATCTTGTTCTCGGGATGTTTGAGGCAACCCTAAGACAAAGTCTATGGTGAGGTTAGACCAAGGTGAGGTCAGCATGGACAAGGGCATATACTCTCTATGTGGCTCCCTTTTTTCCTTGGCCCTCTTGCAAATCTTACAATTGTTTAAGGCTCCATTATGAGCCTCCCTAACTTGTAGCTTACAAGTGCAACAACTTAGAATGTAGATCTTTCTATCCTTGAATAGATATCTATCCTTTATGCAGTATCCTCTAACTGTAACTCCTTCTTTGCACCTTTCAATAATAGGACCAAACTAAGGGTCCTAAGCATATTGCTCAATAATGAGAGAGAAACCAATTAATTTGGTTTGTAGCATAGTGAGTAGAGCTTACAGACAAGAAAGAGCATTTGCAACCATGTTGACACTACCTTTCTTATGCTTGATAACATAGGAGAAACTTTCTATAAACTTAAGCCACTTTGCCTATCTCTTCAAAAGTTTGTTTTGTCTACTAAGTGTTTTAGGGGTTCATGCTCCGATGTGGATGATAAACTCTTGAGGTAACATGTAGTGCTACCATATAGTTAGAGCTTGGTAGAGAGAGTAAAGTTTCTTCTCATATACAGAATAATTCAAGGTAGCATTAATGAGTTTCTTACATTATAGTTGGTGTTTTTGCATTAGTACAATACCAACGCTGACACTTGAGGCATCGTATTCTATCTTAAAAGGCTTCTTAAAGTCAAGCAAGGCTAAGATTAGGGTAGTTATTAGCTTCTTTTTAATTTCTTTGAAGCTCTTCTCAACTCGCTTACTCCATTGGAATCCATCGCCCTTCTTTGTAAGCTCAGTCAAGTGGACTATAATAGTATTGAAGTTCTTAACGAACTGTCTATAGAAAGAAGTAAGTCTATAGAAACTTTCGACTTCAGTGATACTCTTTAGAGTCAGCCACTCCAAGATAGCTTGAATCTTGTCCTCATTAGCTTAAATTCCATTACTAGATATTATATATCCTAAGAAGATAACCTCATGCTGAGGGAATGTATACTTCTTCAAATTTTCATAGTTTCTTAGCGTAGAGTATGTTAAATACAACTTGGAGATGTTCAACATGGTAATGTGACTAACAAAATCGGTATTATATACCAAAATATCATCAAAGTATATGACTATGTACCATCCGATCAAGGGTCTCATCACATAGTTCATGAGCCTCATAAATATGTTTGATAAACTCATTAACCCAAAAGGCATGACTAGCTACTCTTAGAGATCATGTCACACTTTGAAAGTAGTATTACACTCATCTTTTGGTCTCATGTAGATTTGATGATAACCACTCCCCAAGTTAATGTTTGATAATATCCTGGCGTCATAAAACTTATCTAACATGTTATCGAGCCTTGATATTAGGTACCTATACTTCATAGTAATATGGTTAATAACTTAATTATTAATGCACATGAACCATGAACCATCTTTCATGGGTATAAGCAAAGTGAGCACAACATGGGTTTATGCTTTCTCTTACATAGCTATATTCAATGAGCTCGTCCACTTACCTCTTTAAGGAAACCTACTCCAGGTTCATCCTGTATGCAGGTCGATTTGGTAAGGCAATGTCAGGCTATAAGTCAAAGCAATGCTCAATCCCACAAACTTGGGGGTAGTCCTTTGAGTAGTTCTTTAGGGAATAGGTCGAAGAACTTGTCAATCAACTTCCTAACTTCTTGTGGCACATTGTCTAGCTTTGTAAGCCTAAAAAATATGTGGATTAATAAAAATACAGGCTCTTCGACCTTTAATAGCTTGCTATTTTTTTTGGGACGACACTAAGGCTTTCTTCTTAGTAGCTCGAGTGTATTGATTAGCAAGATAGGCCCCTTATTTTTTACCTTATTCTTTTGAGACAAACATTCGTTTGTCTTGTCCTTTTAAGATAGGCTATTATCTTTTATATTGACCTCTTAAGACGATATCCTTCATCAAGGTAAAACACATCATAGTTGGTTAGTTCAAAATAGGGTTTGGCAAAAATAAGTATCTCTTTTGTCTTTGTAGCAAAATTCTAATTGAACTTCACTACAAAGAAGGGCAACTATAGACACCTCATTTTTGCATTTTTTTAAGTAGTTTTATTAAGACTGAAATATAAAAAATAAAAAAATGAAAATAATAATAAAAAGAAAAATAAATAAATAAATAACGAAAATTGAATAATAATAATAATAAAAATTGAGTCAAGTCGTATCGAGTCTAGTTAAGTTGAGTCAAGTCGAGTCATGTTGTTTAGGGTTAAATTGGATAATGGTGAACGATCAATTTAATAAATTTTAAGTCATTAAAGGATCAAACTTCGTTAAAATATTTTAATCTAGTTTGATATAAAGTAGATTTTTTATCTAAATTATATTGGGCTAGACTTTCTATAAACTAGGTCAAATTTTCAAAGGATCTAAATCGTATTTTCCGTATCTAAGTTTATTGTCATATCTTTCGATACAAAAGATTCGGTAGTGTGAAATATAAATAATGAGTCGGCGATAACGTTTGACACATTTTTACAATTACAACCACCACCCCCAGTCATAAAAACACCAGTCTACATCTACGCGTTGCACGAAATCTACATACATCCATTGATAGCCCACTCTAACTCAATCTCAATACAACGACCCAACTCGATAGTAATCCCATCCATGTAAGCACGACAATAACAACACATGCATAGCCTAGCAAATCCATGCCTAACACCACCAATGATCTAAACATTACTGAAACGAATATTGTTGGTCATTTACACCAAGGTAAGTTTCATTAATCAAATCATCATCAATCTCCAATTTCCAATTTGATCTGTTGACTATAGCATATTGTGAGAAGTTAGTTTGATGGCCATGTTATTTTCTACCTAAGATTTGATCGCAATATGTAAGTACCTAGATCCGACCACCTTATTATTGGATAAGTATCTAGTTTTTAATTTAGTTTCATTAATCTTTTATTTTTTGTGTTTGTTAACATGATTAGGATAGTGACTAATATGATTTTTTTCATAGGTTTTGGTGTTAATTTTTATTAGTCGTTTTTTTTGGCATGTTAGCATTTTTTTAATATATATATATATATAATATTGCATTTTTTTTTTGCATGATTAGTGTGATTTCATGGAATTGGTACTAACATGGGTATTTGTAAGATTGGATGTTGATTCTTTTTCTAATTGTTTATTTTTAGTATATCTTATTAGGTGTTGCATTTTTAGGAAAATTTACTAATTTTGGCACGTATTGTATCCATTCTTAAGGTTTTTTTTTTAGATATATTTTTATCACTTAATTATATTTTTATAAAAATTAAAAATCTTTATAGGTATATTTTCTATAGTTAGATATCTTTTTCATAATTTAGACATCTTTTCCATGATTTAGATATTTTTTCTGTGATTTAGGCATTTTATCTAGGCATCTTTTCTATAATTTAAGCATTTATCCATAGTTAGCCATCTTTTCTATTATTTAGACATCTTTTCCATGATCTATGTATCTTTCTTATGATTTAGGCATATTATTCATAGTTTATGTATCTTTTCCATAGTTTATGCTTTTTTTTTTATGATTTAGGCATCTTATCTATAGTTAGGTATATTTTCCATGATCTAGGCATCTTTTATATAATTTAAATATTTTATTTATAGTTTAGACTTCTTTTCTATGATTTATACATATTTTACATAGTCTAAGCTTCTTTTATATGATTTAGGCTTTTTTTGTATAGTTAGACATTTTTTCTATGATTTAGACATCTTTTCTATTGTTTAGCTATCTTTTCCATAATTTAGACTTTTTTTCCATAATTTAGACTTCTTTTCCATGGTAATTGCATTTCTTTCATAAAACAACACGTTTTCCATAATAATTGCATATTAGCATAACTTCATAAAAGTTGCATCTTTTATTTATTTATTTTTTCTCATCTAGGTGCTTTAAGATCTTTTTTTTTTTTAAGTTTTCTCACATAGCAATTTTTCCAAAAATAAAAAATACTAAATTGATGTCTTTTTAAAAATTAAGACATTAGATTTTTTTTAATTGGGAATAAAAATTAGTTTTTTTTTTTTAGGATTTTTCTTAATAAAAATAAATTGATTAAAAAAACATAAACCTAGTTTTAGTTTCAAATTAAAAAGAATCAACTTACTAAATCTTTTCTAAAAAAAAAAAGAACTACGTTAGTTTGATTTCAACTAGCAGATATGTAGATATTTTAGGGATAATCATATAAAAAATATAAAAAAAAAAACTTTTTTTTTCCATTTTCATGAAAGATTCGTAATAAAAATCCTAAAAAAATTTATTTTAGTTATATTTTGTATACTTGTACATATCTTAGTATTTTCTAGAAAAACTATAAAAATAAAACCCATTAATTTTTTTTTATTTTTATATGATGACTTAATTTAAATAGGTTAGCCTCTGAAATTAGTATTTCTGGTTGATTTTCTAAAATTATTTTTTTAAGAAAATACGTAGATCAGTAGTCAAATTAGGGTTTTCCTACCCAAAAATCCTAATTTCATTTTTAATCAATTTAACTAGTTGGCGACTCCAATTTAAAAAAATATATATTTTTTTAAAAAATATTTCCTTAAGTTAATATTGAGTAATTTATATTAAGTGGGTTAAAATTAATATAGGTTAAATTAAAGAAAACCGAAATAAGGTTCGATATCTAGTTAGCATAAACATAGGTTTCTTCCTTAGATTCTCCTTCAGTCTTTCCTTCTTTCTCTTCCTTCTCAGGCTCACTCTCATCAATATTGTCCACACTATCACCTCAAATCACCATAACACGTTGATTAAGAAACTGGGCAATCATGTGTCCATAACATAAGCACTTGAAGCATTTTATCTTACTAGTCTTTCATCTAAAGGATTCACCTTTCTCAAACTTCTTCTTGATAGGCTTATCAATAGGTCAACCCTTCAAGTCACTTCGACCTTCAACAGATTAGCTATGTACTACTTCTACCTTTACTGGCCTTTTATGTTCAGTTTGACTAGCTTGGATAGATGGAACAGTTTGGCTTATATTAGGTTAGAAGGAGTGTTTTGCCTCTGCTTCTCAACTATTTGGGTAATCTTGATGGCTTCTCAACTGTTTGGGTATTCTTGATGGCTTCTTCAAGGGTGTAAAATCTCTAAACTTCTAATATGTTGTAGATCTTGTATTTAAGTCTATAAATGAATCTTGAAATGGTACAAGCCTTGGGTTCATCTATATCCGCTTGGATTATTTACATTTGAAACTCATTAAAATATTCATCAAAATTTAGCTTCTTTGGCAGAGTTCCTATACATTCTCAAAAGTGTCATGTGGATAAGACTCAGGATAAACCTTCCTCTTAGTAGCCTCTTCATTTCATCTTAGTTTCTAATACCATGGTGGTTATTCTCCTCTTAGTAGTAATTAGGTTCTTCTACCATATAACAACATAACTAGAGAACTCAAGGGTAGCGAGGTGGACCTTAACTTCCTTGGCATATTGAAGAAATCAAACCCTTTCTTGACATTCTCTTTCTACTTAAGATATTCATTTGTATCTTTACTCTCAAAGAAGGTCAAAATTTGGATTTCAACATTATTAAGTCCTTGAGAAGCTATTGCGAATTGTGATCAAGAATAGACGAGACTGGTCACTCGATGGGTCCAAGCTTGCAAAAAGCTTGAAAAAAAAAATAATTAATGGAGAAAGTGCAAAAGGGAAAAATGAAGAATGAAATAGTAAGTAAAACCTATGAACAGCTTTAGAGGATATGATGCACCAATAGAACTTTTGATGACTCACAACACAATTCAATGTGACCTACGAATTGGTCTGATGAAGTTACTCGCCACCTAACCTTATTTAAGGGAAAGGATAAGAGTGATGCCGATAATAAACAAACAATGTTTACGCAAAGAAAAAAGGTACTTATAATTGTGTATTAAGAATTGATCTGATGTCCTTTATAGTTACAAGTATAAGGGTATTTATACCCATAAGTTAAGGTAACTCACCTAAAAAGGAAAAGACAAAAGAGGCATTTCCTAAGGAAGTAATGTACAAGGTACAAAGGATAAACAAGGATATATAAGAAAAACAATCATTGGTGCAATGGATTCTACATATGATATTGTACACTTGGCGAAGCTACATTAGCGAGGTCATTAGAAGATGCAGACAAAAAGTACGGATAGATGGTTTATCTGAGTAAGGACAGCTTAGTCAATCCAGAATTTCTCTCTCAGCTTCTCGGCAAAGAAGTTACCGAGTAATTGGTTGACTCGGCACTAATGAGTAATTCTCCATTCAGCATACTATAGAAAATTAGATAGTCATACTGCTCGGCATGAAGGGTGACTTAATAAGGAAGTACTTAACCTCAACAGGGGTTGGTTAGAACAGAAGGATTTGTCATCTCAGCCCCTTTAGTCCTAAGGCTCGACTGCTGATTAGAGGTCTAGTAACCTGATTCCCATAATCTCCTCTAGGTTGTTAATGTTCACTCAGTTCTTCGTCAGGGTGATATAGACTAAGGTTGGCAATGTTGAAGGCATCAAAAACCCTATAGTCCTCAAGCATAATTTGTTCCTCATCTTGTTCAGAAACCGCTCCTTGTTGAGGTGTAACTACACCAAGTTTCCCAGTTGAAACCGTTTAGTTGTCCTACCCTTGGTCTTTTCTCATAGTCTTCTAGCAGCTTAATCGATATGTTGAGTGACCTTATCATAGATGTACTGAATGGCTTGTACTCTAGCCAATGTGTCAAGGTCCTCTTCGCAGGTACTAGTAAAAGAGCATAATCGAGGGGCAACTTGGGATTGAACTCATAGACTACCTCAAAGGGAGTCTACTTAGTGGTGTCATATATTGTTCGATTGTAGATGAACTCCACTACTAGTAAGCAGACGTCCTAATCAGCCAAGTTCTTGCCTACTGCAGCTCAGAGCAATGACCTCAAAGTACGATTAACTACCTCTGTTTAGATGTCAGTTTGGGGGTGACATAAGATACTAAAAAGTAATTTGGTTCTCAGTCGACGCCACATGGTTCTCAAAAAATGGCTAAAGAACTTTAGGTTTCTATCGAAGACTACACTTCTTGGCATGCCATGTATCCGCATAATCTCCTATAAGAAAAGAGAAGTAATAGCCAAAACGCTGTTAGTTTTCGAGCAAGGCATGAAGTGTACCATCTTACTGAACCTATCCACAACGACCATTACAGAATCTTTACTTTGGGTAATTCACGGCAGTCTAAGAACAAAGTCTATGCTCAATTCAATCCACGGTTTTGTTGAGATAGGTAGGGGGATTACTTTTCCTTATTCAGCTCAGCACTTAACCATCTTACATATGTCATAACTTTTGACCACTCGATGTACATCTCTCCTCATTCTCGACCAAAAGAATCAATCATTCAATGTTCATAGGTCTTTCTCTCTCCAAAGTGTTTGGAGAGACCTCTACTATAAGCTTTCTTGATTAGTAGTTCCCTTAGTAAGCAATTCGGTACACATAATTTTCCTCCTTGAAACAAGTAGCCATCCTCCACATGATACTTGTCTACCATCCTCCCATCAATGCACCATGAAATTATGGGTCCAAAGCGTAGATCCTCGGAGTACTGTTCTTTGATATTTACAAACCCAAACAGTTTGGTCTGTAGTTCTGATAAAAGCACGTACCTCCTCGAAAGAGCATCTGCAACTACGTTGCTTTTTCCTTACTTGTACTTTATTACAAAATTGAATCTTTCAAGGAATTCAACCCATCTTGCCTGCTACTTTAACAACTTAGTCTGACTTCGGAGGTACCTTAGCGATTCATGGTTAGTATATATGAAAAATTATCTTGATAGTAAATAATGTTGCCATACTTACATTGCTTAGATCAGTGCCAAAAGCTCCTTATCATACACGGAGTAGTTTAGCTGCAGTCTTCGAAGCTTCTCACTATGGAAGGCAATTGGTCGGCCTTCTTACAGCAGGACAGCACCTATTCCAATGCTTAATGCGTCGCATTCTAGCTCAAAAATTTTGTCGAAGTTAGGTAATACTAATAGTGAGGTGGAGGTCAATCTTTCTTTTATGTCAGCGAAACTCCTCTCCTCCCTTTCTCCCCATTAAAAGTTGGTGTTCTTCTTCATTAACTTGGTAAGTAGTGTGGCGAGGGTGCTAAAATTCCTGATAAATATTCTATAAAACGAAGCTAATTCATGGAAACTTCTCACGTCGGCACAAGTAATAGGAGTAGGCCACTTAACAATTGCTTGGATCTTGTCATCATCGACTCACGAGCCTCCTCCACTGTTTACATAGCCTAGAATACCACTTCCTCCTGGAAAAAGCAACATTTCTTTATATTACCGTATAGTCTCTTGGCATGGAGGATATCTAGGACTGCTTTGAGATGTTCATAGTGACTCGGCATGTTGGCACTGTAGACAAGGATGTTGTCAAAGTACACCATGACAAACTTTCTTATGAGATGTCTCAGCACATGGTTCATAAGTCTCATGAAAGTGCTTAGAGCATTCAACAAGCCAAAGGGCACAACCATCCATTTATAAAGTCCATGTCTCGAATGCAGTCTTTCACTCATCTCTTGGCCTCGTGTGAATTTGATGGTAGTCAGATTTAAGATCAATCTTGCTGAAAATCTTGGCTCCACTGAGTTCATCCAATATATCTTCTAGCTTCGAGATCGAATACCTGTATTTAATTGTGATCTTGTTCACAGTTCGGCTATCGACACACGTTCACTAGGTTCCATCTTTCTTCTGCATTAGAAGTGTAAATACAACAAAAGGGCTGAGTAACTCTCTCTGCTCCTCCTCTAGCGAGGGTTCTATGTTCATAGTGCATTAGACAACCATGAGTAACTGATCTAAGTCCTTAGGAAACACGTCTCCCTTAATCAGCTCTTTCTTGACATTTTCTTTCTCGACGGGAACCTTGTCCTCCTCAAGTTCCTCATCAATACTTTCTACTTCTAGCTTCGGCATGTCTCCTTTGATGACCATCATCCTTTGATTTGGACACTGAGCAACCATGTATCCGAACCCTTGACACTTGAAGCATTGATCTGGCTGGTCTTCCTACCAGACCTTTGCCCTTTCTCATAAGTTGGGGTTAACTTCACCATTAGGTCAGTTTTTCTACTTGGCTCTTACATCAACCTTTCTACTCGACTCTATACTCGACTGAGCTCGGTGACTTTCTTGTCTGGGTCGGCTAGTTGGCATCCTCGCTAGTACTCAGCTCCTTCTTTACCTCTCTACGCGCTGGGCAATCTTAAGAGCTTCATCCATTATGTCAAATTGTTGGAGCTTCACAATGTCTCGAATGTCTCCTCTCAACCCAATATTGAATCTTGAGATTGTTTGAGCTGGTGGCTCCTCCACTTCGCAACATATCATAAGCATTTGAACATACTCATCAACAGTTTGGCCTCCTTGTCTTAACTCCTGAAGCCAAGTAAAAGTGCCTTAGAGATAGGTTTCTAGCATGAATCTATTTTTGAGTATCCTCTTCATCTCTGGTGAAGTATTAATCTCTCGATACCCCTCTCATCTCCTCATGGCCTAAAAATTCTTCCACCACATGGCAGCATTTCCAGAGAACTCAACAGCAGTAGTTCTCACCTTCTCATAATCCTTGTACTGATAATAATCAAATACACGCTCTACCTTCTCTTCCCACTTCAGATATTCATCAATATTCTAGATCCATTGAAACTCGAAATTCAAAGCTTCACATGGTCTAATGCTCTAGGGACTCATATTTGCTCTTCTTCAAAATACTCCTCTTCCTCTTCATCAAGCTCTTTAAGGTCTATCCTTCACCTTACTCATCTTCCAACTCCTCCACCTCGAATGGGTCGAGCTAGGTTTTGACCTCTAACAAGTTGAGCAGCTTAGGGAGTGTTTTGTGCGGTCTTAGTGGGTTGGCAAGACAGCACATGAACAACTTGGGTCAGATCTACTAAGAAGTTAGTTACCTCATCAAGCCTTTCGTCGGTACTTTTGGGAGTTGCCTAAGACTGTCGCCCATGGTAGACAACTCCACTGTCATCACCCATACCAATATTCATACTTAGGTTTGTCATTTTTCCTTACAAATTCAAAGCTCAAACAAATACTTCAGGAATTTAACAATTAACAACACAACAGTCAATTGAACATGGTAACTTGTTCTATTTCACACATACAAAACAAAGTATAATAGAACTTCAAGAAGAGCTACTATAGTTCACACAAAACCTTCGCTTTGATACCAAAATGTTGTGAATCGTGATCAAGAATAGACAAGGCCGGTCATTGGATGAGTCTAAGCTTACAGAAAGCTCGAAAAAAAAGGATTAATGGGGAAAGTGTGAAAGGGCAAAATGAAGAACGAAACAGTAAGCAAAACCCACGAATAGTTCCAGAGGATATGATACACTAATGGAATTTCAAAGGACTTACGACACAATTTGATGTGACACACAAATTGGTCCAGTGAGGTTACTCGCCACCTAACCTTACTTAAGAAAAAGGATAAGAGTGATACTGAGAGTAAACAAACAATGTTTACGTAAGGAAAAAATGTATTAAAAAATGTATATTAAGAATTGATCTGATGTACTCTATAGCTATAAGTATAAGGGTATTTATACCCATAAGTTAGGGCAACTTGCTTAAAAAGGAAAAGACAAAAAGGGCATTTCTAAAGGAAATAATGTACAAGATACAAATGAGTAAAAATGAATATATAAGAAAAACAATCATTGGTGTAACGGATTCTATACATGATGCTATACACGTGATGAAGCTACATTGGTGAGGTTATTAGAAGATGTAGACAAAAAGTACAGATAGATGGCTTATCCAAGCAAGGAAGGCTTAGTCAATCTGGAGTCTCTCTCTCGGCTTCTCAACAAGGAAGATATCGAGTAATTGGTCGACTCGGCGCTAGTGAGTAATCCTCCATTCGACATACTACAAAAAAATGGGTAATCATATGGCTCGGCATGAAGGGAGACTCAGCAAGGAAGGACTTGGCTTCTATAAGGGTTGGTTGGACTAGAAGGATTCGTCATGCTAGCCCCTCTAGTTCTTGGGCTTGGCTGTGGGTTAAAGGTCCAATAGCCTGATTCTCATCATCAACTCAACGTTCTCTTTCTTCAGCTTCAAAATATTTCTTGTCATTTTCCTCCACTTCCTTGATCTCATCCAAGGTAAGTCTTCTTCAATCATGTCTGTCTATTACTCTAGCTTGGTTGTTTTAAACTAGGTGATTAAGTCAATTGACATAGCCATAACTTCAGTTGAGTATGCCATCAACTCGACCGTTGTTCTTCTCACCTTCAGGAGGCTATCTGTTGTCCCTAATGGTAATAATCAAACTTTCCTCTAGAATGGTGAGTCTATCAATCTTGTCATAGAATGACCTTAGTATGTAACTTCCCTATTGGCTTCAGCCTTGAGGTTTACTCTTATTATACCCAATAATACCTCTAATACTTGAATTCGACATTGTTACTCACTAAAATCACTTCCTCCGCTGTAATAAATCTCAAAACCTCAAACCTTACTTTCTAAAACCACTACTAACAGTCATACTACTCTAACTAACACTATGCTCATAAAATAGAAAACCTACATGCTCTAATTTTGAATGTTTAAAACACGGTATAATAAAGCACCCATTACATAACCTCCAATCTAATACCCACTATTCACTACTTACTCTACGATAACCTACAGCCATAAAAACCACTACAACCATACATTCACACAACTATAGTAGCTTTAAATGAATACAACCACCAATAGTACACAAATAAGAACTTCATTACACTTCATAAACTCCTCTTCAAAACCATGCTCTAATGTCATCAAGTTGGACACAAAAATGGCGCACCATAATTGGTCGAAAGAATAAGGAAAGAAAAGATTAGCCAAGCCTATGAGTTACTTGAATGGGTATGATGTGCCAAGCAAGTCCTACATGACTTAGTCTCTACTTTGATATTACATACAAAGTATCAATTAGGGTCACTTAACACTATTTATTGCTAAAGGGAATAAATAAGAGCTAGGGATGAAAGAGATTAAAATCTTGGAGAGTGACAAATGTATTCAATAAGTAAGCTGATGTTTACTGTTTACAAAATGAGGCCTTTGATACCCAATCTTCTAAGGTTACAATACAAGAAGGAAAAGACAAAAAAGGGTAAATTATAAAGTATCTTACATGAGATTCCTAGTATATGAACCTAAAGGGTAAAATGGATAAAAGGAATCTGCATAGGATCACAAGCTGGGACATGTGTTGGCTGCTACTTAAATGTTCTAACAAAAAGCAAAATAGAGATACTAGGTTGCTTTTATGAAATATATGGATGTTGGTAGCTTGGATAGCTCGACACCTAAGGCGGATAGCTCAGTAGAAAGCAAGGAAGAGCACTAAATAACTAGCTAACCTGATTTGATAAGGATAGAAGGGTAGGTAAGTTAATTTGGTGCTAAGCATCTTGGCTTCTAGTGAAGTTAGGTTATCAAGTAACCCTGGTACAATAGACTTATTTGGAGATTGGTTGATAGATATCCTAGCCATGACCAATGTCTAATATTCAGGTTAGTTGAAGTGTAGCAAGCCTTTGATTCTAATGGTATCCTCATCCTTCAAAGATTCTTATGTTAGGGTACACTGTGTTAATCCTTACAGTCCTTTGGCTTAACTTCTAGTGATAGGTAGGTCTGTTGTGTTGATTCTTATCACTTGATCTATTTATATCCTTACTTCTAGTATATTTATTCATATATATAGATAATTATTCCAATTAGAGATTGTTCTAATTTGCTTAAGTTGAGTTGATAACCAATATAGTCATTAGAATAAGGCATGTTGACCTTGTACCTTATTGCTAAATAGTCACGTTAGGCCTAGGACTTGGACCTAACTTGTGTGTTAGGTTCAATCTAAGTCTCGAGTTTAAGCTATAAGTCAAGCTTTAGCCAACCTTTGAGTGTTGTGGACCCATTAGGTCTACCATAGTTCTATTGAAATAAAAAGGAACAAAGGCAAAAATTATGGAAAATTAAAAAAAAAAAAAGACTATGAGTTTGGCAAGTCAATGACTTATGAACCAAACTGCTTAATGTGTTCATTAGACTTGCAATAGAACCATAAGGATAAAGTTTGTTCTTGGTTCACCTTTTAGATATGAGACTTGGCTAGTCTATCAAGGTTATGTCTATTGAAGCCTCGTTCCTAAATCTAGATTGATCTTATGAACAATTGCCTACATATGGACATATGTGTATATTGAATGCTTAATAATTCAACTAAATGACAAATTACTAAACAACACATCCGATACATGTGTTAAGAAATAAATATGTTAAAACTATATGAAAGTATAAATTAATGCCATGATTGAATTATACATAACATCATAAACTCATCTTTTTTATTAAATAAAATAGATGGAATTACAACTATAGATAGTTCAAATAAAAAAAAAATGTGATACTTAGATTTCAAATGACAGCTAAAAGACAAGAATTGTAAGTTGTTACTTTAGGTATGATTTTGAATGGTGGGATATAAGAAGTTATAGATAATGTAATACAAGAAATTTATCGCAAGTTTCGATTTAATCAATTTTTTCAATTAAGCAACAAAAGAATGAACAAGTGTAACTAATAGAAGAGTGTAAATAAAAAAGTGATAATGATAGAGAAATCAAGTCCAGGATTTTAAAGTGAAGTTTGAATTGTCCTTTACTTTCTACAATTACATAATGCCTTCAATTGAGGACTTCACGCATGCTTTTATTAAACACACCAAATCAATGTCTCAAGAGCCATTTAGATAAGAGTTTCCCTCTAATAACACGAGTGTAGAGCTTTATAATGTTTGCGAATATAAGTACTCTCTTAACACTACAGTAATTTTACTTAATTAATTGTAAATAATGAGCTAGTGGACAAGATTGATAAGGGAGCCATAACAAGATGTTTGGTTGCAATGTAAGATTTACAGATTGTCTTCAAGCTTTCCTTGACTTTGCTTTTATAAGTCGTTGAATAATTCTAGCATTTATTCCTTCCATCCCTTCCATCCTACACATGTATTGCTTCAACAAACTTGCAACAACTATATTTTCTATAAATAGTCAAAACCATTTTAAATGCTTCAAACTCTTTTACACTCATTGAACTCACAATAAGTTTAGGGAAAGGCTCGAACCCTTTATATATGTCTTGGACTCTTTCTTGAACTCCAAAGCTCTGATTCTTCCTGGCATAGAATAGTAAGAATTCCTCCTTAGACGCTTCTAATCATTCCAATGCTTTGGGAACATAAAAAATATTTCATTCTGAACACATAAACTAACTTTAGTTTTCAATTACCTATTCCAAGATAATTTTTAACAAGTAAAAGGAATATATGCCAAGTCTTTTGTCAAAAACTATTTGTTTAACTTTTAATGTATAGTTTTTCTTCATTAAAATTAATTAAGAATTCCTATGGTTCGATAAGTTCCGATTAAGTTTGAACTTGGATATTAGCATTATTTTAATTAGATTAAATATTTTTCATATAAATTAAGCTTCAATTAGTTTAATTGAGTCAAGTTTGAGTTCATTAAGTGCCATTTTAAGTCATAATCAAACCTGGTAATCAAGTTCGACTCAAGTTTGAGTTTGAACTTAGTTTTGCATTATCTTGGCACAATTAATTTACATCCCTACTTTTGGTGTATTTAATCTTTTAGATAATCATGCTAACTCAAGATTGTGCTAATTTACCTAAGTTGAGTTGATGATTAATTTAGCCCTTTGAATGGGCCTCATCAACCCTATACCCTACCACTGACTAGTCACATTAGATCTAAGACTTAAACTTGGCTCGTATGTCAAGCTCAAGACCCGTTATTGGACTTAGTGAGTCTATGTGTTGGGCTCCAGTCGATTGTAAGACCTTAAGGTCTACCATAAGGCCTTTATCAATAGAAGAAAATAACAAAGGGAAATTTCTTTAAAAGAAAACCATAGGTTTGGCAAGTCCATGACTTGTGAACTACACTTGTAAGATCCAACAAGTTCATCAGACATTCTCGATTCTCATGTGGGACAATGAAAATGGAAAATTGTAAAGGAATGAAAAATTATGTATAGCATAGAAATTAATGAGAAAAAATAATCTAAACAATAAATATGCTAAAATGCTACAAAATAAATAAAATATGTTTCTTTTTGTTATTTTTTTGAAGAAATAATGAACCTAAAAGATATATCTAGTAGTTTTACACTATTAGATTTAGATGATGACCTTACGTGACTGGTGAATTGTATGGCCTCACACCATACGATGAGATTTAGATAACCTGACACCATTGATGAGAAAAAGGATAACCTTACACCATCAAAGAAAAAGAAAAGGTATTGTATCAATTCAAAAAATAATTTTATTTAATATCAAGTCACTCTCTGCTTTATTGATTAAAAGATTTGTTTACTTATAGGTATCAAAAGACCTAACATTCTAAGAAATTAATCTTAATTAAAATGAAAAATAAAAAATTTGATGCTATAGAATAAGACACCTATCTACTAGATCTTTAAAATAAAAAACTAAATCTATTTATATAATAGATAAGAAAAATTTTTATCTAAATTTTTATTTTAAGAAAAAAATCTTTTTATTTACATCATTCTCCTTCTTTTAAGATGATCAATCCTCGAATCTCTAAGATTGCCTAATAATCCTCTAGGATTAAACAACAATTTGTAAATACCAATTTTGAATTCATGATTGAGTAGCTCTTCATGTTTCTTGCCAAATTTCTTTGTAATAAAAATTTTTAGCTCCAATAAATAGTTGTAATTACAAGCTCTTCCACTCTTATGTTGTTGTTCTAGTCTTTGACTATGGCAATAATCGCTTCTACTTGCTTGTTCAAAACGATCATGTCTTCCTCTAGATATTTCATATCTCTATAATGAACTTCTCCAACAAGCTCACATTATTCATTATTTAGATTAAATTTCTTTTCGATTTCTGTGGACTTTTCATGAGCTTGGACAAGCATTGATTCAATAGGGCTTAAAGAGTAGGATATATGAGGATTTGACATAGTCCTACTAACTTTCCTAGAAATGGAATTAAAAAAACACACATGTTTTCTTTTAGCACATCACCAAAGATTTTGTTTTCAATCTCTATAGAACTATCATCCATTTGAATAGGCATTGAATTAGTTGTAGGTGGAATTGCCACAGTATTGTTAACATACTCATAAACTTCCTCTATTTCTTTAGGTGCACTCTCCTAGGTGTCTTCATAATATGGTTCAACTTTAGAGGAATTGTGCACTATGCCATGTTCTTGGAGAAAATATGAGACTTAGGTTGACATGTTTTTCTCGCTTAATAGACAATTTAGGAATTCCTAAGTCATCAAAGTGTTAGTTAATTTTTGTAAGTTGACTAAAATTCTTTACCATAGCATTTAAATTGTCCATCTTAGAATTCAGTTGCTTAAGCATCTAAAAAATATGACTTCTTCCAGTCAAATCTCCTCTAAAAGTTGCATCGCTACTATTATTTCCAACTTCAGATATTTTTTATGGTTATAAGAAAAGTTCTTTTTTCTTTTTTAACAAAGGTAAGATATATTTTTTTTAACAAAGAATGCTAATCTAAGCTTTGATACCAAATTTGATACAAGACAGTGGAAATGGAAAATTGTAAAGGAATGAAAAATTATCAAGAGCATGGAAATTAATGAGAAAAATAAATCTAAATAATAAATATGCTAAAATCCTGTAAAATAAATAAAATATGTTTCTTTTTATATTTAATTTTTTACCAAAAAAATAATGAACCTAGAAGATGTATCTAGTAGCATCATACCACTAGATTTAGATGATAGCTTCACACTACTAGATTCAGATAATAGCCTCACACCATACAACGAGATTTTGATGGTCTCATATTATCAATGGGATGACTCTGAGGTTTTACAAGAAGATCTGGTCAAAGTTGCAGATTAAGAGATTACGGATGGACAAGAGTTGCTTTCTATCAGTTATCATACTCTTTCTGGTGATATAGTGCCTAAGACTTTGAAATTTCAAGGTCTTCTTAATAAAAATCAAGTTCATATACTAGTTGATTCTAGAAGTACTCACAATTTTGTATAATGATAGTTGGTGAAGCATCTAGGTTTGACTATTGTATCATCTAATAAGTTCCAGGTGATGATTAGCAATGGTAAAAAATTAGTATGGAAAGGGCATTGTGTAGATGTTCCATTACTTATTCAAGGAGTGGAATTTGTTGAAACTTTTTTATCTTACCTATTTAGGGGCAGATTTAGTTTTAAGTGTGCAATGGCTTGTATGGTTGGGCCATATTACAATTGACTACTCTAAATTGTCTTTACAATTTTGGAAACATGGCTATTCTATCACGTTAACTAGGGATCTTGATAGGAATCGGCCTCCGACCACCCCGAAAACCTCATAGACTTGTTCTTAGCTAAAGCTGACCTGCAACACGCAAGGTCAAGTTGATGCCAGAAGGCTAAGAAAGGAAAGAAAGATAATTAGACAACAACTCCATTAACTGTTGAGAAGACTAGGGACTAAACAACTAAGGTCCTAACTCTAAAGCCTAGCATGGCACGGTGTCAGGAATCTAGTGTTGAACAATCCATGAGTTCAACAATTGTGGGTCAACCTCATTAGGAGCTTAGTTGAGTACAATAAGACTTCAAGGAATCCAACTCCAACTCGGACAGCCAACTGTTGACCTAATCCTACTTGGACTTGATCTACCTTAGAACAGCTCAGATATACTACATGTCAACTTTCTTATTAAATGCACCATTTAGCACGGTTTTGTGTTGAGAACCGTGACCAATAACTGATAAGGCTGGTCGTTGAATGGGTCCAAGCTTACAAAAAGCTCAGAAGGAGTAATGAAGAAAGTATGCGAAAGAACAGTTATAGATGAAAGCTAAGCAAAACTCATAAACAGCTTCAAAGGATATGACACACCAATGGAACTTCCAAGAAGTCACGACATAATTTGATATGCCATTCAAATTGGTCCAGTAAGGTTACTCGCCATCTAACTTTGCTTAAGGGAAAGGATAAGAGCGATGCCAAGCTTAAAATAGTAGAGTGTTTACACGAGAAGGGGAAATACTTACATGTATTTATGATAATCTGTCTCTTTACAGCTTATAAATACAAAAGGTATTTATACCCAAGAATTTAGGGCAACTTGTCTAAAAGGGAAAAGAAAAAATGCGTGTTACCCTAAAGTAGTAATGTACAAAAATAGAAAAGGATAAAAATGAATATTCACAGAAGTGATAATTAATGGGGCGAATTCTACACATAGTCCTATACATGTAGGGATGCTGTATTGGTGAGGTCATTAGAAGATGTGGACAAAGCAGTACAGCCAACTAACCTATCCGAGCAGGGATGGCTTATTTAGTCCAGTCTTTCTCTCTCGACATGGTGGTAAGGGTAATGTTGAGTAAGTAAGTGGTTAGGCATAAGGGAGGATTGAATGTTATCTCAGCCATCCGTTTCTCGGCATTCTATCCGCAAAAGATTGACAGTCATTCGGCATGGCATAAGAAATGACTCGGCAAGGAAGTACTCGGCCTCGGCTACAGTAGAAGAATTCATTTCATCAAGCCTTCCAATCATCGGGCTCAACTACGGGTCAAAAGGCCAGTAGCTTGATTCCCATTAGTGTTGTATACTTGTAAATATTTTCCTTAGCTTTAGTTGTAAGTTTACTTTAGGGTTTAATGCTTTGTATACTATTTATAGTTTTATCACTAGGGTTTTAGGACTTATTATAAATAGTAACTATTGTAATTAGTAGACAACATAGTTGAAGATTTTGAAGCAAGAATATACTTGATATCTTCATGAGCTATTCAAGCTTATGTCTTGGATTATTGAGTGTTGTTTTACTCTTTAATCTTTCTTGTGTTCTTATCAGTCTTCTTCTTATGACTGTGGTGAACCCCTCTTGAGCGAGTTAGTGAGTTGTACCTAACCCTTCCTTTGAAACCCGAGTGTTGATTTAGTGTTTGTAAGTTGCATTGAACCTTATTTTGAGCTCAAACTCGATTGTACTTGTGTTTTGGTACGTGATATCTATCCACATTCACATTCACATTCACATTCAAAGTCCCTTTTACTTGCTATTTCCTGAGTCCCATCTAACTTGAATACCTACTTGGGTTTTGATTAAGCTACTCATAGTGCTCTAGTGAACCTTTGGACCTTGGGGTTCATCAGATCCTATCTTTGAGAATTCTCCCATTTCGTTTAACCAATTTAAGCGTTTGCTTAAGACTGATGCTATTGCATCTTGTTTTCAATTAAAGGCTTAAATAATGACTTCTATTGTAGCTCAATTTGCCTACAATATGGATATAGAGTACATATTGGGAAAATTTGCTCATATCTTTGAGGTACCTTCATCATTGCCTCCTTTACGTAATGCTCAACATAAAATTCATCTCAAGGACAACAAGCCCATCAATGTCAAGCCTTATCGATACCCTCATTTTCAAAAGAAGGAAATTGAGCACTAAGTAGCAAATATGTTGAAGCAAGGAGTTATTTAATATAACACCAATCCATACTCTTCTTTAGTACTCTTGATTAAGAAGAAAGATGGTATGTGGCATTTTTCAATGGATTATAGAGCTTTGAATCATGCCATTGTTAAATATGAGTTTCCTATTCTTACTATTGACAAATTACTTGATGAATTGCATGGTGCCTATACTTTTTCTAAATTAGAATTAAGGGCTAGATATCACCAAATTTGAATGCACCTTTATGATGTTGAAAAGACTACTTTTCATACTCATGAGGGGCATTATAAATTTTTGGTAATGCCCTTTAGATTGAGTAATGCCCTTATTAATTTCCAAGCTATTACGAATAGGATTTTTCAATCCTACTTAAGAAAGTTTATGATTGTGTTTTTCGATGAGATTTTGATTTATAGTAAGCTATTAGACTAACATGTATAGCATTTGAGTATCGTGTTACAAATATTATCTAATGACACTATGTTCTTAAAGAAAATCAAATGTGCTTTTAGTCAGACTACTATAGATTACTTAGGCATGTTGTTTTTGTGAATAGGGTGCAACCGAACCCTTCAAAGGTGAAAGCTATTGGTGAGTGGCCATTATTACAGAATTTGAAGCAATTATGAGCTTTCTTAAGACTTTTTAGCTATTATAGAAGCTTTATTAGAGGGTATGTTGCCATTGGTTCTCCAATTACAAATATGTTGCAATGGGATAATTTTAAGTAAATTGAGTTAGCTAGGGAAGCTTTTGGGAAGTTGAAGCAAGCTTGAATATCTACTCCAATTCTTACTTTACCCAATTTTTCTAAGGAGTTTATGGTGGAGACGGATGCATCATCCATAAGAATAGGGGCTATTTTGTTACAAGAAGGCTATACTATTGCATATTTTAGTAAAAAAATGCCTTCTCATCTTACGAAAGCTTCAACTTATGTTCAAGAGTTGCATACTATGGTAGAGGCCATATGGAAATGGCAACAATATTTGCTAGGGTTGCACTTCATTGTTAAAACAGGACATAGATGTTTGAAGGAACTTCTAAATCAAGTTATTCAAACTTAGGAGCAACATAAATATTTGGCTAAATTGCTTAGCTATGACTATATTATAGCTTACAAGTCAGGTCAGGACAACAAAGTAGCCAATTCTCTCTCAAGGTAGCATGATATGGCTTATTCTATCCTTCGCTTTCATTTGTTAGTAGAGTTATAAGAAGAGTATCATCATCTACTAGCTTTCAAGTAAGTAATTGATGATTTGCAAAGTGGGAAATGACTGAAATGGGAGTTGCATTGGAGGAATGGAATTCTATTTTTCAAAGATAGGGTCTTTTTTGTGCTTACTTCGAAGCTTCTTTATGAATTCCACTATATTCCCATGGTTAGGCATTTTAGAGTACTCAAGGTGTATAAACATCTTGCTTATGAGTTTTATTAGTAGGGCATGAAATATGATATTGAAGCTTATGTTCAAACATATACTATTTGTCAACAAATTAAATATAGTACAAAGAGTCTACAGGGTTTATTATCTCCTTTATTAGTGCCTAATCGAATATGGGTGGATATTTCAATGGATTTTGTGACTTCACTACCTCAGTTACAAGGATACTTAATTATTTTAGTAGTCATGGATAAACTTTCTAAGTATTGCCATCTTGGTGCTTTAGAGACCTACTTTATTATTTTGAAAGTAGCCTCATTATTCCTTCATATGGTTGTTAAGTTGCATGGTTCCTTAGATCAGTTGGTTCTGATCATGGCCCTATTTTTGTTAGACAATTTTGAAAGGAACTATTTCAGTTGAGTGGCACCAATTTATCTTTTAGTATTGCATACCATCCTCAGTCTGATGAGAAAACCGAGGTGATCAATCGAGTGATTTAATAATACTTGCAAGGATATATGATGGAACATCATCAAGAATAGGTAAGGTTTTTACCATAAGCTAAATTTACTTATAATTCTTCTTATCATCAAGGTGCTTCCATTATACCTTGTGAGGTAATGTATGAAAGGAAAGCTCCTGGTATTCCTACATATATTAAAAGCACTACCAAAGTGGAAGTAGTGGTGTTAGAATTAGTAGATAGGGATAGAGTGCTACGCTTATTAAAGGAGAATCTATTGAAGGCTCAATAGCGTATGAAGTCTTATGTTGACAAGCATAGGATTGATGTTTTCTTTGACATGCATGGTTTATATATAGCTTCAACCTTATAAACGGCTTTCTCTTTCTCAGGGGTTTCATAAGCTTTCACAAAAACACTATGATCCTTTTCTGATCACTAAGAAAGTGGGCTTCTGTGCTTATGAACTAGTACTACTAGTTTCGGCTAAGATACATAACGTTTTTTCATGTTTCCCTTTTGAAAGTAGCTAAGGGTTCTACTATTCCCTCTTTGGCTCTTTCCCTAGCTTTGTCATAAGGACATCTAGTTCTCCAACTACTTTCAATAATGGGAACTAGACACATATAGAGACAAGGTCAGTGGGTGTCTTAGATTTTGGTTTGGTGGCAGTGCTTACAACCAGAGGATACATCTTAGGAAGACCTGACATATTTCAATAGACTTATCGGACTTATGACTTTATGGACAAGGTTACTTTTCAAAGGATAGGAAGAATTGTTATAACCAAAAGAAGAGTAATGCGACAACCACAGTAAAGAAATGAATATAGCACATGATTGCACATTTTAGTTCTAGAAATCATACTAAAATTAACAGATCTACCTAGATTTGGTATTGAAACTACCACTAGAATAAATTAATGAACAGAAAATCACAAAGAGATAATAGATTTGTAGCAAACATATAAGTAATAGTAACGAGAAGAAAAGGGTATTGAAAACCCCTTGTGAGAATCTGTTCTTGTTCCTTCATTCCTCTCTTTCACCTTCTAGAGTCTAGTGAACTCAAATTACCATTATACCTTACATAGAAACTAAATCAAGGTTAGTAACTGAGAATCGATGAAAGATTTAATAAAAGTAAATAAAGAAAACACTTAGATAAACACGAAAGACCAGTGAGAAGTTAGGGTTTTACATAGTATACTGCTAGCAAACCCTAAAAAAGAGAGATATTGGAGAGAGTAATAGAAAATTTGAGAAAGGAGAGGATATAGTACAATAAAGTGTCTTTTGAGTACTATCTGCTTACCCTAGTATTGAGAAAGGGAATTATAGGTTGGGCTAAACACTATCTTACAGGCTCAATTATTAAATTAGATAATAAATTACTAATAATACATTTGATATATGTGCTGAAAAATAAATATATTAAAGCCATCTATATGAAAGTATAAATCAATTTCATGATTGAATTATACATGGTACCACAAAATCATCTCAATTTGCTTCAATTTTTTTTTTGCCATCTTAGTTTGCTTCAATGAAATAGAAGAAATTACAAATATGAATATTGCAAATCATAAAAATATGTGATGGTTTTTCAATAATACTTAATAGAAACATATTCTTTCAATTTAACTTTTTAAAAAAAATTCTCTCAATATATTTCATTAAGATTATGTTACTGTTACGTATAATTATTTATTGAAATTACAAAGAAGAAAATGATATTATGATAATATTATAATATATTTTAAAAATTTAGATAAAAAAATTTAAGAGTATCTAAATCTAGGGTTAATAGATAATATTATTATAATTTGCAAATGGAAAACACACTGAACCTATAGTATGATATATGCATGGTATATGAACAGAACGCGGTATCCTAATCCCGTGGGATCGATGTCACTGTCGTCACGAATCACTAGAATTGAAATAGTCTTACCTGATTCGATAAGTATCCAAGGGCAATGGACCATGGACACGTATTGTGTCCTTGTCGAATCAAATAAATGGAAAGTTGCCACTCCATACCTTGTAAATATCGGTACCGGACATCCTTATCGCTTTAATACAAGCGACATTCATTTCAACATCCCATGTGAGAAAAAGCGTAGGGAGAACAGAAAAACAGGGGGCAGCCGGCTAGCATTATCACAAATTGACAAAACACCAGTACTCCTATAGAGCATTAGGAAGGAACATCTTGATTGATTACCGCAAAAAATATCTTTGGTCATTTGGAAATTTCGAGGGAATTGACTTTAACGGTGAAACAAGGATTCGATGGGTTGTCTTTTTTTAATTACTTACAGAAAAAAAAAAAAAAAGAGGAAGAACGACAATTTTTCCTTAAAAAGTATAATTTTTTTTTTTCAGTACATAGTTGTTCATAGATTTATGCGTTCAAAAATTAATATTTTGTCACACATAAATAAAAATAAGATAAAAAAGATGCATGCGTTATATTTAAAAAACTGAAGAGAAAACCCACAAATGGTGGATATTGGCACAGAAAGAAAGGACTTACACAGAATATAAGCACTTTTTAATGTCAATTCGTAAAGTATTATTCTATTTTTTTTTTTCATTTTCTATGTCAACATAATAATAATTTTTTATGTGTTCATTTTAAAAATAAAATGGCAAGAATACTTAAATAATGCCCATTTTTTGAACTTTAAAATTGCTATATTTTTAGTATTTTCTTTGATATAATTATTTTGTAAATTATTTAAAATACTTAGTGTTAATAAGATATTTTGAATAAATCTTTCAAGCCTATACTAGTATACTTGGACCATGGGTTAGGCCCATGACTGGCCTAGTCCACTAACACCAGACTTGATTATCCCCTTGACTGGCTTTTCTAAATAATCTCCAAATAAGTTAGCTCTTCCAAACAACCTACCCGACTCTAACATGGTCACAATGGTCATTGGATAAGTGGATAAAGCTTAGACACTTAGTCGAATATCATGAGGCCATGACCTTATAAATCTAGGACACTTCAAGCCCCATACTCTCATTACTTAGGTTGTGCAAACGTGTCAACATGCTAAATGTGCTACCTTGATTTTTGGCAACTCTCCTTTATAAATAGCTCTAAGCACTCGAACGTTAGGACATCTGGACTCTTTGCACACTAAACCTTTCTGTGAACCTTAAGCACTTTAACTTACCTCTTCCTCATACAAAGTGTTAACTTAAATATCAAAGTGGCTACACCGAACAATATTTTGATGCCCCTCATAGTCATTTGTTTTGCAAGCCAACTACATCCACAAGCAAAGCCTAATCATCTCACTTTATTGACAAAATCCTTAGACAACATTTGGCGCCATTTATAGGAAGCCCAAACTCTCTCAACCCTTACAAACACATCACATGCTTTTCCTTTAACAATCTTCTCATCATGTCACGAACCATCAATCAAACCACAACTAATCTCTAGTTAAGCTTACTCCTGAATAGCATCGACTAAAGTAGCTTGAGAAAATGCTTGAAGAACTAGTGGAAAAGAATGCCCAAATGGAGGCTCGAAATAAAGAGCTCCTGGCTAAAGTAAATGAGGTAGAAAGGTAAAGCAAGATGCATTCCCTTGTTGATGCTTCAAATGCCTAAGGCAATTTGAATGGCTACTAACAGAACAATAGGGTAAATCAGCCTCGACTTATAGCATAGAATTAGCAAGTGCGACCAATGATTACCTACAATCGTTCCCTTACTAACAATGAACAAGTGGCTGACTCTCACAGAGGAGCTGCTCATTTTGTAACACGTAGAACTCATTTGGCTAACAATGCTGACCTGAATGAGCTATGAGAAATGGTGAAAAAGCTCTTCTAGGAGCAAGAGAGCAAAGCTGTTGAAGAGGCTAATTATGTTGCCAGCAACCAAAACCCCCCTAAATTAAGGGTGTCTAAGATGAGGTTCTTCCTTCGAACTCCAAGCACCTCACCTTGGACTTATACAACTGAATCAATGACCCTAATGATCACCTGCTTCATTTCCGTACCCTCATGAACGCCCATAGTCATTGGGAGACATTATCTATGAGGCTTTCTTAGAGCATTATGGAAGGTAGGTCGGACATGGTTCAACCATCTGCCCAAGAATTCAATATCCTTAGTCAACAAGCTTGTTCAATGCTTTAATCTCCACTTTTAGGCGAGTAAGCCCCCATCTAAGGACATATTGTCCTTATACTTAATTCAATAGAAGGAAGGGGAAACCCTTTGTGAGTTTATTGCATGGTTTAACAATGTTATGGTAAAGATTCCTTAGCTGGATAAGGGAATAGTAATTCATGTTGCCTAGCTCGGTATCAAGCCGTTCGAAGACTTCTTCCACTTGATCTATAAGAGATAGCCTAAGACCCTAACCAAATTTTAGTAGAAGGCCCAAAAATACATGGACCATGAGGACAACATCTACATTAGGGACAAAATCAACGTAGAAAGGTTAAGAGGGAAGAAGGGTAAACAATTGAGCCCCCTTAATGGGGGAAACCCTAAGGATAAGAGGCAACCACCACGTGCATCAACATATTCCCAACATATAACTCTTAACTAAGTATACATGGAAGTCTATGGAAGAGATCTATTCTAGATAAGGGTAACCCTAGCTATGAAAACTCGAATAAATATTGTTAGTTCCACAAAGACTATGGCCATAACACGGATGAGTGCTCTCAATTAAAGAATGCTATGGAGTATACCATTCAAAGAGGCTTATTCGAATAATACATGGTTGATGCCAACGATGGTGCTGAAAGGGCACTGTAGAGATGATACATTAAGGATGCCCGAGATGAAGACAATAATGATCATTGTAAAAATCGAGCCCCCAACGACATCATCAACATTATAATTGGGGAGCCTTACTTAAGAAGCCAGTTGAGTTGTAGCAACTCAACTAACCCCCGGTCTAAGGTGATGGCGGTGAGGGATAAGAGTTAGAGGAGGGATACCCTTATCTCCTTCTCATATGAAGACCATAAAGGGGTCGACACCCCTATAATAGGGATGAGAATCTTAGATTTTGAGGTCTTAAAAATTATGGTAGACACTGGTAGTTCTACTTAAATTCTCTTCAAGCACACGTATGACAAAAAGCGGAAGAAGTTGCTAATGCAAGTGATGCCATATCACTACGATCTGATCGACTTCAATAAGAGGACTGTCCAACCTAAGGGCATGATTACCACCCTTGACATGGAGCTTGATGATGGCAATAATGTTGCTAAGCAACTGATAAGCTCTAAATTAGTTACATTTTAATTAGTGATTTTTCATGGTTTTCTCTTGAATTTTGAGTTTATTTTTAGATAATGATACTTAATTGAGTAAAATTTTGTTTGGTAGGTTTTGAAACTATCTATGCAAGAAGGCAAGAAGGCAAGAAGATAGAAATAAATTTCACTCAATTTGAAGCTAAAACGAAGAAATTATGAAGTTTTGAAGATCAACATAACCAAACGATACGATTGTGTCATTGTCAAGAGAATTTAAAGCTTAGTTTTAATTATGGATGTGAGTAACATGACTAAAGGACACAATCATGTCCTTGATCATGTTGTTCCTAGGATTTTTTTTTAAAAAAAATAAGATGCGAAGAATTCCAAATGAGAGCAACACGACCAAATGATATGATCGTATCATTCGATCGTGTCGTTTACAACGACCTTATTTTTCTCAAATCTTATTTAAAGCTTCTTGAGGGTTTCTTTTGGACAGACTTTTCGCATGACTTTTTAAGAGCTTTTCAAGAACAAAACACTCAAAAGAGCATAAGACTTCAAGATTTCAAGATTCAAGAACCGTTTTGTCAAACTCATGATTTATTCCTTCTATTTTTCTTTAGTTTTTATTAAAGATCATTTTCTTATCATGAGTAAGGAATAGAACTTTTTGTATCTAAGTCTTGAGGAACCTAGATCTCGCATGTGATGATTGGTTTTATTTATATCTAAGAAAGATCTTTATTCTTTTTGAATAAATTATGTGTACTTGCATATTTTAGATTAATAATTCTACAAGTCATTAATTTAAAGATGATATTATATAAGAAGATCGAGAGATTTCTTATATAATTAGATCTAATATAGTTGATGAGAGTTTGTGCAATGTTAGAGATAATTTATAAGATTCTTTGGGATCACCGTATTATCCTTAATATTATTTTAAAGAGAATTCGCTATACGTTAATGCAATCTTAGATTATGCTATAGGAAAGAGATTCTATTAGGTAGTCTAAAGATTAGGGTTAATAAGTTTGAGGAAGTCATTAGCTTTAAAAGAAAGTTCTTTTGGTTAAGAAATATTAAAGAATGAATTAGATTATCTTTAAGGAAAGTTGCATGTATAGATCTAGGGAATCAAGATCTAGGTATGCGTTTTGAGTTGAAAGAGGCTATCATTTGACTCTTGCAGTCTAATGCAGATTGGTTTGCTTAGTTGCTGTCAAACATGCCTAGCATTTTAACTAACCTAACAACCTACAGCCTTAAAATTGATGAAAAGGTCTAGCTTATCAAGTAGAAGAAGAGGCATTTTACTCTAAAATGGCAAGTTATGATAGAAGAGGAAGTAGAGAAGCTACTGAAGGCAGGCTTCGTTTAAGAGGAGAAGTATTCGACCTAATGTTGTGCTAGTCAAAGAGAAGAACGGGAAGTGACAAATGTGTGTCGATTACATCAACCTTAATAAAGTCTATGCAAAAGATTGTTTCCCCTTTCCAAGAATGGACCAACTAGTAGACTCCACATCGGGCTATGCTCTATTGAGTTTTATGGATGCCTTCTCGGGTTACAACCAGATTAAGATGGACCTGAAAGATGAGGTCTACACTTCCTTCATTACAAATTTTGACACCTACTGTTATAAAATGATGTCTATTGACCTAAAAAATGCTAGGCCAATGTATCAGTAGATGGTGAGCACCATATTCAAGGCCCAACTCGAGCACAATATAGAGTTATAAGTAAACAACATGATCGTCAAGAGCAAGCAACCCAACGATCATGTTAAGGACTTACAGGAGGCTTCTGACAAAATGAGGAAGTATGACATGAAGTTGAACCCTTAAAAGTACCTTTTCGAGGTCACCTCCAATAAATTTTTAGGCTTTATGGTCACTCATCAAAGGATTGAAGTCAATCCTGAAAAGATCATCACCATAAGAGGCATGAAGCCCCCTACTATTGTCAAGGAAGTCTAAAAGCTTACCAACATGGTAGCCGTGTGAGTCGATTTGTTTCTAGAAGCGAGACCAGTATGAAGCGTTCTTTAAAATCCTTAAGAACCCTAAAGGATTTGAATGGACTCCTCAATGCTAGGCTACCTTCTTAGAATTACAAAGGTTGCTGAAGCATCCGCTAATCCTATTGAAGTCCGTCCCAGGAGAAGACCTCTACCTATACCTAACTATTAGCAACAAGGCACTTTTGTCTGTTCTAGTTAGGGTGGAAGAAAGGTAACATAGGCCCGTATGCTACGTTAGCCACATCCTTTAAGAGCTTAGGGTAAGGTATTCCAAGGTAGAGAAGTTTGCTTTAGCCATGGCGATCTTAGCACGACGGTTTCCACCATATTTCTAAGTGCACCAAATCATTATGTTAATAGATTAGCTACTACGCACAATTCTGTAGAAGCATAATGAATCTCATTTGATGATCAAATACGCGTTATAGCTTAGTACATATAGAATTTAATACCAACCATGAACTGCCTAGAAGCCACAAGTTTAGGTAGATTTATCGTGGAATATGTTGAAGGAGGAGGTGTGGGGTTAGTACTCATTAGACTACGTAAGGTGACGGTCTGCTACAGTTTCAAATTCGAGTTTGATATAAGTAATAAGGAATATGAATACAAGGCACTAATTACCAATCTCAAGCTAGCTAAAGAAATTGGTGTTGACCACATAGATGTTTTCCCAAACTCTATGCTCGTTGTTCAAGAAGTTTGAGGTAAATATGAAGCCAATGACAACATTATGGTAAGGTTTCTAGAGAAGGTAAAGACATTCCTAGCTGAATTCCCTTTATGGAATATCACGAAGGTTCCTTACATTGAGAACTCAACAGTTGATTAGTTGTCTAAGCTCACCTCCATAGGGATACAAACACCTAAGGTGAAGGATATGAAAATATACATAGAATACTTGCTAAAGAAGAATATCAACTCGAACAGAGTCGAGGTCTTAGTGCCCAGCACTACGCTGGTTGAACCAAACTAGATGGACTCCACCATAAACTGTCTATCACACCCCAAACTAGAAAGTCGTAACAACCCTGCCATGTAAAACAATCTAAGTTAGAAGCTAGCCACTTAAGCTACTAATATAGGTATAGTTTGCACCAGGCCTTTACCACTTTACAACATTTAGTCACACAGTTCAATATTTGTTTGGTGTTAACCTGTGGTGCAACTTTTTAAAATAACTATTGGAAAAGATTCTATGGTATAAAAGCTTGAGAAGAAAACGATTTTTATAAATAACCTCAGAAAATGACATTATAAGGATTTATAAAAGTTCATAGGTTTACAAAACATATTATCGATAACAACAATTGAAAACTAAATGATCTCTTAAAGAGACCCTATTAATTTTTTTAGAGGTTAGTAAAGTCAATAAATAAAGTAAGAATCTAGTTGATTGGTCTTAAATCTCACTCCCCAACCCTATTATCTACACTTCTAGAACTTAGAGTAGTTCCGATATATCTACTAGGAAACCTACAAAACAACTATAAAGGAATGAGCAACAATTTGCTTAGTAAGTGGGATAGAGATAATAGCACATATCTAATACAGAATAACTAAGGTTTTCAACCAAGGTTATTTAGATGCAATGCATATTCAAGCAAAGGTCATCGTACGACATGACTGGTCATCATGAGATTTGTCATCATGAGATTAGAGAAGTTTCACCCGCTTTAATCCAAGTTTTGAGAAGTTTGACACTTTACACTTTATAATTTGGAACCAAACTAAGGCTTGTGCAATGAAGAAACACGCTCCCCTAAAGACTACCTTTGAACTACGGTCCCTAACCTTACCTTTACCTCCTCTCTTGTCACTTAGTTTAACTAAGCGTGGGGAAAGGATTGTTTCTACTATCCTCATCGAAGGGTTCGTATTTAGCTTGAAAAACCTAGTTGTTTCTCTTAATGGGTGGTGATACATGTCCGGTTAGAAGTTTAGCCGAGTTTTAACTAGATTGTTTTTAGGGTGATCAAGCAAGTTCAAACAGCTCAATTAAGGAACATCATAAAGTACTCCAAATAGTAAAACATTATTCAAGCATACACATTGCATACGCATAGGCAACTAACTTACAATCACAATCAAGACATACACTAAAGCCTCCAAGTATCACTAATAATACTTTAAAGTGTGGTAAAGCACTAATCTCACTTACTTGGACATGTGACACTCAATGGTCTTGATAGTTGATCTTGTCTACTTTCATTGTTCTCCTTAAAAAAAATCAATATAACCATTTTAGTTTTACTAAATATAAAGTTGAATAAGTTCATTTTAATAATTTAAGTGTGGTTATAACTTACCTTTAGTGAGTGGTATAAGCTTTGTATTAAGTTCTAACTTGTTGTTGAAGTCTCTAAACAAGGTTCTAAAAGCTCACCTAATATCAAGTTTTGATCTCAAAACCTTCTAACCAAGTCTTTGAGATTATCTCAATTATACTCTTACTTTAATCAACTCTCTGAACAAAACTCTGAAGTTATTTCCATTAAGCATTTTACATTAACCAACCCTTAAATCAAGTCTCGAAGCCATTCTGACTACATTTCCTTTACCAAATACTTCCCAAACAAATCTATGATAGGGGTATAGTTAAATCTATCTTACTATCCAATTTTTTTATCACTCTTTGAACTAAAGATTAAGTCTCCTCTTTACAGACCAACCATTTGAAGATGTCTCTAAAGTGATTTCATGTAAGCTTTCTAAATTAGCTGGCCTTCTAGTTAAGTCTCCAAACACAATACAATTACCCTTCTTTTACCAAATTCGAGGAGTTATAATAGTTTCATCATGTAAACGAACCTAGACTAGAAGCTATCATCTTATCTACTAACATAGGTATAATTCACACAAGATGAACAAAGACTCAACCAACTTTAAAGCAATCAAATAGACAACTATAGTATATAAAACCTGTGGAGTAACTCTCTATAATATACATTTTCTTATACTTATAGATAGATCAGTTCATTATATAACTTTATATACATCAAAAGTTTCGAAGTTCTTAAAAGAGACTTTACATCTCCATAGATGAACTAAATTACTTATATATAAACAGCAAGCTAGCAAAAACTATAAGCTCTCTTAAGAAGACCTTATAACCCCACCCCACCCATACTAGCCCCTACCTACCCCCCACCCCCCACGAAGAAAAAAAAAGAGACTTGAGCTTTATTTCATTCATTAAACTTCATCACTTGACTCCCCAGTCCATTAGAACTAACCCAACGATAGTTGTAATGAGATACCTTTTGATACTACTCTACACCTACGAAACAACCTATTGGGATGTGAGCTTAACTAGCTTAGTAAGAAGGGATAGAGTTATAGAAATACATTATAAACATAGTTATTCAATCATTAGTTAAATGCAAATGCAACAGATAAATGATAAAGCATTACATAATGTTTTATCAGTTCACTATGAAGTTAGAGCAATTATATCTACTCTAATTTAGATTTCGAGGAGTTTTAACGCGACACTATCAAACTAAATCCAAACTTGTTCAATGGAGAACACCTTCTTATTAGACAATATTTGAACCACTGTTCCCAACCTTACCATGACCCCACTTATTGTAATTTAGTTCGACTAAGGGTAGGAAAATGACCACTTCTACTATCCTCATCGAAGTGTCAATATTTAGTATAACAACCTAACTGTTACCCCTATTGGATTATCATGAATGTCAGGCTAGGTCTTTAATCAATTCAAGATTAATCCGGTTTATCGAGTGATCAACCAAGTTCATACATATAAGACAATATATGATCAAGCAGAAAGCAGTACATAGAATTTAACTCCCTCTTAATCATTCAGTATCTCAAACATATACAGAACACATGTACATACAAACTAATTACAACCACAAACAAGCATTCTTAATCCTTTAAGTATCCTAATATGATACTTTAATATGCTACCAAGCATAGATCCCAACTTACCTATGCTTACGGATACCCTACTCTTGACCGTTACATTCTTAATCGTTAGTTGTCCCTAGAAATGCACAATAAATTAGTTTTCAAGCCTTAATTCCTTAATCATTAGTTGATTTTATATGTTTTTGGTTGTTTAGTCATAAATTTCTTAAGTTAATTTTACTTAAAAATTATGATTTTTTAACCAATTAATGAATTTTATAATTTATCCTAATCGACCAAATCCTTTAAGCTATCATCTGAGTAGTTTTATAATGGTGTTTTTTAATCTAAAATCCTTTAAGTTTGGTTCTGCGTGAATTCATAGTAAATTCCTTTAGTTAGAAATCTTTTGAGTTTGTCTCTAAGCTAATAAGGGTTATTCATTACACCAATTCTTTTCTCTAAGATAGCCTTTGAGTTTCTCCAAGTTAAACTTTCTATCAAAAAAGCCTCTAAGCTATCCACTGACCCTATTTTCTATAAGAGTTTTAATAACATCATTCTCTGATTAATCCTTTACTTTCCTTATTTTCACTTTTACTTAATAATTTTTTCCTCTAACCTATTCTTTGAGCTTCAATTTAGTGCATTGTTCATTATTAAAAGCTTTCAAATCATCCTCTACTCATAACCAAAGTTCTAAATTTAGCTAATTTACTGACTTTTTTCTAATTTACAGTTATGAAATGAGTTTTTAAACAACAAAGTACCACTTGCACAAACCTTCCTTAGCTTCATTTCTTCCAAATTCCCATCACAAGTCATTAATTATTCCAAATGCACTAAATTAGTTAAATACCAACTTCCATTTTTAAGGCCAACTACTAACTTCCCTTAACTTCTCACTGAAACAATCAATCCTAATCACTTCAAAATAGTATCCATACTCCTTGTATGATTCAAACTCAGGAGTTAAGTAAGATTATCAAAGGAAACACATTATTTTCACTAAAATCCACTATTTTAAGCATCATTTTAGCTTAAAAATCAAATAAAAGTATGGAAAATAATATCACGAAAAAAAATTTGACCTAGAAACTACGTCGTTTATCTAATTTATTTCAACTTTCAAAATTGTTCAAATTCGTTAATTTCTTAAGAACATATATATTGCCTGCAAAATTTATACAAATTGATATTTTTCCTAAATTCTATATACAAAAATATGTAAGAATAAAATTTTTATAATTTTTTAGAAAATTTTGATATTTTTACAAAATTTAACAAAACCGGACAAAAAATGGATACCTACCAAAAAATTGGCCTCTAGCCACCAATGATTGCCCTCCTTATCGGCGGCACTAAGTAGTGGTGGTAACTTCTAATAGTGGTGATGGTTACGCTTTAGTATCTCTCTAGGTTGACTTACTCCTAATTGCTCAAATTATACCAGTTTAGTGTTTAATTTTTCTTAATTTATTCCTTAAATCTTCAAATTCCCTATTAAATTTTCCCTGAATTTTAGGGTTGATTATCTTTCACTATTTGATTTTCTTTCTCTCTCCTCAATTTTCTATGCTTAAATATGGATTCCTTTTGCATGTTAACCCCTTCCCAAAACAACAACTATCTTAAACCATCCACACACCTAATCTATGATAATTCCAGCTACGATGATTTTTTTTTTATAATTTTTTAAACTATTTTTGTTAATTTTCTTGGATTATTTTAGCCTAAATTGCATATATTAGGGTATTTTAGCTAAATATGGGTATAAGTATATACTAAAAAATTATATACGGCACATACGTATCTATTATATATGTTATTTTATGTCCCAAATAAATTTTATTGCATATATAACTTATCTCTAATAATTTACGAACTAATGAAACCTATTTTAGACGATTACGGCAAATAATATATAATATAATTAAATTGTACTATTTTAGCTATATTATTATTTTTTTATACTTTTAATATTCGTGCCCATTAAATCTCTTTGCGTAATGTACTAAGCCTATATGTAAATTTTTAGATTAATTGAGTTAATTTTATCGATGCCCTAATTTACTCGTTTGATCCTTAATTGTTGAGTACCGAGCTTACACCCATAATCACTATATCATCCCAAACTTCCAAATTCTCCTATCCTTACTTTAACACATGAATACCATAACTAGTGATTTGTATATATCTCAAATCCCATTCAATTCAACTAACTCCAAATCACTCTCCATAGTAAATATATTATACAAACAAACCCCAAAATTGTTGCATGTTATTTTTCACATGATTAATTGCATAAAAATTCCAAAAAAAAATAGCACATTTCATCAATTTAGAGGTTAAAAAATTACTAAAAATTATAGAGAATATTTTAGGCTGAAAACTTTTCATAGAATCCATACATGCAGTATAGGGAAGTTCTAAAAATAATTTGGTTTCAAAACAATAACAATACGGTTATTTAAAACCACTTTGAAAATTGTTTGGTTTTGTGTGATTTATTAAGGAGATCATATACTTACTTGAAAATTGTATAAACTAATATTTTTCTTAAAAAGTACATATAAAAATATTTTAAAATGATTTTTTTTCAAAATTTTCGGATGAAATTTAGAAATTTTGAAAAATAGAAGAAAATTGAAGCTTATTGGAAGTTAGTTGTTCAGCCACTGACAACCACCTCCTCATTGTCAACCCAATTAGGCATTGCCACTACTATTGAGTAGTGGTGGTGGTTCACTCTCAGTAACTCTCTGGATGCAAGTTTCTTGAAATAGCTCGGTTTGCACAATGTGGGTTATCATTTTTTTTCTTAAATTGTTTCTAACTATTCTTTCCTTTCTAGATTTTTCCAAACCCTTCAACATCCTCATGAAGAATTTGAGAGAGCTTAGTGATGTTTTCTAGGATTGCATGGTAAAAAAAATGAAAAATGAAAAATGAAAAATTCTCTTTACTTAGTGCTTAAATACCCCCTTTTTCATAATTGCTAAGTATCTAATTGTTAATCTCCTAAGTCCCTAGCTGTCAATAATATTGTCCATGCCTTATCACAACTCAAAAGGGGATTGAGTCGTAACAGTATCGCCATGTAATACGTAAAGATCTAAGATCAAGCACCATCCTTGATCAAGAGCCTTCGGTATACTACACGAGGCATTTAACAACTACAACCTTTTTATAGTAACTAGCATTATGTAATAGTAGAGCACATAAATTAAAGTTATACCATCCAATTAATATTAACATAACATAGATAAGATGGGATATAAGGTCCCCCCTAAATCAGTCATACAATACTATAGTAAGATAATAGTAGTTGTCTAGGCTACTTAATAACTAAAAATACTTGATAATTGAAAAATATAGAGAGAGTCCAAATATAAATAAAGGGTTCTCTCCATCTCTTGACTTCTTCACATCCCATATTCCTAAGTTGGTACTATTGACTTCGGGCATCTCATGGCTTAGCTCCAGCCATAGATCTCGTTGTAATAACAAACTATAAGGGATAAGCTCAACTGCTTAGTGAGTAACCTTTTTACTTACCTAGCAAACAATATTAGACAAGTTATTAAACAAGTGTATGAATGCATGGTTAAACATATGCAATGCAACGGTATATATAGTTTGTCGGTAACTATATACAGTACAGTTTTAATGCCCACTGTTGCCCGAATTAGGAAGTATTTTGATACGTTAGGATCCAGGTATCTATGTCTAATTTGAAGTCTCTTATCAACAATATCACCCTTAGCAGTAGATACGACACAGCCTCGAGTAGAAAGCGGTACTCCCTAGAGCTGAGTAGTTCCCAAAGGTCGAGGTAGGAACATGTCACACAAAATACGTCGTACGATAACAATTTCGATATACAAAATACAATGTGGATCCAACTAGGCATGATCCTCCGTTCTATTACGTAATGCTGACGCCTTTATTATCATGTTATAAGATGCAATGCATGTCCAATTTAATTAAGGGTTGAGTATTTATTAACTCCAATTCATGGGTGACCAATCAATTATATACAAATACTCCAAGATCCTAAGTTCTAATGTAGCAAGCATATAATATTCATATCAACTTAAGATATTTTGTAGGCAAGGTCGATCATATCAAGCACATACAATTTCCCGTTTACACCAACATGCAAGAATTTTAGTTATTAAATATAATTAAGTATTTCACTAACTACAAGCACAAACAAGCAAAGTAAAGGGCAATATACTCACTTGGCCATGAAACTTAGTAATCCCAGTAGTCCTCTACCATATCCAAGTTAATATCCTCGTCACTTGAAGAAGATAATTAAGATTTATGAGTATTCTATTTGCACTAGTTAACTAGGTTTACCACTCACTAACCTTGAGTTGGTTGTTTTCGTAATTTGGACATATCTTCCTCGTTTTAACTCCATTTCCAGTGATCTTATAATTGTTTTCATCGTTTTCAAATGTTCTTTCATTTGGTAAAGTTGTTTTTAAGTTTTTAGATTAGAAAGTTTTCGATTTGGGACCTAAAAGGTCGTGGGCCCAAGTTGGGAGTTGGGTCACTTTAGGATTTGGGCCTAGTTTTAGGTCTTGGGCTTGGTTTTTGACTTTTGGCTTTATACTTAATAATTTAGGCCTTCTTTAAAGTATTTTAAATGGGCTTTTTCTATCCAACACCTTAAAATTTTAAAGGAGGCCTTGGTAATACTCTTATAGGTATAAATGAGCCTTTTTATTAAGTTTAGGGCTATAAATCATTAAGGGGCCTATGGTAAGTGTCTTTGATGGGCCTTTAGGTTTAGTAAGCCTTTTAATTAAATTATTCTAATTCTTCTAACCTAAGGTTCAGATCTGATCACATAGTTACATGGGCTCTAAAGTTGGTTCCTTTGAGCTTTATGTGTCTAAATCACTATTTAGGGCCTTAGGCTTAAGCCCAACATTAGACTTAAGTCTTGCCCACTTTTATTATGTTTACAGATTTGGACATTAACGTCTTAGTGGCCATTAACACTATTTTTAAGCCTATAATTGCTAACTAGCTAGTTTAGGGCCTTAACCATATTTTAGACTACTTAACTTGATTAATTAAGTCCTAAACCATTCTTAACATTAAATAAACAAGTCATAAAGCTAATTAAAAAGAATTTCCAGATCTGTTAGGTTCATGAAAGGGGCGACCATGAGTTGTTCCTAAGGTCAAATCTTTCATTTTCATGCAACACTTGTTACTTTTTTTATGACGTCTTAAGTAACCTATATTTCTACTAATCTAAAACCATAATTACTACATAAAAGTGTGTGGAAATGTTGTGAGGGCACGTACAAGGGGGTGGCATGCATGGGAAATGGGAATTCTATCAACCTACTTGATGATTTATTACTAAAACTAACACTACTCTACATTACCTAGTCTATTTGTGTTATATCTTCTACCAAAAGTTGTTTTTCTTTTACTAACCTTTGTTTGCCCTTCTTGAAACACCTTAGAACTCCTAAGGATTTGCTATAAAGTAAGATTCAACAAAGAAAAACATTAGTTTCTAACTTTATTCTACAAGAAAAGTAAGGAAAAACTAGCCTAAGTACTTACGAGAGTAAGGTTAAAGATGGCTTCCTTAGTGGTTGTATGCCATGAGTTTGTGAGTGTTTATGGGTATGTGTGTATGTCTATCGATGGATTAGGTTAGAGTGTGTGTGTGAGGTGTAAGGCTTGGTGTAGAGTGTTTTGGAATGGTGGTGGGGGAGTTATGGTGGCTAACGCTAGGGTAGATGGTGGTAATTGAAGGAGGAAGATGGAGGGGGTTTGTGTGTTTGATCTTTGAGAGAGTGTTTATGAGGACTTGAGAGCATTTTAGGGTTTGAGAAAATAAAATGAGGGAAGGAATAGGAGTGGCCGATCATGAGGAATGGAGGAAAGTAGGGGGACAAACTTTGGGTGATTTAAGAAAACAAGGACAAGGTTAAAGATGGGGACCATGTATTATTGTCCTTTTTGCCAAATTAGGTAAGACCTTGTCCCCTTAGGATACAAGATATTTTAAGGTGATTAAAGGTTTGTCTTTTGATCCTTAATCATGTTTGACTTGTAACTAATTAAGATGTGATGGAGTTGGTTATGGATTAGGGTTTGATTAGGGTAATTGATGGTAATTAAGCATGATTAGGCTAATTAAGTGTACTTAGGATACATTTGAGGTTTTGTTGAACTTTAATACTATACTTTAGCTAATCTAAATACCCTATACATGTACTTAGGGTTTAGTGTTCGTTTACAGTAATTTGGTTTGCATATGAGCTAGAAAGTTAAGGTTTAAACCATTTAGTGTTATCGATCACTTGTATTGATCAATTCAATCTTATTATTAGTGTTTATTTGTGGTATTAAGGTATTTGATTACTTAATTAGGGTTAGATGATAATTTTAGGGTTTCGCCTATCGTTTTAGGTTTTTTACTTGTTTAGTTAGGTTTTCAGAGCTTACTTCAATTTAGGTTTTGGTTGAACACTTAGGGTTTGATTCCTTTACCTAAGTTTTGTTATTATGCTTGGGTAGTTCTAAGGACCATCCAAGGACTCCTTCATCCAATTCTACTTTTGGGTTATTGAAATTTCGTAGGGTTTACATACTTAAATCTACTAAGAATCCATTTGTTTAGCAATTTTTTATAAATTTTATGAATTTCCTTATTAATTTATACATAATTATTCCTACTTTCAGGTATTTTAGGCATTTTCGAGATTTTATGGATAAAATAATTTATCTCTAACATTTAGTTATTTTTTTGTTACTTGAACCACGTATTTACAATGAGTAAATCACAATATAATATAATTTTATAAAATTGACTATATTTAGTTATAATATTATTATTTTATTATATTTCTATAATTTGGACCCACGAAGTGTTCTCGACTAACCCTAGGACTTATTCATGAAATATTATCTTAATCGACCTACTTTTGCATATGCCATAAATTACTCACTTGAGATGACTGTGAAATTACAAGGATCACATAACCTAGAGTAGGACACCTTACCGATTGACAAAAGGGACTCCAATAAGTTAAGATACTATGTTGCCAACTACACTTTAGTTTACGGTATACTGTACTAAAGAGGGGTTAGCCTCCCTCTCTTAAGGTACCTTCATCTCGAAGATAGTTACACGTTATAGAAGAGCCGTTCGCTAGTATATGTAGTAACCACATCCAATCTTAAGCCCTCTACATCTAAGCTCTCTAGCTTGGATATTATTGGCTAACAATGAAGCAAGACAAAAGATAGTAGCCTAAAAGTGTTTACAATGCCAGAGGCATATTCCAATCATTCACTCCCTTAGCTTCAACCTTTAGCTCCTAATGAGCCCTTGGCCCTTTGCTTAGTGGTGCATTGACATTCTTGGTGCTTTCCTAAAAGCATCTAAAGGGCGATAATTCATCATAGTGTTTGTTGACTGCTTCATTAAGTAGGTTAAGACCAAAGTTGTCACCAAGATCATAGAGTCCTTTGTCCACAATAATATCCTCTCTAAGTTTAAGTTTCCTTACGCTGTTGTAAAGGATAACAACTAATAGTTTGACAACCCCAAATTCAGGGAGTTATGTGCTAAGCATCACATCACCCTTCATTTTACCTTAATTATACACCCTTAGTCCAATGGACAAGTTAAGGCAACTAATAGGATCATCCTTGATAGCATCAAGAAAAGGGTCAATTGAGCTCAGGTCAAATGGGTAGACGAGCTCCCAAATATTTTATAGGGATACAAAATCACCCACTGTACGTTGACTGATGAAACTCTGTTCTACCTTGCTTTCATGTCAAAAGTTGTCTTACCCATAGAGCTAGAACTTCCCAACATCAAAACTCAATCTTTCAATGCTCTTACGAACTAATCCATCCTGTAAGTCGACATGAACACCATAGAAGAGATTCGAGACCTTATTGCAGCTTAAGTAGCCACTTCTCAGCACAAGTTGGCCAGTTACTATAATAAGAAGGTTTAGCATAAAGAATTCAAAGTAGGAGACTTGATCTGCAGAAGACTTAGAGCAACCGGCTCGTAAGAGGGATTGGGGAAACTAGCCTCAATTGGGAAGATCTGGTCAGAGTTTGAGAAAACCTGGGGAATGGTGCCATAAGCTAGAAAGATTGGATGGAGAGCTCATCTTGTTCACATGAAATGCCGATAGTTTGCTCTTGTATTTTGACTAAATTGTTGTAAATATTATTGTATTCTCCAAATTATTAATGAAATTTCATTCCACAAATTGTTGCCTATTTAACTTTATCTCTATCTTAACTAGTCCCAACCCGTATCAAGTGAATGTATCTATTAACTTCAAAGTCCTCAGAAGAACTCTTGACTAACCTATCTCTTTAAGTTTGGGTAGGTTGAAACACCAGCGACTTAACTCCGACCAAGTAACCTCGGCAATAAGGAACCTTCCCTCGTATGATTGAGGAACTCCCACAATGCTACTGGGACACCACCAACTAAGTCCTCAAAATGGCCTAAGCTCCTAACAGTTGAACTACCCTCTTGGAAAAGTAATCCCGGCTTTTCCTTAATAAGCTTAGCTACAAATAACTAAATGGTTTTATTGAAGAGTAACACCAACTCTTCAACTAAGTATGTTAAGTATTACAAATCAAAAACACAAAAGGAAAAACAAAGTATAAATCGAAGTAACTACAAAGTCAAGTTCTTCTTTCTTCATAGCGATTCAGAGTAAATACAAAGGATAAGGTCGACATACTGGCCTTAGTGAGCCTTTTATAGGATATGTGTTTATAAGGCGAAAGGCTAACATACCGGCTTGATCAAAAAGTTTTTACAAAGGCAAACAAGAACAAAAACAAGAAAAATAGGTACAAAGAAAGGAAGAAAAAATGGAAGACCCCTATGACCATTACTTAGGATTAGCCAACTCCAGCAACTCTGAAAAGTCCACCAATTTGCTCAGAGGACTAATCCGGGGGAGTTTGAGCTAGAGGGTTTTAAGTTGAAGAAGGGGGAAGGGGAGCCTCTTAGCTCTAGCCCTAGCCAACAGAAGGTTTGACTCAATCTAAATCTTCTACGTTACTTTCTTCAAGGATGACTTCCTACTAGGCTTCCTTAGCTAAAGAGACTAGGGGAGCATCATCTTGGACGGCCTAGCTAGTAGGTGCAACCACCTCCTTCTTAGCCTCCTTAGCTTCTTGGTAAGTAAGATTGTCTAACCAATCCAAACATTCTGGGTCCAAGCTAAGTATTTCTAAAGAACCATTCCCTAGATACCCTCGACCTGACGCCACCAAAATGTCTTCACATTCATCCTTCCATCAATTCAATGCAAGGAAAGACTTGATGGTCTTCTCTTCAACAACAGAGTGAATGACGTTCCCCTTCTCTAAGCTAGTGATTAGCTCTTTCATCTCACCAGCCTCCTTTTGAAGGTTGCTTATTCTCCTCTCTAACTTAGCCTTCTAGCTAGCCAGGGTCATGGAAATGTCCCTAGCAAATAGCTTAACTTGCATCTTGGAGACATATGGACTGAGCTCGTGATTGCACTCGTCAAGCTTAGACCAAGCCTGCCGCTCTTCATCCAATCTCTTACTTAATTTAGCCTTTGCCTTCTACTCTTCTCTAGCTGCCTTCATAACTCAGTAGTCTCCTCAACAACTTCCCTATGAGCCTTCTTATGCTCCTGCTTCTTCCTCTCCAACTTAGCCTCCAATGTTGAACTCTATAAAGAAGCACATCAAAGATGACGTTTAGCTTTACGAAGTTTTTTATGATAACACTTGGAAGAGAGGTTCAGTTTTATGCGTCTTTTCCTCTTGCTTGCTAGCTCGTCTCAAAGGCACGTTACCTCTTTGTAGGCATAGTCGTAAGAATGAAGCTAGTGTAGCACCAGGCCATTGTACTAGACGAGCTTAAACAATAAACATTTAGAAGATAAAAAAATCATAGTGCATCATAAAGAAAATAACTCAATGAAATCATAGCTTACTTGGTGAGCAAAGGTACAGAAATGGCCCTACATCTTAGGAACCTTGCTATACTTGGTTTCCAAGCCCTTTTCTATGATGGCTCCATTCGCTAGAGTGTAAGAACCCATCATCACTTGATAGCTAAGGTCCTAATGGTACGATGTCATGTCACTTGCTTGAATACCCCACTGTAGGTGAAGGATCTTTTCCTTAACTTGCTTGGTGGCGGCCTTATCTAACCTATCGTATAGCTTGGTGTCTAGAGACTCATATAGGACATTCTTATACACCTCAAAGACTACTCCCGGCTTTTAGTATTCATCCACCTCAACCAAATTGTTTGTCCCCATTGTTACGCCCCGAAGCGGCAGTGTCGTAACAGCCTCACCGTATAAACCATCCTAAGATAGAAGTTGGCCTTACAACCGCTATTTTAGACCTGATCTACACAAGGCGTCCGCGACTAACCCGCTTTGAAGTAAACAGTTTGTAATTTAAATAATTCATTTACCTAAGAAAGTGAGAAAAGTTATATATAATCACTATAATTCAGTTATTACATTAATCAGAAATGAAAAGTAATAAAATATGTGTTAATTCTTCAATGTTTTTCCTCACTCCCTAGGATCCAGCAGTTGCTAGCTTCGGAGTAGTTGTTGCCGCTTCTTAGCCAGTACCTGTACGACGTCTATAGGGATGTAAGCAACCACAGCTCAGTAAGTTAGGACGGAGGACTTAAAACTATACCATACACACAACAAGGTTTTCAATCACTTATTAGGTGTAGTGTATGTACAAGCAAATGCCATCGCACGACGTTGTCCGGCCCGTCGTGAGATTAGAGAAATTGCGCTCGCTCTAATCCGGGTTGAGGAGTTACCGTTAATGCAACAGCTCACGACCAAACCCAGGCTTATGTAATGGAGACCTTGCTCCTCCCGCAACTACCTTCGAACCACTGTCTTCACCCTCGCCGCGACCTCCTCTCCTGTCACTTAGTTCGACTGAGGATGAAGAAGGGACCATTTTACAATCCTGCGCTATCCCTTCCGAAGGGGTCGGTATTTGGTTGGAGAGTCCTAAGTTCCCCTAACGGGTTGCCATGCATGTCCGATTATGATTACTGGTCAGATATTTAATTAAGTCTAGTTTAGGGTGATCAATCCTTTCATACAATTCATACATTACGTGCCAGAGCAACAAACAGAATCATAGCATCACCCATAATCAAGCACATGCACACATTCAACTATCTAACAAGCACAACCAAGCATAATCTTAACCCTCCAAAATACAGCATCGTATTAATCCCAACTTACCTCGACTCCTCGCTCACTCACTCGAGGTCCAATTTGCTCAGGCCATTGCCGATCATCCCTATAACACAAACGTGATTTCAGTTTTTTGTATAATTATTGTAGGTTCATTTTATCCTATAATGCTTGTTATTGTGTTTTGTTTAGGGTTTAATATACCTAATTATCTAAGTCTTAAGTCTTTTATAATTATTTTAGGTTTGGGGTTAGGTTCGGGTTCGATTTCGGTTTCCGCATCAATTTTTAAATTAGGTTTTAGTTCGATTTCTAAATCCTAAACATGCTCGAATCCTAATGTGAAATTAATCACATTAAGCTCGAGTATTCAAATATCCTATTGGGTCTTAATTTAGTATTCTAAATTATTCAGTACACGCTAATCCTAATTAGGGTATCGGATTTATCTCCGATGTGAGAAAATCTTACTTTTTTATATAATTAACTAAAATTCAATCTTAATTCAGATTTAATATTATTCTAATTTTTACTCTAATATTATCTAAATAACCCTAATTTTTTTAGATTTATTAAATTACAATTTCACATATTACTAATTTTTTACATTAATTACCTAATTTCCTAAATTAACCATACTTAATACTCCAAAGGTTAGGATTAGGGTTTCACATCAGAGATTAACATCCCTAAACATCTAATTACTATCTAATTAGTAATTAATATCCTAATCACTTAATTAACTCCAAATTACCCAATTTTTCCATCATTTTAGGGCTAAAAATTAACTTAAAAATTTTGAAAATTAATTTTAAAAAAATGACTTCATAGCACTGTTATATATCACATGAGCATCCTACAAAAAAAATTGAGCTCCAAACTACACTCCTAAGCCTATTTATTTTCCGTTCTAATTATGCTTGGTTTTGCACAATTTCTTAAGGACCCTATATTTTCAAATGTGATTAAGCCAAATCACTATTTTTCCCTAAATCTACATACAATAAAACCTCAGAATAACAAGTTTCATAATTTTCTAAAACTATTTACTATTTTTACAAAATTACACAAGAATCGGGCTGAAAATCGGACTCACCAATCTTGGTGGCTTCGGCCACCACCGGCCGCCGTGGCCTTGTTAGTTGGCCTGGGTACTGCCACCACCGTGTGGTGGTGGTTGCCGTCCACTCCCAGCTGCTCGTCTGGTATGGGTTCCCTTTGAATGCCCTAATTGCACAGTTTTTTCTAATTTTTTTTAAACTGAATATTTCTCTCAATTTTCGTCTCTCTCTATTTTTCTCACTTTCCAAACTGCCCAAATGAGCTCTGTGATTTTTCCTGCTATTTATAGGGTTTTAGAGGATTTATTGTGCATTAAATGGGACAAGACAATTGTCTTATCCCTTGATTTTTAGCTTTTATGTTGTCTTATTTTAATTGGCCGAATTTTTTCTTATTTTTCCCAGCTGCCACGACTCAATTTTGGATCATTCATGATTTTTCCTGATTTTTCTTGATTTTTCCTTATTTAATTATGAATTTTCTTTAAGTATTTTGTATTATTTTAGCACATTTCACGTATTTTAAGAAATTATGCGTATTTATACTTACATTTAAATTCATATATAGTAAAATTAAATATTCTTAAATATTATTTAGGTCATTCTATTATTTTTAATATACATATAATTTATCTCTAGTAATTTATTATTTATTAGATTACACTTTTTGCCTTTTCGGTAATTAGCAATTATTATGCTTAAAATTTGAAAATTTTATAGTCTCTTATTTTATTACTTATTTTCTTAAATTCAAGTTTACGGGGTCATTTTTACTAATATTTCTCTCAATAATTTATAATTTAGGTTCAATCGGATTTTTCCGCCGATCGAAACCTTGAGTGATTGGTTGTGGGGCTTACACCCATCTACTCGAAAGAATGATAAGGGCGAGCAAGGGGAAGTTCATTCGTACTAACTTGATGCACTTTACCGATGAGAATGGAGACCCTTAGGATATTGATGGCCTTCTTCTAAGGTCATGTGCTCACCGCGGCTACCTCTGGAGCCTTCATTTTTTGGCCTACCAATTGTTCTTCTATGTTAGCCTCGAGCCTCTTCCCAACATCCGTAGAAGATGGGGACAACATCACCAATTTTGGCTCAAAGGTAAGTGTCTATTCTTCCACAATGGTAGGAGATTTAAACAATGGAGCTACTGTAGTCTCGAGGTTGGTCACCACCAGCTCCATGATAGGGGTGTTGAGTGGGAACCCCTGTAAAATTGGTAGCTTCCTTTAGCTCATCTCCCCCACACCGAACTTTAGCTTTAGGGCCTTGGCCTCAGTTCGATGGCCTTCTTCTCAAGCTTCACTCTAGCCTTCCATCGCCTTGGGAGGTCTAATCTATAAGCCCTAAAGATAAGTCAAGTAACCGTAAGATTAAACTTAGTATACAAAGTCTATGGCAATCGGTTAAAAGATCCGATCAAACTTAAATTATAAACTAAAATTAGAAATATTAGTAAAAGTGACCCTATAAGTTTGAATTTAAGAAAATAAGTAATAAAATAAGAGAATATAAAATTTTCAAATTATAAATATATTACTTGTTATTTATCGAAAATGTGTAAAATGCATTTCACTAACTAATAAATCACTAGAGATAAATTATATGTATACTAAAAATCATAGAATGACCTACATAATATTTAAGAGTATTTACTTGTACCCCATATTTATTTATGTGTAAGTAAAAGTAAGTGAAATTACCTAAATTACCCGAAATTATCTAAAAATTTACTAAATAATTAAAGAAAATTATAAAAAAAATTAAGGAAAAATAAAAAAAATCAAGGAAATGGGGAATGAGTTAGATCAAGTCGTGGCAGCAAGGGGAGAAAGAAACTAAAATTAACCAATAAAAAACAAGTAATAAAAAAGGTAAAATGGAAGAGATATGGGTCTTGTCTTGTTTTAATTAATGCACAATAATTCCTACAAGGCTTTATAAATAGCAAGAAAATTTATAAAGCTCATTTAGTCAAGTAGGAATTGGAAAAAATTGAGAAAACTGAAATTGAGGGGGAAAAATTAGGATTTTTAAAATTTTATCACAAATCTATATAGATAGGGCAAGAAGGCTAAACCCATATACCACCACCACCACCACCTCACTCTAAACCTACTGCCTAGACCAGCTGACACACCTAAACTGGTGTTGGAGGCTAAAAAGCTTTTAAACGAGGTAAGTCTTACATCTCCTCCGATTTTGCAAAATTCTTTAAAATTATTTATTATGCCTAGAAAATTATGAAATATATTATTTTAATATTTTATTGTATGTAGATTAAGGAAAAACAATGATTAAGTTTAATCATGTTTGTAAATATAGGGTTTTTAAGAAATTGGATAAAACCGAGTATGATTAAAATTAAAAATAAATAGACTTAGGAGTATAGTTTGGAGCTCAATTCTTTTCTATAGAATGCTTAAGTGATATAGAATAGTGCTATGAAGCCATTTTTTTAAAATTAATTTTTCAAAATTTTTAAGTAAATTTTTAGCCCTAAAATGATTTAAAAAATGAGTAATTTTAGCTTAATTAAGTGATTAAATGATTAATTACTAATTTATAAGGTAATTAGATGTTTAAGGATGTTAATCTTTGATGTGGAAACCTAATCCTAATCTTTAGAGTGTTAATTATAATTAATATGGGAATTATGTGGTAATTGTAGGAAATTTAAGAATATGTGAAGTTGGGATTTTAATAAATATGAAAAAATAGGTTAAATTGGATAATATAATAATAACATCAGTACAAATTAAATCTAATACAAAAATTAATTTTAGATAATTGGATAAAAAAATATAAAATTTTCTCATATCGAAAGTAAATCTAGTACCCCAATTAAGATTAAAGTGTACCGAATAGGTTAAAATACTAAATTAAGACCCAGTATGATATTAGAATACTCAAGCTTAATATAATTAATTTCACATTAAGATTCAAGCGTATTTAGGATTTTTCGTAGTTAAAAACAATTTAGAACCAAAACTAGAATCTAATTCAGAAATTGAACCCCGAGCTAATGTAAAGTGAATCATTAATAAATAATCGGTATATACGGAGAAGTGAGTTAAATTATAACTTAGAATATGTGTCATTAAAGTATAAGTACTAAAAAAACGTATTTGTATTATAGGATACTTGGAGACGAACCAACCTGTAATTAAGTGATTGAGCAACTGAGAATTCCTAGTAAGTTGAGTTTATTACTTCACTGTATTTGGAGTACTATTTTAGGGTACTCGGAAACTGAGGATTGTGTATAATTATGATTGTAAGTAGTTTTATGCATGAACTTACGTATTTGACTTCATGTTAGAATTTATGTTGTGATTGATGATTGTAATGACTAGATTGATGTGAAATTGTCTGAACGCCCTAAATTAAACCTAATCTTAATCGACCCTAAAACCTTAAATTGTCATGCATTGCAACCCTTTAGGGGATCATTAAGATTCTCCAATCAAACATCGACACCTTAAAAAAAGATAGCGCTAAATAGCAAATTGGTCTTTTCCTCATCCTTAGCCAAACTAAGTGATAAGAGAGGAGGTTGCGATGAGGATGAGGGTATTGGTTTGAAGGATAGTCTTAAGAGGAGCAGTGTCTCTATTGCATAAACTTGGGTTTGGTTGTGCGTTATTGCATGAAATGAAAACTCCTTAACTCGGATTAAAGCGGGTGAAATTACTCTGATTTCGCAACGGACCAGACTACGTTATGTGATGACACTTACTAGTTGCATTAGTTGCATTGCATGAAAATAATTGCTTGATAATCTTGTTTGTGTTTGTATACATTCATGAGTCTCTAATTTAACTTATTGAGTTATATTTGCTCATACCCATATAGATCCTTTTACAGGTCTTGATTTCTTATTTCTCTTACTAATATGCTGCCCTACAACTATCCGAAGGTTAGTTCTTTTTAAAGCCTAGAGGTATGAGGATCAATTTGCCTAATAGTTAATGTATATCTAAAGTCTCACTAATATCTTTAAGACTGAAAGACTGATATTTGATATATAAATCAGCTGACTATTATGATATGATGTAGAATCACTTGGGAATTCTACAATAATGTACATGTAATCATATATACATATGTTGACTTAAAACTTTAATATTTACTATAACTTTAGTTAAATTCTTAATTGAACTGTTTACTTCAAAGCAAGAAGTCATTGATGCCTTGTGTAGATCATGTCTATGATAAATATTGTAAGGCCAGTTACTATCATAGAATAGTTTACATAGCGGAATTGTTGCGACTCTACAACTTTGAAGCGTAACACAACCCACCAAGTTAAGGTAGATCCCTAAACTTTGCCAACTTCTCACCTGTAAGAGAAGATAAGCAAATTAATATAAATACGAGCAATTATAAATACTTACAAACCTCACTGTGACTAGCACAAGCAAGGAGGAATCCTCATTCCTCGAATGACGATAGATAAAGAGCAACTTCTTGGGAGCTCACGTCGGCACGACGAAGGAGTCAATTACATCGAAGTTCAAACCTATATCTCCTAACCACTTCTTCCTCATGGCTTTCTCCATGCCCAAAAAAAGTTAAGGGATCAGCTTGGAGTAGTATCTTTGCATTGTCTCCTCGACATTTATCAAATTGTTATGCCTTCGAGCCATAAAGGCATAACAATCTGATAAATGTTCACACTGAGCTTCTTGATACACCCAATTTGAACTAATGCTATCCAATGAGTCTAGAAGTTTACCTCTTCGGATAGCTTGACCACAATGAACTTATCCTTCCATTATTTAATAGACAAGTCCATTCCCTTGAACAACGTTTTTCTAAGGGCAATTTTGGATGTACACCTACCCCCTTAATCCCTTCCATAAATAATAAAAATTCAACAACTATGGGGTAGCCTACACCACCAAATAGTCACAGAGGTCCTAGAATGCCCTTAGGATCCTTTACCCATTGGGAGTAATTTGAGTAAGGTAGCACTTGTGGTAGTCAAATAGCTCATTTTCGAATTCTATGAAAGGAAGGCACATCATGAACTTAAAACACTTCTCGTAGATGACAAAGTACCTCCTTAATAGAAAAGTTACTCTTTCATTGGTCCTTGGCACTCATACCACCATGCCACTTAGGCATTTAGTGATAAAGTTACTTAAATAGTTCTTCACGTCGAATGGCGTATGGTTGCTTACCTGATCGTTCGACTTAGGACCATCACTTGGCTTGTAAAATAAATTAATGACCTTTGGAACCCTATCATGGTGGTATACATCATAGGGGATAGCATTAATAAGCTCCACCTTGTTAATCTCTACAATGTTTTCTGAAGACTCCTCCTCCACTCATACCGATACAAATGAAACTTCCTCAACTGTCATCAAAGGGGGAATGGCATTCTTAGTTTCTTTGGAGTCAAAAGAGGTTAATTTGTATCTGGTCAATTCTAACTCACCAGAGTTTGTCATTGTTGTTGATTAAGAGAAAAGGAGTTGAAGAAATTGACTAAAAGTGAGAGAAGAAAGCTAAAGAAACGAAAGAAATTTGTAGTAGAAAGTGAGAGTGAAAAGTGCATAAAGTGTGAAAACAACGGACCTAGTGGGTATTTATTAGCTTCAAGCATTTGGAAAATCTTTGACAGTTATTGGAATTCGAAAAGGATTGGTTACTTCAATAGTTGCGATGTTTACACGTAGCTACAGTTTGAATTCAATGGTCAAGATTAATACGACAAAATGGCTTAAACTGCATGTGTGACTACACAAATATGATAGCTATCATGTCACATTAACTGTACCTTAGAAACGCGTGCTAAACTTAGAATTTGAAAGGTGTAGCTTCTCCAATAAGCTTTGATAAAGACTCCTCAACTCCCTTATCGATTGTAGCATCTCTTCAACAAGGTAGCTCAGAAGACAAACATATCTAGCATGGAAAGATTGAATTAGTTCGACTCTATAAGCATGACCTTAGCTCCAACATATGCGACCATGTGGCATCCCCTCAGATTGACTCTTCGGCTCAGTATACCCTCTTGCTTAAGGAGGTCGGTCTTTTGACTCTTAAGCTTGACACTTAACCCTCTAAGTACTCAACTTGTTCAGGATATGACCAGCTTAGATGGCCCCATAGGGTACCTCTCCCAGGTTGGGCTCTAATCCTTGCATACCTACCTCTTCCTCTATGGATACCAGGATAGCTCCCTATAATGGTAGATTGGTCATCCATTATGTCACTTTACTTTAGATCTAGTTTAGTTGCATACCTAAGGAACCAATCTAGCTACTCACTCTCCTTACTACCCTATTGGCAATGAGATTCTCGAGGTAAGGGGGAAGGGGAAGTGTTGATGGGGTAATTTGGACATGAGTTCCTGAAATCAACGCCGACTTACTTAAACCATGGGCCGACTTGAGTGGCCCATGGCTGACCTAGTCCATTAGCACCTGACCTAATTATCCCCTTAACTAACTTCTCTAAATGATCTCTAAACAAGCTAACTCTTCCAAACGACCTACCCGACCTTAGCATGGTCACAAAGGTTATTGGATAAGTGGATAAGGTTTTAAGACTTAGTCAAACATCATGACCCTACAAATTTGAGACATGTCGAGCCCCATAATCCCATTACTTAGGTCGTGCAAACATATCAACATGCCAAATGTGCTACCTTGATTCTTGGTAGCCCTCCTTCATAGATACCTCTAAGCACTCTAACGTTAAGACACCTGGACTCTTTGTACACTAAGCCTTTTTGTAAACCTTAAGCACTTTAGTTTACCTCTCTCTCACACAAAGTACTAACTTACGCATCAAAGTGACCACACTAAATAACATCTCGACGCCTCTCACAGTCATTTGTTTTGGAGGCTGACCTTATCCTCACATAAAGCCCAATCATCTCACTTTACCGGTAGAATCCTCAAACAATACTTAGTAATACTTTTCATTTACTACAGTCTTCTTAATTTATTATTGTTGATAAGTTGTTTTGCAAGAAAGTCTCTAAAATCAGGTTGACCTCCTCAAAGTATGGACCAACTCCATAAAGCCAAAACCAATCTCTTTGGAGACTAGGTTAAGCTTAATAACTAGGCTAGCCTCATCATGTTTTAGGCAAGCCTTTAACTTCATGGATGACCTTATCAAACCGAACCAATTCCCAAGAGCTCGATTGATCTTATTGTGTTCTAAGTAAGCCATCCATCTTAATGGATGACTTTGCTGGACTAGGACTAGGCTCCTAACGACTCAGCTAACCTCATTAGAAGACATCTCTTGAGCTCCAATCTCCGTCTAAATTTATGGAGCCTAGGCCTTTAAGTCCATGATGTTCAAGCCTTGCCCACAAATTTAAAAGAGAACTAAGCAGGAACATTTTGGCCTAATAAGAAACCCATTGTTGGCACAAACCTAAGATATCTCCACAAGATTTTGAAACAAAGAGAGAATCTCGACATCATGATCCCTTTCCATAAATAGTTTGTATACCATACCTATAAACACAAAAATCTATGATCATAGGGTAAAGGATCATGAATTCTTGCTCTATCTCACTTATATTATACTTGTTTACTTGCTCTCAAACAATCCACTTACTTAAACAATGGAGAAAGTATACTGAAACCACTTATAATGGTCCTCTTAGTTTATATTTGCTCATTTTTCGAGATGTGTCCAACCCTTTTTCCTAATAAAATTCTAGTAACAGTAATTATCTATCTTCAAATCACTGAACTCTATTAACAAAAGGAAATCCAAATACTATAATACACTAATCGGGACTCTTGTTATCAAATGAGATGATTGCTATTTTCACTCTCTTTCATTCAATATGGTATAATTGGTAAAAATAAAAATAAAATAAATAAAATGATTCAAATTTTGTTTCTAGTAGAAAGTAGGAACAATTTTATCCATGCATAGCATGTCATTGCAACGGTAGGACAAGCCAGTTCGTTAATACAAAAGTTAGGAAACTGTAGTCTCCATAACCAGATTATTGGTACATAATTTTTCATGCAAATACCATGTAATTTGTAAACATGCAAGCACCGACAAATTTAAAATAATATCATACACTTATATTTACAAACCTAACCTTTTAATTAAGCTGGTTTTGAACGATTGGATTTTCTTGGTACCAATGCGAAAATAATAGATTCGGCGTTCCACGCATTACAAATTTACCTCAATGTTTAGATGTGTTTATTTTGCGGAAGACATTTTATGGAGAATATTTCTTATAATTAAAATTTTGCAATTGTCAAACATTTTGTCATAGTTCAAAGGGTTTGCAGATATTAGTAATTTGCAGGAATAAATAGCCAACCATCAACGATGGTTAGTGATAACAAAATATAATAATTGAAAATAAAGAAAATGAAAATTTTTTGTAGGATTGGAATTTTGAAAACCATTTTCCCTGTTATCCATAATTATGGATTGACCACCATCGTATCATATATTATTGGTTGTGCCCTGTATCCTCACCATTAATTACCACAAAAAGTTTTCAATAATCACAACTTTTAAAATTATTACAATAATATTTAATAATTTAAAATTTTAATAATATGATGTACATTTTTTTGTCAGGATTATCGTATTCAAGTGAAAAATTTATACATACTGCCGTGCGTATTTGTAGAATATTCCAATTTATATCCTCTAATTTCTCTCTCTCCCCAATTATTACTGCAACTATTCAAATACAACACTTCCTCAAGAACACGACACTATTACGGTCATATCTTCACATCTCGTCCGCCCTCCTCATTCTTTAACTTTCCTTTATATGAATACCCTTTTAAGCTTTGAAACCTTCAACTCATAACTTGGAGCGCATAAATCGGAACAAGATCTCGTGTTTTTCAGAGCACGATATGCCTGCATTAATGGAGATTTGGGAAAATGAAATGGCAAAGCTTAGAGAGAAGGTTTGGTTATGGAAGAAGCTATCCATTTCATCATCAAGATCCAAACCCCAGAATGAAGATGAAGATCAAGCGGAAGAGAAGATTAAGAAGCTGAAGAAGGAGAGTGAATCGATTCAAAGTGAGTGTAGTACCATTTCGGAGGCCACTCTTTGTTTGCTTCTGGATCGTTTTGCACCATGTTGAAGGATGGATGGCTGAAGTAAGATCATTTAATGTAAAAACATTATTGCTAAATTTGTAAGAAACTAGTACTATGTATCAACTATTTGTTAATTATCGTAAGTTAATTTTATCTCTGTCATAACGATCAACAAATAGTGTATATAATGTCTTCGAAAACATTTATCTACTCCTCTTTGTATCTATGATTTTTTCTGAGTTTCATTTAACGAGGCATATTCTTACGAGCTCACAGTTTCCTCGACGAGGAACTTCTTTCTAGTGGTTCCATTCCATGTTGCATTTGATACGAAACCTCGAAATGGCTCTGTTTTTATTTAGAGAGAGCATAATTATACGATTACTGCTTAATAACATTTCAAAGTACGTCATTAGATACATTTATTTCCTCGTCAAGAAAGAAAGGCATTTTCTGGATCTAATCACATTGCGTCCAACTACTCAAGTAAACATCAACTTGAGAATTACGACTTTATTATGAGCAATTCAGATGTTTGAATAGACGAAAAATCATAGAAAATGTTTCTCAGCCTATTTTCCACTAGATCATGTACTTTTTACTCCTCGAATATATGCATTTTCATCATTTTATTCATTCATTCCGCGCTTCTTTCTTTCTTTTCTTTTCTTTTCTTTTTCTTTTTTTTTACTATATGAGTACGCATGCAGCCACTTGAGGATGAAATAAAGTACCATTGCGAAATGCGAACTTTCTCTTATTGTACATTCAGACCCTCTGTAGTAGGAAACAGAGATTCATTGATTAGCAATTGGTGTGCAACAACTATTGGTCATGTGACTTGTGGGTATCGTTTTGAAAAAACAATTATCACAAGCGAGTGATGCAATCCATTTTTATCGGTTCTTACCGATCATTAGTAATCTTATTTAACAAATAGCCTGCCATTCTTATTGAGTTCTTTCTCCTTTAAAACCGTGGTGTTTTGCTAATATTATGCGTGTGTCTATAAGCACATCTTATTATATCCTTATTAAGTTCAAGTCTGTCGCTCACGATTTGTAAATCAAAAGTTTATAGGAAACATCAGTATAATTTAACCTAAAAGTAATTGCCTTTGTTAGAATAAGGAAAAAAAGGGATCAACATAGATACATAATCCATATGTAATATGTCACTTAAATAATGAAATATAAAATGAAATTGCAAGTTAATGAATTTTATTAGGAACCCAAGTGATTACTGTAAGCTAGAGTTACAATGAATCTGTTTAATTATTCTGTTTTCTTTTGTTTCTTTATTTTATTTTCCATGTTAGTTTTGTTTTAGTTTTCCAACTGCTTTTTCCGTTACTTGGTTGTTAGTTTGTCAGTTAGTTTTGTAGTAGTTAGATTATAGTTAGTATAAATACTACTGTAACTACTTGAAGGAGGGAAGAAGTCATTTTATTCCTTTCAACCAATTTTTCCTATTCTCTTCTTATGAATATTCTTCACATGAGAGAAACAACCACATATTGCCATAACTTTGTTGAACATGGATTTCACAAGCTACACCAACAACATTTTCAAGAGTTCACACATGGTATCAAAGCACTTAATACCAGGTTAGGAACTAATTTTTTGAATCAATTTGCATGTCTTTTGCATTCTAATTCATCTACTTGAAAATGAATTAACAATTGGAGATATCAATCAATGATCTATATTATATTTCTAGTTCTGAAAACCCTGGCATGTGCATCAGAAATATTTTGTTTAACGAAACCAACTATATTTCTCGAAGCAAATTAATAAAATTAGGACTAGGTGCTAAATTTAAAATTAGATTTGTTGATGGCTTGATTGGCAAGCCAAAAGAAAATTTAATAAATTTTGTCAAATGGAATCAATGTGACTCTATGTTGTGGTCATGGATTCTTAATTCAATGGTTTCTAAGATGGCTCAAAACTTCTTGCACACAAAATCTGCATACAAGCTATGGCAAGAAGTGAAGGAGCAATATGGAACCGCTAATGGTCCTCTTATCTTTCAAAGACAACATGAGATTGTAAAGCTTAGGCAAAACAATCAATCAATCAGCATATATTTCAATAAATTCAAGAAGTGTTGGCATGAACTTTAGGAGTTGCATTCTTATCCGATTTGTGAATATGGAAGGATAGAGTATTGTACTTGTGCTCTTAAGGAGAAGATAGTAGAGTTTGAGTCTTAAAACAAATTGTTACAGTTTATGATGGGACTTAATGAAGCTTATGAGGGGACAGAACCAAATTTTGTCAATGGAGCCTCTTCCGTCAGTTAATCGAGCTTATTACCTTGTTCGGCAGTTGGAGAAACAAAGACAAGTTTCTAGACTTATGAATCCTGATCAAGATGCTTCAGCCTTTAGTGCAAACAAATCCAATGCTTCTCTTGCTTTACAGTAGTTTAACAGATCTGTTGTTGACAAACAAAAGTCTAAAAAAAGGGCTAATATGCAAGCACTGCAAGTTTGAGGGACATTATGTGGAATCATGCTTCAAGCTTATTGGATATCCGGATTGGTTTACAGGAAGGAAGCCTATTAGTAAAAGCAGATAAGTGAATGTAGTGGACTGTGATAGGAATCAAGCTACCGGGCTTTTGACTCGCAATTGAGCTTGAGGAGTAGAAGGGCTGCAAAAGCGAATCCTTCTGTTCCATTCGAAGCCGAGTACTTCTTTACCGAGTCATTCTGTATGTCGAGCTAAATGACTATCCATCTCTCTAAAGTGTGTCAAATTGTAGATTTCCAAGATAACAGCCAAACCTTTCATGATTACTTAATCGTGTCCAAGCCGACCAAATACTGGGCATCACTCTTGCCGAGAGGTCGAGAGAGAGAGCCAGGATTGATCCTTAACCACCTTGCTCGGATAAGCAATCTGATCATACACTTTTGTCCGCATCTTCCAATGGCATCGCTAATATATATTCACCACATGTATAAAGCCGCATATAGAATCTACCACATTAATTATTACTTTTCTTAAATATTCATTTTCACCCTTTTGTATTCTTGTATATTACTTCTTTAGGGGCAATACCCTTTTTGTCTTTTCCCTTTTAGGCAAATTGCCCTAGCTTATTGGGTATAAATACCTCTTGTATTTGTAACCGTAATGAGATTATCATCAATACAATCGAATATCCTTCCTTAATGTAAACACTGCTTATTTACTCTCATTACACTCTTTTCTTAACCCTTAGGTAAGGCTAAGTGGCGAATAATCTCACCAGACTGATTCGTACATCATATCGAGTTGTGCTGTAAGTCCTTTGAAGTTTTATTAGTGCATCATATCCTTTGGAGTTGTTCATAGGTTTTGCTTGTTTTTCATTCACTTTTCTAATCTCTTACGCATTTCCCCATCATCTATTCAAGCTTTCAACAAGTTTAAACCCATCCAGCGACTGATCTTGTCTATTATTGGTCATGGTTTGCATCATCTTGGTATCAGAGCAAAGGGTTTAAGTTGTGGTTTGTTTTCAAAGTTCTATTTATACTTTGTTTTACATATGTGAAACAGAACAAGTTACTATGTTTGTTTGATTGTTGTACTTATTAGCTGTTACTTTTCTAGTTTGTGGAAGTGTTTGTTAAATCACTTAATTAAAGAGTTTGAGCTTTGAATCTATAGAGAAAATGATTTACCTAAGTATAAACGTTGGTATTGGAGATGATATCAATAGAGTTGTCCACCATGGCCGACAGTGTAAGGTCCACAACCAGCTACTTGGGGTTCTGATCAACTAAAGGATCTAATCGAGTCTAAATTATAAAGTTAAAAATATTAGTAAAAATAATTCCATAAGTTTGAATTTAGAAAAATAAGTAATAAAATAAAAGAATATAAAATTTCCAAATTTTAGGTATATTACTTATTATTTATCGGAAATGCGTAAAATGCATTTCAATAACTAATGAATTACTAAAAATAAATTATATGTATACTAAAAATCATAGAATGACCTAAAAAATATTTAAGAATATTTATTTGTACTATATATGAATTTACATGTAGGTAGAAATACGCGTAATTACTCAAAATACGTGAAATGTGCTAAAATAATGTTAAATAATTAAAGAAAATTCATAATTAATTAAGGAAACGTAAAGAAAAATAAAAAAAAATAAGGAATGATCCAGATTTAGGTTGTGACAGCTGGGGAAAAAAAGAAAAAAAATTCGACTAATTAAATTAGAACTACAAAAAAAGGAAAATTAAAAGAAAATAAGGCAATTGTCTAATCAAATTAATACACAATAATTCCCTAAGACCTCTATAAATATCCTAAATTTTTCAAAAGCTCATTTTGGATGTCTAGAATTGTAGAAAATTAGAGAGAGGAAAAATTGAGAGGAAATTAGGGTTTTACAAAAAACTACAAAAAAAAAATTGTGCAGTTAGGGCTTCTAAAAAGAACTTAAACCCGACGAGCAATTGAGAGTGGACAGTCACCACCACCATACAGTGGCGGCAGTGCCTAGATGGGCTGACATACCCATGGCCACTGATGGTGGCCAAAGCTACTAGTTCTAGTGAGTTTCAATTTCTACCAGATTTTTCTTAAATTGTTAAAAATATTAAAATTAGTTAGAAAATTATGAGACTTGTTATTCTAGAATATTTTTGTATTTAGTTTTTAGGAAAAATATTATTTTGATACAAGTATGTCTCGTGATATATGGTCTTTAAAAAATTGAATAAAACCAAGCATGTTTAGAATTAGAAATAAATAGGCTTAGGAGTGTAGTTTTGGACTTAAAATTTTTGTGTAAACTACTTAGGTGATATAGAACAGTGTCACAAAGCCCTTTTTCAAAAATGAAATTTTGAAAATTTTAGATAATTTTTAGGCCTTAAAATAATGCATAAAATGGATTAACTAGGTAATTAAATAGATAATTACATAAATAATTACTTATTTAGTACATAATTATATGTTTTAGGACATTAAAATCTGATGAAGTATGATACTTGTAGCCTTTAGAGTAAATATGTAGTAAATAAGTAATAGGAAAAAATAGTAAATTTTAAGTTAATTTTGTAAATTAGGGTAATTAGGTGTAAATTATGATTTGGGATGAATTTAGATATTTTGAAATATTAATTGATGTTGGGAGATGATAATTAGAGTAATAGAAATATTAGATGTATATTATATACATAATAAGTGATAATACATAATATACATTTATTAGAAATATAATAAATAGAAAATATTAGAATAAAAATTGATATTATATAAATAATTGGAATATATAATAAATCTGATAAAAAACTTAAATTTAGGTAATTATATGAAAAATATAAAAAATTTTCACATTAGGAGTAAATTTAGTATACTAATAAGGATTTAAGTGTACCAAGTGAAATAAAATACTGATTAAGGATAATTATGGTATTTAGTATACCCGAAAATAATGTGATTAATTTCACATTATGGGTTAAAACGAGTTTTTAGGATTCGTGTATAAAAATGTATTTAGAAACTGAACTAGAACCTAATTTAGAAACTGATGCGGAAACTAAACCAAAACCTAGCCCCAAATCGAGAATAATTGTAAAAAATTTGAGAACTTAAATAATTGGATATATTAAACCCTAAACCAAAGATAACAATAAGTGTTATAAGATAATCTTATAACAATTATATGAAAACTGAGACAACGTTGGTATTATAGAATTCATTGGAGATAGACTGAACGAGTCCTACCTCGTGTGAGCAAGCGAGGAGTTAAGGTAAGTTGAGATTAATACATTATTGTATTTTATAGGCTTAAGATTATACTCGATTGTACTTGTTAGATAGTTGGCTGTATGCATGTACTTGATTATAAGTGGTGCTATGATTTTGTTATTGTTCTGGCTTGTATTGTATAAAATGATTTATCACCCTAAATTAGACTTAATAAATATATGACTTGTAACCATAAATTGAACTTGCATAGCAACCCATTAAGGGAAACCTAGGATTTTCCAGCCAAATATCCACCCCTTCGAAAGGGATAGCACTGGATAGCATAATTGGTCCCTTTTTCATCATTAATCGAACTAAGTGATAGGTGAGCAGGTCACGACAAGAGTGAAGTCAATGGTTTAGAGGTAGTCATGAGAGGAGTGGTGTCTCTATTGCACAAGCCTAGGTTTGGTCTTAAGCTGCTGCATTAACGGCAACTCTTCAACCCATATTAGAGTGAGCGCAATTTCTCTAATCTCATGATGGGCCAGGTAACGTCATGTGATGGCATTTTCTTGAACATGCTTTGCATCTAATAATTTGGTTAATAACCTTGTTTATGTTTATAGTATAGTTTTGAGTCTCTATCCTAACTTACTGAGCTATGGTTGCTCATATCCCTATAGCCGTGATTGTAGGTGCTAGCATAGAAGCAGTTTATATTTACCCTAAAGCTAACAACTGCTGGATCCTAAGGAGTGAGGAAAAATATTTGAAGAACAATTATATCTTTAAGGTCTTATCTTTTATTTAGAATCTTTCATTTTCAATTAATGTATTAATTATGAAATATAGGATAACAACACACTACGTATATTAATTGTAATATTTGAAATCTAATGTATATACACATTTTCGTACTTTTTTAAGTAAATAACTTATTTAATTTATAAACCATTTACTTTAAAGCGGGTTTGTCGTGGTTGCCTTGTGTAAATCAGGATTGAGATAGTAACCATAAGGTCAATTTCTATTTTAGAATGGTTTGCACAGCAGGACTATTACGATTCTGTCGCTTCAAGGCAAGACATACAATCTTAGGGAACCCTTAAGAGCAGTAACAAGAGACTTGATGAGGTAGCTAACCTCTTAGTAGATTTAACTGAACCTGTTCATGCGTTAGCTTATCGACCTACTGAAGCCACACTTAACACCCCGTAAGTTACTCGACCTGCTAGAGGTCAGGACCTAACTCGACCGGTTTGAGGTGGAGGAGTAGGAGGACAAATAAGAAGAAGGATTGAATTGGGAAATTTGGAAGAAGAATATGAGGAAGAGTATTACGAAGAAGAGGAGTGAGTGCAAGTATCTAGAGTCTCTGATTATGTGAAGCTTCGGATTCCGAGTTTCAATAGGTTAGAAGTGCTTATGAATATTTAGATTGGGAAGAAAAAGTACAGCGTGTTTTTTATTATTATCAATATAAGGATTACGAGAAAGTGAAAAATTGCTGTTGTTGAATTCTTCAGATATGCTGCCATGTGGTCGAAGAATTTTCAAGCCATGTAGAGGTGAAAAGTTTACAGAGAGATTAATACTTGGCCTGAAATGAAAAAAATACTAAGAAATAGATTCTTACCAGACACTTATCTATAGGATACTTTTACTCAGCTTTAAGAGTTGAGACAAAGAGACTGAACAATTAACGAGTGTGTCTAAGAATTCTAAATGCTCATGATTTGATGTAAAGTAGAGGAACCACTAGTATGAACAATCTCTAAGTTTCTTACTAGATTGAGAGGTGACATTCAAGACATTGTGGAACTCCAACGATTTACCACAATAGATGAAGCCATTAGAATAGCCCAACGAGTAGAAAGGTAGAGAAAAAGCTGAATATTGACTAGAATGCTGACTAGTCGACCCAGATAAGGAAGTTACTGAGCTTAGTTAAGTACTAAATTGATCTGAAAGGTAGATGTCCGAGCCAAGTAGAAAGGCTAACCTGATAGTAATGTGTCATATCAAACTTATGAGAAAGGGCAATGATTTGGTAGGAAGACGAGCCAGATCAAGTGCTTCAAGTGCCAAGGGTTCAAATTTATGGCTGCTCAATGCTCGAACCAAAGGACCGTAGTCATCAAGGTAGATGCCCCGAAGCTAAAGGTAAAAAGTACTGACAAGGAACTTAAGGAGGAAGAGAATGTTGCTAAGAAAGAAGCTGCTGAGGAAGAATTGATTAAAGAGGATGTGTTCGCCGAAGACTTAGACCAGTTAGCCTTAGTTGTCCGATATGCAATGATCATAGAACCTTCATGAGAGGAGGAGCAAAGGGAGAACTTATTTCATACTACCTGTAGGGTGAAAGATCAAGTGAGTGTGTTAATTATGAATAGTGAAAGTTGCACCAATGTGGCATCGACAGATTTGATCATAAGGTTGAAATTGCCGACTATTGTATACTTAAGGCCATACAAGTTGCATTGGTTAAGTAAGAAAGGAACATCACATATCACTCGGCAAATACTATTGCCGATTACTATTGGGAATTATTCTAATAAGATTCTCTGTGACGTGTTGCTTATGTGTGCATCACACATATTGCTTAGCTGACCATGGTTATTTGACTAAAGAGTTATCTATGATGGATATAAGAATACGTATGTGTTCGAGAAGGATGGCTAAAAGATTACGCTAAACCCGATACCACTGAGAGAAGTTAATAAACTACAAACATAACTTGCTCGTGGATCGAGAAAGGCTCTAATGATGAGTTGAGCTGAGCTTTAAGAGGCCCTTAAAGCTGATACACCAACCTTCATATTGGTTAAGTGATTATTGGAGTTGAAGGAGTAAGGTGAACTATCCTAGGAGGTAAAGGAGTTGCTAGATGAGTACGCTAACCTATTCTTAGAACAGTTACCCAAAGGATTGCCCCCACTCCGAGGCATAGAACAATGCATTGACTTAATACCCAGTGTTATCCTATTGAATAAGCCAGCCTATCAGATGAGTCCTGAATAGGCTTCTAAGCTCCAATGTCAAGTCAATGAGTTACTAAAGAGAAGGTATGTTAAGGAAAGTCTTAGCCCTTATGTCACACCTCGAAGCGGCAGAGTCATAACAACCCCGCTGTATAAACCATTCTAAGATAGAAGTTGGCCTTACAACCGCTATCGTAGACCTAATCTACACAAGGCGTTTACGACTAACTCGCTTTAAAGTAAACAGTTCATAATTTAAATAAATCATTTACCTAAGAAAGTAAGAATATATATATATACACAAGAATTCAATTATTATAATTAATGTTTATAACGTTTCACCGTAATCTATTTCCTAGTTAATACATTATTTAGAAATGAAAAATTGTAAGATAAGAGCTTAGACCTTAAAAATATATATCTGTTCTTCAAACGTTTTTCCTCACTCCTCAGGATCCAGTAGTTGTTGGCTTTAGAGCAGTTGTAAGCCGCTTCTTGACCAGCATTTGCAACGACATCTATAGGGATGTAAGCAACCACAGCTCAGTAAATTAGGATGGAGGACTTAAAACTATACCACAAACAAAAACAAGATTATCAACCAACTTATTAGGTACAATGCATGTTTAAGCAAATGCTATCACACGACGTTGTCCAGCTCGTTGTAAGATTAAAGAAATTGCGCCCGCTCTAATCCGAGTTGAAGAGTTACCGTTAATGCAACAACTAACGACCAAACTTAAGCTTGTGCAATGGAGACATTGCTCTTCCTGCGACTACCTTCAAACCATTGATTCTACCCTTGCTGCAACCTCCTCACTTGTCACTTAGTTCGACTAAGGATGAAGAAAGGACTTATTATGCTATCCAGTGCCATCCCTTTTGAAGAGGTCAGTATTTTGTCGGAGAATCCTAGGTTTTCCCTAATAGGTTGCCATACAGGTCCGATTATGATTACAGGTCGTATATTTGAGTAGTTCAGTTTAGGGTGATCAATCATTTCATACATATTATACAATAAAAGCCAAGTAGCAAATAAAAAATCATATCATCAGCTCAGAACAAGTACAATCAAGTACAATTTTAAGCCTCCAAAATACAACACTATATTAGTCCCAACTTACCTGGACTCCTCGCTCACTCACTCGAGGTCCCACTCACTTGGACCATCGCCGATCATCCCTATAACACAAACGTGATTTCAGTTTTTCATACAACTATTATAGGTTAGTTTTATCTCATAACACTTATTGTTATCTTTGTTTAGGGTTTAATATACCTAATTATCTAGGTCTTAAGTCTTTTACAATTCTTCTTGAATCGTGTTAAATTCTATTTCAATTTTCGTATCGATTTCTAAATTAGGTTTTTAACTCAGTTTTTGGTTAGAGATTTATATCTACACCCTAAGAAATCATTCCAACCCATAATGTGAAATTAATCACATTATCTTCGAATATCCTAAATATCGTTTTTAGTCTCTAACTAATGTTTTAGTCCATACAGTACACTCGAATCCTAATTTAATTACCAAATTCACCCCATTATGAGAAAATCTTACATTTTGCATATAATTACCCTAATTTAAGTTTCCTATTAGATTTATTGTATATTCCTATTATTATCATAATATCAATTCTAACTAATATTTTCCTAATTATTAATTTCTCATAATTAAATATTACACGTTATCACCTAATGTGGACAAAATGTACACATCTAATATTCCCATCACTTCAAATATCATCTCTCAACATCAAATAACATTCCAAGTATCTAAATTCATCCCAAATCAGATTTTTAACCTAATTACCCTAAATTACCAAATTAACTCAAAATTTCTCATTTTTTTACCTATTACATATTTACTACATAATATGCTAATAATTACATCTAACACTCTAAATGCTACAAGTATCATACTTCATCAAATTTCAACATCCTAAAACATATAATTGTACATCAAATCAGTAATTACCCATTTAATTACTTAATCACCCATTTTATGCCTCATTTTAAAGCCTAAAAATTATCTAAAATTTTTGAAAATTCATTTTTGAAAAAGGGCTTCATGGCACTATTCTATATCACCTAAGTAGTATATACAAAAATTTTAGGCTCAAAACTATACTCTTAAGGTTATTTATTTCTAAACCAAAACATACTTGGTTTTGTATGATTTCTTAAGGATTATATATCACATGACATATTTTCATCAAAATAATATTTTTTCTAAAAACTACATACTAAAATATTCCAAAATAATAAAATTCATAATTTTTAAAGAATATTTACTATTTTTATAAAATTACATAAAATCAGGCTGGAAATCGAGCTCACCGATTTGGATGGCTCCGGCTACCGTCGGTGGCCATGGGTATGTCAACCCACTTGGACGCTGCCACCACCGTATGGTGGTGGTGGTCATCCACTCCTAGCTGCTCATCGAGTCTAAGTTCTCCTTAGAAACCCCAACTTCACATATTTTTGCTAAATTTTTGTAAAACCCTAATTTACTCTCAATTTCATCTCTCTGTAATTTTCTAAGCTTCCTGACATCCAAAATGAGCTTCTGAAAAATTTGGGGTATTTATAGAAGTCTTGGGGAATTATTGTGCATTAATTTGATTAGACAATTGTCTTATCTTCTTCCAATTTGCCTTTTGTGTTATTCTAATTGAATTGGCTAATTTTTTTCTTATTTTCCCCAGCTACTACGACCTAAATTTGGATCATTCATTATTTTTTCTTAATTAATTATGAATTTTATTTAATTATTTAGTATTATTTTAGCATATTTTGCATATTTTAAATAATTACGCGTATTTCTACCAATATATAAATTCATATATAGTACAAATAAATATTCCTAAATATTATTTAGATCATTCTATGATTTTTAGTATACATATAATTTATTTCTAGCAATTCATTAGTTATCGGAATTCATTTTACGCATTTTTGATAAATAACGAGTTATATACTTAAAATTTTGAAATTTTATATTTATTTATTTTATTGTTTATTTTCTTAAATTCGAACTTATTGGATCATTTTTACTAATATTTCTAACTTTACTTTATAATTTAGGCTTGATCAAATCCTTTAGCCAATCGAAACCCTGAGTAGTTGGTTGTAGGGCTTACGCCTTATGCTGTGCTGGCGCTTCTAATGCTAAAAAAGGATGGTACCTAGTAGATGAGTATAGACAGCCAAGCCGTGAACAAGATAACAATAAAAAAATAAGTATCCAATCCCCAAGTTGGAAAATATGCTAGATGAATTAAGTGGAGCCAAGATCTTTAGTAAGATTGATCTGATATCTAGCCACCATCAAATCCAAATGAGGTTAGGAGATGAGTGGAAAATAGCATTCAAAACTCGACATAGAGTTTATGAATGGATGGTCATACACTTTAGCTTGTCAAATGCCTCAAGTATTTTTATGAGACTAATAAACCATATGCTAAGGCATCTAACAAGGAAGTGTGTCGTAGTGTATTTCAATGGCATCCTTGTATACAGTGCCGACGCACTGAGTCATTATGAACATCTCAGTGTCGTATTGAACGTCCTCCAAGCTAAGAGATTATTTGGCAATCTCAAGAAGTGTTGCTTTTACTATGAGGAATTGATATCCTTGGGCTACGTAATAAGTGGAGGAGGCTTATAAGTGGATGACGAGAAGATTCGAGCAATCGTCGAGTGGCCAGCTCCTACTGCTTATGCTGACGTGAGAAATTTCCATTAACTGGCTTCATTCTATAGAAGATTCATCAGGAATTTTAGCACCATCGTTGCACCACTTATAGAGCTAATGAAGAAGAACACTGATTTCTGATGGGGAGAAAAGGAGGAGAGAAGTTTCACTGAGATAAAGGAAAGGTTAACCTCTGCCCCTATACTAATTCTACCTAACTTCGAGAAAATATTTGAGTTGGAATGTGATACGTCGAGCATTGGAATAGGCGCTGTCCTAATGCAGGAAGACCAACCAATTGCCTACCATAGTGAGAAGCTTAGAGGACCTCAACTAAATTACTCTTTGTACGACAAAGAACTCTTGGCACCGATCTAAGCATTGCAAATATGGCAGCATTATCTATTGTCAAGAGAATTTGTCATCTATACTGACCATGAGTCCTTAAGGTAACTCCAAAGTCAGACTAAGTTGTCTAAGTAATAGGCGAGATGAGTTAAATTCCTTAAAGGATTGAACTTAGTAATAAAATATAAACAAGAGAAGAGTAACGTAGTTACATATGCTCTTTTGAGGAGGCATGCACTCCTGCTTGAACTGCAAACTAGATTGTTTGGGTTTGCTAGCATTAAGGAGCAATACTTCGGGGATCTACACTTCGAACTCATACTTGCGCGTTATGTCGATGGGAGGACAGTGGACAAAAATCATATGGAGGAAGGATACTTGTTCCAAGGAGGGAAATTATATGTGCCGACTTGTTCACTTCATGAGCTGCTGATCAAGGAAGCCCACAATGGAGGATTATCCAGACATTTTAGAGAGAAAAGAACATATGAATTACTAAGTGGTCGATTCTTTTGGTCGAAAATGAAGCGAGATGTACATCGAGTTGTTGGAAGCTATGCTGTATGCAAGAGGGCTAAGTGCCAAGCCGAACAGGGAAAAGCAATGCCTTTGCTTATTTCAACAAAGCCATGGGTCGAATTGAACATGGACTTGATTCTCGAACTACCACGAACTGCCCGAGGCAAAGATTCTGTAATGGTTATCGTGGATAGGTTCAGCAAGATGACACACTTCATGCCCTATTCTAAGACTAATGACGCTTTGGTTATTGCTTCTCTTTGCTTGCAAGAGATTGTAGGGTTATACGATATGCTGAAAAGTGTAGTCTCCGACAAAGACCCAAAGTTCTTCAACTATTTTTAGAGGACCTTATGGCATTGAATGGGGACCAAACTATTATTCAGTACTTCCTGTCACCCTCCAACTAACGTTGAAACAGAGGTGGTTAATCGCACTTTGGAATCATTACTCTAAGTTGTAATGGGCAAGAACTTAGCTGATTCACATATAATAGAACAGTGCATGACACTACTAAGTAGACCCCCTTCAAAGTGGTCTATGGTTTTAATCTCAAGTTACCCCTCGATCATACCCCTGTACTTGTACCTATGCAAAAAGACCCTGATGCAAGAGTTAAAGTACAATCCTTTCAGCACATCTACAACAAAATTACTTAGCAGATCAATTAAGCCATAAGAAGAATGCGAGAGAAGGCTAAGAGTAAGATGGCTAAGCAATTCCAGCCGAATGACTTAGTGTGGCTATACCTCAATAAGGAAAGGTTTTTGAGCAAGAGGAGGAACAAGCTATCTACAAGAGCTGAAGAACCTTTTAGAATCCTTTAGAAGATCAATAACAACACATACAAGTTAAAGTTGCCCAAAGACTATGAGGTTTCTGACACATTCAACATTGTCGACCTCAGTCCATATCACCTTGACAGAGAGTTGATCAAATACCATTTGGATTTGTTCCAACCCAAAGGGAATGATAGGAATCAAGCTACCGTGTCTTTAACCCACAGTCGAGCTCAAAGATTGGAAGGGCTGGTAAAGTGGATCCTTCGGCTCTAGCTAACTCCTTTCGAAGCCAAGTACTTCTTTATCGAGTCACTCTATGTGCCGAATTGAATGACTACCCATCTTTCTAAAGTATGTTGAATTGTCAATTGCCAAGACAATAGCTAATCCCTTCACAATTACTTACTCACATCTAAGCCGATCAATTGCTTAGCATCACTCTTGCCGAGAGGCCGAAAGATAGAGCTCGAACAAATCCTTAACTACCCCTACTCGAACAAGCAATTTGATCGTACACTTTTGTCCGCATCCTCTAACAACCCCACTAATGTATCTCCGCCCTAACTTATTGAATATAAATACCCTTTATATTTGTAACCGTAATGAGATTATCATCAATACAATTGAATATTCTTCCTTAACGTAAACACTATTTGTTTACTCTCGTTACACTCTTATCTTAACCCTTATGTAAGGCTAAGTGGCGAGTAACCTCACCAAATCGATTCATACATCATATCAAGTTATACGGTAAGTTCTCGGAAGTTTAATTGGTATATCATATCCTGTAGAGCTATTCATGAGTTTTTCTTGTTTTTCATTCACTTTTCCGATCTCTTGTACATTTCCCTATCATCTCTTCAAGTTTTCAGTAAGCTTGAACCCATCCAGCAACCAGCCTTGCCTATTCTTGGTCATAGTTTACACCAAATTATCTTCGTGATTTAGCAAATCATATTCCTATTTCTCTAGACATGCCATTTGATGGATCTCTAAGTTATAACACAAGTAATTCTTCATTTGGCAAAATTTATGATAAATAATTTATGCAAGAAGTTAATTAAGAAGTATTTTGGCTAATGAAAGAAATGGAGGAGCAAGTTGTTATAAATGAGGTTTCCATAGTAGGTATGATACAAAATCTTTCTATTGATACTTGTTGTTCTAATAGTGAAAATAACAAGAAGGATTCTTGGATAGTTGACATTGGTGCTTCGAAGCACATTACTCCATTTCATGACCTTTTGTTTGAGTATTCTCAACTCATCTATCCTATGCTTATTATATTACCTAATGGTTATACTCTTTCGTCTACAGTTGTAGGTAAAGTTAGACTTTTTACAGTCACTTGTTCTTAATCGAGTGTTATTTTTTCCTAAATTTACTTGCAACCTACTATCAATACAAAAACTTCTAAGTTGTAACCCTTTACAAGTTGTCTTTAATTCACACTCTTATTGGTTTCAGGACTTGAGTTCTAATATAGTTGTAGCATCTGCTCAAGCATTGAATGGACTGTATATCCTTAGTTCTAAAGCAAAAAATTATGCCATTGTTTTTGTCTCTACTTCTATTGACAACGAATCCATATTGTCTTAATAAAGAAGATCAATTACTTCATGATAGGTTGGGACATACTTCTATTTGAAAATTGCAACATTTGGAGAGTTGTAAACGTTTCAAATTTAATAATTTCAGGTGTTTCACTTGTTAACAAGCCAAGTTTCATAGAGTTCCTTTTTTATCTAATATAAGTAAGGCTACATTTGCTTTTAAGTTACTTCATCTTGATATTTGGGGGCCTTATCATGTTCCTGCCTTATGTGGTGCCAGTTTTTTCCTAACTATAGTTAATGATTTTTCTAAGGCTACTTGGACTTATTTGTTACACCATACATCGAAGTATGTTTTGTTCTTGAAAATTTTATCAAGTACATCATCAATCATTTTTATATCACGCCTAAAATAATAAGATCTGATAATAGTGGAGAGTTTGTTTCTAAGAGTTGTCAAGAAATTCTGGTTAGTCATGGGATTTTGCATAAGTTTTCCATGCTATACTCCCTATAATAAAATGGTAGAGTAGAGAGAAAACATCGACATTTGTTAGAAACGTCTAAAGCACTTAGATTACATGCTAATTTGCCGAAGTCATTTTGGGGGGAATGCATTCTCACAACTACTCATATTATTAATCTTATGCCATCACAAGTTCTTGGATAGAAGTCACCTTTTGAGTTACTATATCAAAAGCAACCTAAATATGACAATCTTCGGGTCATGGGATGCTTGTGTTTTGTTGCTAATTTAGGACACAAATTAGATAAGTTTGATCCTAAGGCTTCAAAGTGTGTCTTTCTTAGTTACGTTAGTGGTAGGAAAGGTTTTAAGGTTTACAACTTATCTACTAAACAAGTTGTTATTAGTAATGATGTTGTTTTCTTTGAAAACATCTTCCCATTCAAAGATGGAGACCTTAATGATTTTGTCCATGGACTTAAAATAGATTTGAATTCATCAGGTTGTGAACAACTCAAATTTGATTCTATATAGTTAGATTCTAGTCTTGGAAATGATTCTTCTTTTGAGTCTATTTCATCACCTTGTTGACAACCAAGACAGGAATTAACAAGTTCTCTTCTTCTCATTTGTCTAACAATACAGTTCCTTTGAGAAAGTCTAGTAAAGTTTCTCATCCTCTAACTTAGCTTAAGGACTTTGTCTATATGGTTCATTCAAACTTCAGTGGTGTTGCATGCTCCTCACAGAAAACAAACATCATAACCAAATATCCTTTGCTTAATCTAGACACTTTCCAACATTATCCTCAAGAGTTTGTTGTGTCCTTAGCGAATGTGCTCTCCGTTAAAGAACTTTCTAGTTATTCTTAAGCTATTAGGCATCAAGAATGGATAGAAGCAATGGAGAAAGAATTAAATGCCTTAGAGTCTAATGACACTTAGGAGTTAACTTTTCTTCCTCGTGGGAGAAAACTGGTTGGTTATAAGTGGATATTCAAAGTAAAGTATAAGCTAGATGGGAGTGTTAAGAGACATATAGCTCGGTTGGTTGCTAAAGGCTATACTTAAGTTGAGGGGCAAGACTTTCATAATACTTTTTCCTTAGTAGCCAAACTTAATACAATGTGCATTCTTATTGCCATAGTTGTAGCTCGTTCATGGCCATTACATCAAATAGATGTAAATAACACATTTCTTCATAGGAGTTTAAATAAAGAAATTTACATGACACTACCTTAAAGCTATGGCAAAGCTCAATTTGGTTAGGTTTGCAAGTTAAAGGGATCATTATATGGGTTGAAATAAGCATCACGCCGATGGAATCTTGAGATTTCTAGATTCTTAGTTTCTCTTGGCTATATACAATCTAAGCATGATGCATCTTTATTTGCCTTGCAAGATGTGGCTTTGTTACTCCATGCGGATGATATTTTAGTCACAGGTTCAAATGAGAAGCTAATTTTTGATTTAAAAGCTAAGTTACATACGGCTTTCACCATTAAAGATCTAAGACTTGGTAAATATTTCCTTAGGTTGGAAATGTGTCACACTAAGGAAGGTTGCATGGTCAATCAAAGAAAGTTTCTCTTAGATGTCTTACAAGAAACAAATCTTGCTACTTCAAAACCAACCAAGACTCCATTTCTGAGTGGTCTTAAACTTGATAATTCTCAAGGAGAACTCTTAGATAGTCCTACTTCCTACAGAAGGCTGATTGGGCGACTATCCTATATCAATTTGATCAAGGTAGATTGATATTAGCTTTGTTATATACACTCTTAACAAGTTTCTATCTAAGCTTAGAGCACCTCATTTGCACATTGCCTTGCATGTTCTAAAGTACCTCAAAGGAACTTTGTCTCTTGGTTTATATTACTCAACTGCGAATGATTTAACACTTCATGCATACTCAGATTCGGATTAGGCAGGGGATTTGATGGATCATAAATCAATCAGTGGCTATTGTGTTTTTTTGGGTTCTTCATTGGTTTCATGGAAAATGAAAAAACAAAGTACGATTTCAACTTCATCAACAGAAGCTGAATACCATAGTTTTGCTTATATAACTAAGGAAGTTTTGTGGACGTCTTATATACTACGTGATCTCTCAATTCTAGTTTCTTTACTAATTTCTGTAAAATGTGACAATTGGTTAACAATTTTGATTGCTAATAACCCCTGTCATTACACTCGTACAAAACATGTCAATATTGATGTGCATTTTGTACGAGATCATATTGCATTAGGTTTGTTAACCATAGTTTATGTGCCTTCTAAATTTCAGTTAGCTAATCTCTACACCAAGTCATTACCAGAAGCTTAGTTGATGCTCTTCAGATTCAAGTTGGCTCTTCAAGAATCCCTAACTTGAGAGGGGAATGTTAGATTATTCTACTTTTATTTATTTTATTTTTCTTTTGTTTCTTTATTTTATTCTCCACATCAATTTTGTTTTAGTTTTCCAACTGTATTTTCTATTACTTAGTTGTTAGTTTTGTAGTAGTTAGACTATAGTCAGTATAAATACTACTGTAACTACTTGAAGGAGGTAAGAAGTCATTTTATTTCTTTTAACCAATGTTTCCTATTCTCTACTTATGAATATTCTTCACACGAGAGAAACAACCATATATCGCCGTAACTCTGTTAAACATGGATTTCACAAGTTGTGCCAACAACATTTTCAAGAATTCACACAGATTCTCCCTTATTTATTAATCACTTGAGAGGAGGATGATTTTTGCAACTATAAGCACTAAGAAGAGGAAAGAGAATATGATCCCATATGAATTGAGAAGGTAATGTTAGAGAGGCTTAATTTATAGATGTAAATTACTAATTGAATATTAGTTCCAATTTTTCGGTCAAATGGATAATGAAGGAACTGGATCGTACTCGGCACTGGAGGCTTTTTGTTCGTTGTTTTGGATTTTGGGCTCATCTTGAAACTCGGACCAATGAGTTCGATACGTGTCCAAGTCAACGGCCGTAAAGCATAAGTATGCTTGTTGACGGGATCGTGGGTACATTGAAGATAGGCTGTTGATCAAATCGAGAATTCAACTACGCCTTATCAAACTGCAAAATGTGATTCGATTGTACTTTGATTCGATTGCGGTTCGGTTTGAGAGGAATTCGAACAGTTTGTGATTCCATTCCGGGGTTGAATTAAATAGAATCGTTCAAATTCAAATCTTATCTCCTCATATTTAAAGATAAAAGAAATAAATGAGATTTTTTATTTTATACTCCATTAACATTTCAATTTACGTTTTCTTCTTATATTAATTTTTATTTTATTCTTAGTTTCTACGATCAATTTATTTTTTTTCATAGTTGTCTCTCATCTCTATTACACTCATATACCTTTAATATCATCGAAGATCAAATATTATTGTGATATAATGTTATGTGATTTTAATTTTTACATAATATTTTTCAATTCGAACATAATATGAGTTGAAGTTTCAATTATTATTATTATCATTAAAAAAATGATGCTTTGAAAAAGTAGTTTATCAAACCAAACTGAAAAATATTTAAATCGGTTCAATTCAAAACCCTAAATAATTAAAAACGATTTGGTTCATTTTGATTCATTATAAGTTTAAAAAGAATCATTTCAAATATGGCTCGGTTTGATTTCATCCATGATCGAACCATGAACACGTTTAACTAAAACCATTTTAAAAATTTTAATTGCCACGAAGTCCGAAAATGATCTTTGCATTGAACAACTAGTTCTGCATTCCGACTTCATATAAGCAAAAGAGACGGAAAGTGCTATCAATCATAACGAATAACCTGAATCTATGTCCACCACCTTTAAGACGATTATTTTAGGGGATAAAAAACAGCTTTGTATCAATGAGCTAGGTAAAATGTAAAGAATCAATGGTTTATAGTGACTTCAACAATTAAAGCAACAAAGACACCTGGAATTGTTTACTATATTCGGTTTCTAACTTTGGTCCAAACCTTCGTCTTGTATATCACAACTCAATTGCTTAGGGTGATCAGATTGCGGATTATGGACAATCTGGCATGTTATGTCAATATTTTCGCAAGAGTTGCCAATAGTCTAAATTTGATTGTCGACGTTTAACTTTGAGCTTGAAGTTTCATCATTAGTTTGGTTGTTGCTCTGAATTTAGGAAATAACAAAAACAACTTTATCAAAGCAATCAAGCCGATCCAAAGTCAATGAATCAATGTATCATCATAATGTAGAAGCAATGTGCAAATAGAACATTGCCCATTTGTATAATCTGGAAATGTCAAGAAAAATTTGGAATTTTAGTCTTTATTGCGCTGAATTGACTGAATGAAGAAATGTTACACACCTTTACAAAGATTCCGCTAAGAACACCCCTCTGTTTCTCTTGTGATGTCGAAAAGGTTTACAATGTAGCCATTCTCCATCCCAGTTGATCACTCTAATGTATCGATAACTTTCTTTCCTTACATGACTATCAAGAATCTAGGACTCAAAGCTATTTCTTTTCTTACAGCTTTTTTTTATATGTACATGTTTGTATATCCACAGAAGGCCCCCCGAACTTTAACCTTCTCAATAGGCTAGGACCAGAATGTTATCTCAATGGACAAAACTAAGAGGAACTTGCCTCTATACTAGTCAAAGAATCCTCATTTATATTAGTTATCTCCTCTTCATCCCACTTCAGTATCTCCCTCGCATATTTGAGGCATTCATCAACCGAATCCTGCTCCAGTCCAGTGACGGGAGAAACAAATAGCTTGCGTTCGGTGAGAGAATGAAATAACCTCTTGAACTTGACCGCAATGTAGTGGAAAGCCCGTTGAGCCAGCGATGGAGTGGCATTCCCCGTGGTATTGCTATTTGGATTTTGGCTGATTACCGGGTTAAAGTCATGAAACCATTCGCAACGAGTAAGAGGAACCTGCTCGATCTTTTCTTCAAGAAGGTCAAACTTATTTAATATCAACAGGAAGTCCTTTTTGTCAAAGTCAGGGTAAGTGACTATGCTTTCAAAAAGCTGTTTGCTTGCTACCATTTTGTTTATCAGGACACCATTGCTATCCTCAACAAACCCATCATAGTCTGTTATGGATACACAAAATAGTACCATGTCAATATCTTCGAACTTCTCCAACCACTTGCAGTTTCCTCCCAAACTTTTTGGATTCACCCTAATGAGCTGGTACCTGCAAGCGCAAAGGTATTTCATTAAAGGAAGCAGTGTAAAATATAAAATGTTAACACCAATTACCGATCTATTTAGTAGATCGATTAGCTGAGCCTGAGGAGCTGATTTCAATGTGGTACGAAAAAGTAGGAGATCCTGAATTCAAATCGCCGTATTGTCATTTTTCTCCCTAATCAATTATTTCCATGTGGCAGGATTTAGTTAATGTTCAAGCTCACATGTGAAAGGAATGGTTACGGCAATGAATATAAAAGGCCCAAACCGAACTACAAGTTCAAACTTTTAGATTGATTGGTTGTAAAGTTGAATCCAGTGAAAATCTCTATATAAAAAAGTCATGTATACTAAGCAATTCGATGAAATAACAAATAGGCAACTGTACTAGGCAAAAGAGTCTAGGGCAAACCCACAAGTCGGAGAAGAGCAGAGTATTACCCAGGAAACATTTTTTGCAGAATAAATTGAAAGCAGTTAATGGAAGAGGACTTTACCTTGAGATTGGATGATGCTGACTGTGAGGATACATGTTCCTGTCTGAGTGTCCCAAGTCGGGGTAAGAAAATTCCATAAAAGCAAGACTATTAGATCTGGTGTACCCTTCGGCATACAGGATGTCCATGTCAGAAGGCTCATAATCTTCCTTGGAAATTTCAATAGCCTGATAAAAAATGTAAAACCGAGATTGAGAGACAAGCATGATTCACAATAAAATGTTTCAATATGGAAAAAAATTGTATGAAGGAGTGCATATCGCTAAGTAAACATTGGAGTAGCAACAATGAAAATAAACCATACACGCTCCAGGAAATAAGTAGCAAGCCTAGGTAGCTTTGCTAATTCGCTCCTCCGGTTGTACGTGTTCTGAATTGAAGGATCCTTCCATAACTGCGCAACTAATGGTTCGTATTCTCGAGCAGCAGTAGTCATTGCTTCCACATTACCGGAAGCAATAACCTTAAGAAGCCAGTCTGAGAATGCTTGAAGCCTTGGGCCAATAGAATAGGTTGGTCTATTGCTTTGGTCTCTTCTCCCTGTTGATTAAATTAAAATAATTCAGCTCTTACTCCGATGCGATATTCAATAGTAATCATCTCTAGCAACTACTATGACAGTATTTATATTTCTCATCCTCTTCTATCTCCTTCCCACTTGCTGCATGGCTATCCCACTTATCCAAGTTCGATTTTAATGAGCTCGAAAATAACAGTTCTTCTGATTTGTTTGTGTCCTAGGAACTCGATTTTTGAAGATTCTATGTACGAGGACGTGCAAACATATGGCCATAGAACTAATGTAGTCAAAACTCTATATCCTTTTATATGCTCTACCATCCAGTTCTTACACCTGTTGGATTAGCAAGCATATTAATGCTAGAGATAATTTAGATTTGTGGTTCTCATCCTACCTGAAGTACTTGATTCATCTATTAACAGTCCTTTCCCCTTTCCCTTCAAGATCTCCTCTTCGAATTGTTGACGTCCTTCAAGTAGTATGCCAAGATACATGAACAATTTGCTCTGGATGATCAACTTCATAGTTTTAAGCTCCTCATCAGAAAAAGGAACATCATAAAGGAGCTTGGCCTGAAATTTCCATGTAATTAATTAGTAATACATAATCATGTACTAAACCACGAAAGTCTGGCATGAAATGATGATAGTACGAGAGAAAACCTATAATGACCACCGCTTTCGCTGTATCTTCTAATGCCATTTCAGATCTCCTTACCACCAAACATAACAACTTGAATGGTTTTTTTCCCTTAATAGTAAAAACTCACATGGTTTTTCAACAACAAAGTCACGTACACCATTTATGGATTGTTTTTAGGAAAAATGCTTCATGAGAATGTGCAGACATTATACATCACTATTAGCCACATCTTTAACATTCCCATTCTATAGTATCTAAAGATGATGTCCTTTGATTTAGTTGGCAGCTGCTATTTATTTTGATTCTTTGCAACATAACCTTTGACTAATATCAAACAAACCTGTTTAAATATGGTGCTTGTCCCAGATTTACCGAATCCAACTAAGAGCAGCTTATAAGGAATGCTTTGCTCAAGGCTGCTTTTCGCCACTTCAGAGGAAATCTTATTATTAGAAGCAATTGGCAGAGACAAGATTGCACAGAGCAGCCTTGTTTTCCTCTGTGAAAGAAGAAAGCCAAATCTATGATAAGCTGGTAGACAAGGAAAGACACAGATGACTAAGTAAATACAGAAATCATAAAAACTTGTACTTTTTCCCACAATTTCCCCTTGAAATCTTTCTGTCCCTCCTCCTTATATGAACCATCTTCAACCACCCAAAAGTGAGGCTTTCCTTCACAAGGAATTCCTGCTGACTACGGACATAAAAGATGTAACCAAGCTTTACTTACTATTTTGAAACCGCATATACACACAAAAAAAGTATCTGTAAACTAACCTCAAGCATCCAGACTTCTTGTTTAGTAATCTCCCTGTTGTTAATCAATATTTTTGTATTTCCATTGCTGGCATCTCTCTGTATGTAGCCTCCAACATTCAGCTGTGGAGTGATTATCTGGCAGGGCTTCTCTCCATCCTGTCAAATCGATTGGCATAAAAAGATGTGAATCTTCACAACCAACACTACTTATTTTCGCTGAATTTAACACCACAACCATTGGATCTAATAGCTTAAACTTATAGACTTCACATGGCTTTTATATTTATTACTTGACAGTTTCCAAGAGTAAAATTTAACTGTGGTATCTATCAAAACAATTTTACACACAGGCTTATTTCCAGACTTACCTTTCCCCATAAACCAGACATTTTGTCATACCAATACAAACCGGGCATCAATTTTTTTGGAGGGTTTGGACAGCTCTGTAACAGAAGCAATTCGTCTTGACCAAGGGGCTTATTATTCACAAAAATAAGGTTTGGTGGCAGCTGATTTGCTCCACATGATATCTCATTACTCATTATTTGTTTAACTTGGGCCTCGGTTAGAAGTTGCTTAAGCATCCTGCAACTTTTGCCTAGGGTCCCCCTCATTGATTCATTAATCCTGAATCCAGTGCAAATGATACATTTTCTTCCTTCAGGCATAGATCCCATGGCCCTCAACACACATTTACGACAGAACTTTGCATCACAAACAATGCATACTACCTTTTCGGTAAACCGATTCCCTTTCAAGCAGCGATAGCATACTCCTCTTTTATCATTTTTCTCTGCCTTTTCCTTTGCAGGAAAGCCATCGGACTCATAAGAAGCAGATTCCTCCTCAAAAATATCAACCGACTCCAAATCACGGAATTTTACAATGGACACTTTTCTTCTGTGCTGTGGGGTATCATCATCAAGCTCCTCCACGTCATGGGGAAAATCCTCTATAGCTGGGGATTGTGAAGTTAAAACTGACTCTGCATACTCCGACCTCTCATCATCCAGATTTTCATTAACTGGTTCCGCAATGATTTCGGCGGGAGAAATTTCATGCTTCTCAACATGACCATATGAAGAATCAAATCCGCCAGAAACCTTCTTGTCGGATAACTGAGGAACGCTAGGATCTCCCTCTCTTTCATAACCTATTGAGATATCTTCTGCAATGTATGATCTACAAGAAGTATAGCCATCAGGGGAAATACTACGACTGCTAGAGCCTGCATCATCGAAAGAAGTAACAGTTTCCCCGGACATTTTCTTATCAAAATCAGTTTCCTCAATGGGCTGCACAATTGGAAGTGGCATATCTTGCAAAATAGATTCCACTGGCAACTTTTTAGCTGTCGGGATTCGACCAAGGCCGATTGGAGCTGCTTGAGGAATGTCATAAGATACAGGAGGGCCTTGATACTCTAAAGCAAAAGAATATTCAGCACTATAATCCTCATCCACTTTAGGAATTGAAGGGGTAACATGAAAATGCTTCCTAATAATACCACTTATTATATGAGTCATCTTTCCGAGTTTCGCAACACACAACCACTTCTCTTAAGATCAGTATACTAAAAGTATAAATACACCTAGATTAAAAGAAACATCATCATCCAAGGAGGAAAAAAGAAAAAAAAAAAATTTACATGGAGGATAAGTAAATATGAATTGTGTTTTGAAGGGATGCAAGTCACGGACCGCATGGTTATAGGGCTGTAACATGTAAAGTCAGTCATCCTCCTGTTTGGTCTTTGCTTTACCCTTTTTTTTTCCAAATCAACGCGTTGACAAGGAAATTGCTAGGAAATAATGACTAGGAATAAATAAACCAACACAACTGAGAAATATTGGAGAAATGAAAGTGTGGGGGTTGTTATAATGGCCTAATGGGCTTTGGTGATGGGAATTTTGGATGCTAGTTCACAAGTCAAAAGAAATTATTTATACCATTTAAAAATTATCATATATTTTTCAGCTAAAAAAATTATCATATATTTTATGAAACAAATTATAGAATATATAAAATTTTTTATTTCAATTTAACAAATATAATTCTTCATTCATTAACACTTTTCTTAAAATAAGACGAGGAATAATGTAATTGCAGTCTAAAGTTGGTGTCAGGTTTTTTATTTTCTTTTAAATATGTATACGTACATTATATCATATCCAATTTTAGTTCCCAGTTTTTTGGACTGGAGATTAACTTAAATTTAATATTTGATATATTCAATTGAATTATGATATTTGCGAATGATTTTCATCTATGAACTTCAGAATTGGTTTTTACTTTAGACACTATAGCTTACAAGAAGGAATAGTAAAAATTTTAAATGGAACTATGATTTGGGAGATAACAAATACAGGATGAAACTCTATTCTTTTCTATTCTTATATTTATTAGTTTCTAAATTATGAAACCAGAATTTATCCTATAATGTCTTATAACATCTCGTATAAGATAATCTATATAACCTTTAAATTTTTTTAATCCTTCCATGAATTTTAGCTTCGCTCTTTAATACTAAGATCTTGTTACGTTTTCTCGTCTTTGTTCTAAAAGATTGTTTTATAAGCCAAACATTAAATGGCACCTTTTATTAGCATTTTGCTTTAAGGAAGAAGAAGCAAAATGACAACAAGAAAGAGGCAGCATGGAGTTATGTTAGAAGGAGTAGGTACAAGGTGTATAGGGTATGGGCTTTACTCATATATATTTTAAAACTTTGCTACTCATATTCTATCATGTGTATGAGGTAACTTGTATCCTTTATACCTTGTAAAATCTATAATTTCTTTTCTTTATAAGTTTTAATATAACTATTTTTTCAAAACATAAAATAAAGAAATTTTACCATAGAAAATAAGTAACTGATACACCTTATAACTTGTAAGAAGCATTAGAAGTAGAATCTAAGAATTTTTCGAATTTTTTTAGATGATGGATTTAGTAAAGGAGGATAGAGTAGAGATAAAAAATGATAATAAAGTTAAGACTAAAGATGAAAGAAAGAAAAGGAGCGACAAGCATTTAGTTTAAGAGGCTAGGCTTTGTTTTATTTTAATGAAATTATATCTTTTATATATTAATTTTATTTAATTACTATTATAAGTTAAGGACCTTAGAACCCATATTCTGTATGTTTCAAAGTATATATTATAGGGTAAGTACCTTGACTTCTTACCTATACCTTACCTTGCAAAAACAGGTTTTAGAAAATTATTTCCTACAACCTACCGTATCACCTTAATTATCCACTAAAAACCTACTCAATCAAGTCAAGTCAAGTCCAAGTGTATACCTTATATGATAGGATTACCCGCTTAACCCTTTATTAAGAGAAAGACATATCAAATATAAGCTTATTTTTCATTCATTAATATATATATAAATATATTATTTAACAAATTGTACAAGGTAAGTATACTAAAAACCTATATACCTTAGAGTATAGGTTTTATGATAGTATACATACAAAGACTTCATACACATACCTATTCCTATGACAGCAGGTTCCGAAAATGTACTATCCAAAAACAATCATGTAATCCTCAATCCCATCTAATTCTTCTTGATGGAGTAAGATACCATAGGTATTTTATACAATAAAGTTATCTATTCATTCCTACTATAATCAAATTAATACAAATAAGATTATTGAAAATGCGATGCTTGACCTCAAAACAAAGTATGATAAATATATATCAAGTTGAGATAAAATATGTGACACTTTTTTTTTTTTTTCAAATAAGAGTCATTTCATTCATGAAAAATCAATCAAAGTTCATCATATTATAATCAACCAAACCTATAACATAATTTAGTAAAATAATTTGGTTAATATGTTAGATTAAATGATATAGCAAAAATTACAAAAATCAATTAAAAAACCATCTATTTAGGGCATGGTTGGACACCCTTACCCCTTAAAGTCTGGTGGATAGCCATCCCTCAACCTTGGATTGATTGGTCTCAGCCTAAAAGATTAGGTTTTTTTGTTTTTGAACTTTCATGTTTGTTTTTTCATATTTATAATTTTTTATTATTTCTAAAATATTATTTATTAAAAAATATTTTAGAATACTATATTATTAAATTAATAATTATGAACCAATAAAAAATTTACACATGTCAAGACATACAATACTTTTAATGGATTTGATAGAACTCTTCTTTGATAGTTAAACATTTAAATAGAAGAAATTAAAATTAATAATTCAACCAACAAAAAGGTAAATATTGATCAATTCTAAAGGCATGTATTTTTTCCTAAAAAAAATTCGATCGTATGTGTAGCTTCCTTATCTAAAGAAACTGCATGGAACTTTTCGTGTTATTTTCTATATCTATATTTATTTATATTATTAAGCCAATGCCCTCTCTTTTGGACTCCACATTTTTCAACTACAATTATATTTCCAAATTTATTGAAAAAATGCAATAAAATCATGAATTATCTAAGGAAAAAATAAGAAACTTCTCTAATAGGAAACTTAACCTATTATCTGTTGTTCTCGATCTTATAATGGTAAGTAGTCAATTTTCCAAAACTAAACCACTATTGAATCTCTCTCTCTCTCTCTCTAATTAGTAATGGTTATCGAAACAAAAATAGAAAACAATTCCAATTTTAAAATTGGTCTGGAGACTTTGGTTCTCCTCATATTAAAAAATATGTTCATTTGCATTTCCATTATAATTTTATTTTTCTCTCCCTCAATTTTCTTTTAGATGATTATGATAAAGGAAAGAGTTACACTTCGCAACATTGTTATCATTACCGATGAAGAACCATATGACCTAATCAAAGCTTCTCCCTTCAACATGAGTTGATTTTGGGTTTATAAAGGTCCTTTCTTAATGAATAAATTAATTTTATGTTATCATATTTTGAATTTTGTTTGATTCTTTTTATTCTTTAAATAAAAATAAGGCTAAATTATTTATAACTTAACAAAGGATCAGAAATACGGTACAATCATTTTTTTTTTTTTCATTTTCTTAGTGAAATTTCTTTAAAAAATATATTTTTAGGTTTGGGCGGTTGGAATGGGATGGAGGCACACTTTACATTTTATTTATTTATCTATTTATTTCATTAGTTTTTTTTTTTCTAATAGCACTAATGTTTGGTATAGGATGGAGAATTAGTAGATCAACAACATTCTTAAAAAAAGTTCATTTGTTCATCAATTTAAGAGAAGTAAAAGTTAGATCAATAAAAGAGAATCTCCTTTATTATTGTGTCAACATATCAACAATAAGATGTAGACTTTAGTCCGAAGAAATAAATTCCCAAAGTTTAGGGGTGTTTTGAGCTTAACCCTCTTCAATGCAAAAAAGTGACAACAATATTCGATATCCTTGAATTATTCCTCAAGTTGATTATTGTTTCCCTTCTATAGGTTGATATTATTATGTCATTTTACATTCTTTTATTGTATTATTTAAATTCGCTTGTTTTCCTTCTAACTCAAATTGATTTGCTAAATCATTGTTCTGATATTAACATGTTAGTGTCTTTTGTAATATTTCTTTGTTTTGCTTACTTAAAAGTTCCAATAGTTGTTTATATTCTTTTCAAAATTTTTCTATGATTAACTTTTGTCTTTCCATATTAATAAATTACAAAATCCTAAAAGTTGCAAGCCTAAATTATGTTTTTTATGACATTATTTATATAAGACGTAGTATTTATATTTGGGAAAAATACAAAAAAATCTCTAATGTTTTACATTTTTTTTAATTCAGTCTTAATATTTTATTTAGTCCAAATTAGTCCTTAATATTTTCAAATCATTCAAATAAGTTCCACTGTTAACTTTCGTTAAAGCTTTCATTAAGTTGGATACGTAGCAACATCTGCTTGGTCAATGTATAACTTTTAAATAAAAAATAACAAAATATTTATAAAAATATAAAGAAAAATTAAAAAATTAAAAAAAAATCTGCATAATTGAAAAACCATTGTGTAATAGATATGATTGTTATATATGTATATATATATACATGTATATGTATGTATGTATGTATAATTATATATAATCATATAAATATATATACATTAACATTGCATTTAAATTAATAAAAGAAAATTAAAGAAAAAAAAAACTAAAAGGAGGAAATTCGACCACCTAGTTAAGGGTAACTGAGTTCTGGCCTATTATAGAAATGGGTCGTGCAACCAATTAAAGACCGTGAGTGGCTATCCACCTCTAAGGAGGGGGTTGCACGACCCCTCTAGAGTGGTTGCCCAAATTTAAAAAAAAAAAAAAGAAAGAAAGAAAGAAAGAAAACCAAAACTCGATCCAGTTTCTTCTTCTTCTTCTTCTTCTTCTTCTTCTTCTTTTTACTTTTAAGCAGCTAACCACAGTTACCAGTGAGTCACGTAACCTATTTTCTAAAGTGGGTCATGACCCATACTCCAAATCTAGCCAAATCCGACTACCTTAAAGCTAGGAGATGACTAGCAACTACCTATAAGAGATTGCACAATCCCTTTGATAATCGTTGGCAATCCCTTAGCAATCAATTTGAAAATTTTTCTTATTTTTTGTTAATTTATACTAGTTTATTTTAAATTAAATATTAATATATACACATGTATATAAATATATATTGCTAAATAATATATATGTATTATTTTTCATATTTTTATATTTATTTTTCAAATTTTTTATAATGTTTTATATATCTTATTATTTTTGTGAATTTTAGTTATATAATATATATTATTAGTTTATTTAATTAAATTAATTATTTGAATGAATTAGACTTTGCCATGTGTCTATACTAACGACAAAAGTAACGAACAAACTTTTTTGTTATTTTTTGAAAATGTTGAGAACTGAAATAAATTAAATAAAAAGTTGATGACTGATTTGTATTAAAAGTGAGTAGGTAACCCTATCGTATATGGTACTCACTCAGACCCTACTTGATTGGATAAGTTTTAAAAGGGTATTTAAAGTTACAGGGTAGGTTTTAGATAGGTATTCAAAGTTACACGATAAGTTTTGAATAGTAATTTTTCAAAACTTATACCTATAGGATAGGGTACGAATATAAGACTAAGGTATCATATACCTATCTTAGAACTTATATTTTGAATTATATAAGTATAGGTTTTAAGATACCTTATAGTTGCCTTGTAATAATAATTAAATAAAATTATTAAATAAAAAAGAATACCGTTTCATTTGTATGAACTTAAAAAAATAACAAAAGGTAGTCCATGAGAAACCCTATATTAAACTTGATGTCCTCATATCGCTCTCTTCCACCTTAATCTTTTCTTTTTTGAATTTTCTTTCAGCTCAATTTTCCTCATTTAGTAAGTCTAACATACTAAAGTTAAAAAAAGAAAGAATATGCGTGAAGCCACCCAATAAGGTCTGTTATTAACTTATTTCTTTTGATGCAATAATTTTTTTGTATTATTTTTGAAAAATATCTTGTAATAAATTTATATAATGTCGTTCAAGTCAAGATTTAGTCGAGATTAGTGTTTATATTTTTTTCCCTTGTTCTAGATTAGGATTTGTACTAGGTTTGAAAAAGATTTAGTCAATAGGTTAAGATTTAGTAATTGAGATGTATAGAGAATTATTATAAATGTTAATTTTGAATTGAGATATTATAATTTGTAATTTATAAATATTCTTATTGTTAAAATAAGTTAACCCCAAATAAGTCTAAATAATTATTTATTTAGTATTTAAAGTTGAGACCAAGATTTCACTAAAATGAATACGTTTGTATGATAACGATCGATAGAGAAAATGATCAAAAAAATAAATAAAAGAAATTGGAAGAAAAGAAAAATAAATAAAAACTAGTCATATTGAAATTTATTAAAAAAAAAGATTTATAAGTTTTATACTATATTTTGTACCTTATAAAATTTATAAGACACAGGATGGTTTTAAAATATTACAAGGTACAGTATAGATAACAAAATTTAGAAACTTATACTAGTAAAATAGGATACGAGTAAAGTCTAATATCTTACTCTTATCCTTAATTCGTATATATGTTAGTGATTTTTTTATATTTTTCCTTTTAATTTTTACACACAATACTACTCTAGAAAAGTATGTAGATTGGTTGTCTTTACTTTAACAATAACAATCAAAATCGACAAGTTTCATTTTGATTATCAAAATTCTAATTATAAAAAAAAAAATCAAATTATGAGATAAAGTTCTTTAAAGAAAAATTGTGGATATCAAATATCACTATGTCGACATAATATTGTGATGGATACGGATACCATCCTGGCAAACTTATAAAGTAAGCCGGGCTCTAAGGTCAAACATTTCTAATTTGAAATGCATACTCTAATACTTTTTAAAAATATATTAGTAATAGTTAAAATTATTTAGATTTTTTAAGTATATTATAATATTATTTTTTCGTCTGAGGAATTGATTACATGTTTTGATATTGCGGCAGTGATAATGATTACTGTTGAGGAGGAGTTAGCTGCTGACAACAGGGAATGGAGGAAGTTGGTTATTGAGCTAGATTGCAAGATGGCATTTGAAATGCTGCCTTATAATAAGGAAAGAAGAAGATTTAATAGGTATTATATATTATGTGTTAATGTGTGATATATAAATATTAATAATATATTAATATAGATGTTAATAAAAAAAAAATTTTTAAATCGATTATAATAAATGATTTATGTATTATATCTATAATAATATTTTATTGATATTTATATATCATATATTTATAACATGTGATATATATTATTCATCAAATCCTTTCTCAATAGAGTCAAAGTATTGAATTATCGAGATGTTCTTCATGTTATTTTCCTGAAATCTCTTTTAGAGTCTTGTTTTTTTTTTTNGATTGTTATATATGTATATATATATACATGTATATGTATGTATGTATGTATAATTATATATAATCATATAAATATATATACATTAACATTGCATTTAAATTAATAAAAGAAAATTAAAGAAAAAAAAAACTAAAAGGAGGAAATTCGACCACCTAGTTAAGGGTAACTGAGTTCTGGCCTATTATAGAAATGGGTCGTGCAACCAATTAAAGACCGTGAGTGGCTATCCACCTCTAAGGAGGGGGTTGCACGACCCCTCTAGAGTGGTTGCCCAAATTTAAAAAAAAAAAAAAGAAAGAAAGAAAGAAAGAAAACCAAAACTCGATCCAGTTTCTTCTTCTTCTTCTTCTTCTTCTTCTTCTTCTTTTTACTTTTAAGCAGCTAACCACAGTTACCAGTGAGTCACGTAACCTATTTTCTAAAGTGGGTCATGACCCATACTCCAAATCTAGCCAAATCCGACTACCTTAAAGCTAGGAGATGACTAGCAACTACCTATAAGAGATTGCACAATCCCTTTGATAATCGTTGGCAATCCCTTAGCAATCAATTTGAAAATTTTTCTTATTTTTTGTTAATTTATACTAGTTTATTTTAAATTAAATATTAATATATACACATGTATATAAATATATATTGCTAAATAATATATATGTATTATTTTTCATATTTTTATATTTATTTTTCAAATTTTTTATAATGTTTTATATATCTTATTATTTTTGTGAATTTTAGTTATATAATATATATTATTAGTTTATTTAATTAAATTAATTATTTGAATGAATTAGACTTTGCCATGTGTCTATACTAACGACAAAAGTAACGAACAAACTTTTTTGTTATTTTTTGAAAATGTTGAGAACTGAAATAAATTAAATAAAAAGTTGATGACTGATTTGTATTAAAAGTGAGTAGGTAACCCTATCGTATATGGTACTCACTCAGACCCTACTTGATTGGATAAGTTTTAAAAGGGTATTTAAAGTTACAGGGTAGGTTTTAGATAGGTATTCAAAGTTACACGATAAGTTTTGAATAGTAATTTTTCAAAACTTATACCTATAGGATAGGGTACGAATATAAGACTAAGGTATCATATACCTATCTTAGAACTTATATTTTGAATTATATAAGTATAGGTTTTAAGATACCTTATAGTTGCCTTGTAATAATAATTAAATAAAATTATTAAATAAAAAAGAATACCGTTTCATTTGTATGAACTTAAAAAAATAACAAAAGGTAGTCCATGAGAAACCCTATATTAAACTTGATGTCCTCATATCGCTCTCTTCCACCTTAATCTTTTCTTTTTTGAATTTTCTTTCAGCTCAATTTTCCTCATTTAGTAAGTCTAACATACTAAAGTTAAAAAAAGAAAGAATATGCGTGAAGCCACCCAATAAGGTCTGTTATTAACTTATTTCTTTTGATGCAATAATTTTTTTGTATTATTTTTGAAAAATATCTTGTAATAAATTTATATAATGTCGTTCAAGTCAAGATTTAGTCGAGATTAGTGTTTATATTTTTTTCCCTTGTTCTAGATTAGGATTTGTACTAGGTTTGAAAAAGATTTAGTCAATAGGTTAAGATTTAGTAATTGAGATGTATAGAGAATTATTATAAATGTTAATTTTGAATTGAGATATTATAATTTGTAATTTATAAATATTCTTATTGTTAAAATAAGTTAACCCCAAATAAGTCTAAATAATTATTTATTTAGTATTTAAAGTTGAGACCAAGATTTCACTAAAATGAATACGTTTGTATGATAACGATCGATAGAGAAAATGATCAAAAAAATAAATAAAAGAAATTGGAAGAAAAGAAAAATAAATAAAAACTAGTCATATTGAAATTTATTAAAAAAAAAGATTTATAAGTTTTATACTATATTTTGTACCTTATAAAATTTATAAGACACAGGATGGTTTTAAAATATTACAAGGTACAGTATAGATAACAAAATTTAGAAACTTATACTAGTAAAATAGGATACGAGTAAAGTCTAATATCTTACTCTTATCCTTAATTCGTATATATGTTAGTGATTTTTTTATATTTTTCCTTTTAATTTTTACACACAATACTACTCTAGAAAAGTATGTAGATTGGTTGTCTTTACTTTAACAATAACAATCAAAATCGACAAGTTTCATTTTGATTATCAAAATTCTAATTATAAAAAAAAAAATCAAATTATGAGATAAAGTTCTTTAAAGAAAAATTGTGGATATCAAATATCACTATGTCGACATAATATTGTGATGGATACGGATACCATCCTGGCAAACTTATAAAGTAAGCCGGGCTCTAAGGTCAAACATTTCTAATTTGAAATGCATACTCTAATACTTTTTAAAAATATATTAGTAATAGTTAAAATTATTTAGATTTTTTAAGTATATTATAATATTATTTTTTCGTCTGAGGAATTGATTACATGTTTTGATATTGCGGCAGTGATAATGATTACTGTTGAGGAGGAGTTAGCTGCTGACAACAGGGAATGGAGGAAGTTGGTTATTGAGCTAGATTGCAAGATGGCATTTGAAATGCTGCCTTATAATAAGGAAAGAAGAAGATTTAATAGGTATTATATATTATGTGTTAATGTGTGATATATAAATATTAATAATATATTAATATAGATGTTAATAAAAAAAAAATTTTTAAATCGATTATAATAAATGATTTATGTATTATATCTATAATAATATTTTATTGATATTTATATATCATATATTTATAACATGTGATATATATTATTCATCAAATCCTTTCTCAATAGAGTCAAAGTATTGAATTATCGAGATGTTCTTCATGTTATTTTCCTGAAATCTCTTTTAGAGTCTTGTTTTTTTTTTTTTTTTTTTCATTCCTCTTTTTGTGCCAATTGGATTGCTGTCCAAGACAAGTTTGAGGTGAACAGTAGTTTTAGGGCCATTAGATCCCCATTTAATTTACACCTTTGAACAGTCGGTACCATTAGCTAATGGGATAATCACCGGTCGTTTTGCTACCCATATTTTTTAAGTAAATTGAAATCTATTGTTTTGCACGTATTAGACAACGCCACTTGTTAAGGGTTATGCATCTTGATTATGGCCGTAGGCAATCATCTTATTAGTTAATTATATTGACTAACTCAATTATATAAATTAGAGTTAACTGAAGCGAGATGATAGTAACTCACTTTTTAATTAAATGTATAATTAAACAAATAAAAATTTTAAATATATAATTATAAAAGGTGGAAAAATTTATATATATGAATTGTAACATCGATTCCATTTTATTTTATTTTTTTTCATTAAAGAAAAATTAGATGGGTTCATATTTTTGTTGTCCTGGTCATTTTCTACAAGCATCATGTACACAGATTAAGTGGAGGACCAATTCAATTTGACGCTTAGCGGGCACTACCGGAAGTTGGTGGACTTTTTTTACTTAAAACTTTCATTGCGTGATGATGGCGACTATCTTGACGAAAAATAACACTTTGAATGATTCAAATATTGCATTAGTTTTGCAATAATACTCTCATTTAGGGGTCTTTTTACTGTAGCACTCAAGTAATTTTCGTGTTATATCTAACTAGACCATCTTGCACCGCCATATAATTATCAAGCACGCTAGTTTGCTTGACTCCATGGAGAATATATTGACAAATCTAAGAGAAAAAAAATCCTTAAAAAAATGGAGTAACAATTAGAGAAGACTAATTAAATAAAAAATACATATGATTATCACAATGCATACCATCACTTATGATCATCTCCTTGTAATCATTTGTTTATATACCATGCTTAAGGTATCTATTAATTGAAGCTTAAAAAGATATATTAAATTTATAAATCGGTTTATACTGAAAATACTTGAAAACACATAACTCAAAAATAGGAGTAAGACCAAATGTTATCATTATTATATATTTTTTTTTACCAATTATCATATTATAACTTCAAGGAACGAGGAAAGTTAAGGTTAATACATCCCATTAAGATATTAATATTCGTACCATTAAATCATAATGAGATTAAATAAGAAGTAATTTAATATCATTTAATTATTAATACCATTTAAAATCCTCCCTACTAATCATTATATTGATCTTATGACATGGGTTTAGTTATAACATTTTATAGTTCCCCCTTTTCAAAATCCCTCCCTAAAAATGGTACTTTTTTGGGCTACTACTGCTATAATATATCTGATATTGAGGGCTAGTATATTTAGGACTAAAATAGCTATACAAAGATTTTTTTTATAAATTTTAATGTTAAAGAACAGTCAGTACTACAGTTGGTACTACAGTTAAATTATGTTACTAAACTTATATATTACCTTATGTGTATAGATTTAATGGTTGTCAAATAGCAAGAAACGAGACCTTAGCCAAAAAATGAAAAGAAATTAAAAAGATATTCAGTCATCTTGAAAAAAAGAGGGAAAAAAAAAAACCTAACGTAAGCAATAAAAAAATCAAGTTTTATCTATTTTTAAATATCGTTTCTTATATAATATAATAATCTTTTTTTTTAAACTATAATATATTTCGACTTTTGGAAGGGATTCAAATATCCCACGTAAATCTAACAGGTTTGGTGATTTCTCTTTGGCTTAGCCGTCGTCTTTGGGTTGAGGTAGGTAGTCATAGTCTTCTTTCAAAGATTTATCCCTAATACGTCCTTCTTTTTCCAAACAGGCAACCCGTCTTCCCTGGAGTTGCCGTGACCTTGAACAACGAGACAACCTAGGCTTTACCTAAGTCAAAGTCTTCCTTTCTGTACAGTCTCAATTTTGCTTTTGCCATCTATTAATCTCCTTTTTGTTTTTTTCCTTCAATTGTTATATTATAAGAAAAAAATTTTAACCTGACTCATCTCGCTGAAAAACCGTTAATCATATCGATTAACTACTCTTTAGTTATTTACTTTTACAAAAAGAAAAAACCAATCAAATTTTCATTTTTCAATAAATAAAATATGTTTTATAAACATTTTCTCCTAAAATGTGTAAACTTTCACTTTTCAACTACTATTTCCTAATTACCATTTTTAAATGCCAAATTTTAAATGAATAAAAATTTATATACAGAACAAATATAAATAAAATGAAAAACTTTAGTTCCTTCTACAATGTTTATTTGGTTTTGACTCTTGATGTTATGTGATATCTTAAGTAATTTATAAAATTCTTTGTGATATTTAGCTTTATATATATATTGACCTGGTTTCTTTTTAAATTGTGATGGATGGACTTTGCAACAGCCTAGATATCTTCTCCAATTCTTCTTTAATGTTGGACTTAGCATTAATAATCATCAAATATTTATATTGGTGGAATATGATTGGATAATTAATAACATGCGAAGCCCATTTAACATGTTTTGCTTTAAATACTCTTATGAAAAGCATCCGGTGGTATAGGTCGTCAATTTGTGGGCCGTGGATCAACAAATTTAACAGCCCAAATAATCTAATGCATGATAGAATGAATTCGTGGGATGTAAATATTCATCGTAGAGGGAGGGATTTTTTTTTTTTTTTTTAAAAGTAGTGTTTGCGGTAAATAATACAAAATAAAAGGGAAATGTTGTTGGGAATTTTCAATCGAGCTCTTGATGGTATTAATTTCCATGCAAATCCTACCTGCAATTATTTAAAAGTAACTATATTTATATAGTTACTTTCTTATAGTTAATAGGTTTTATTTACTGTAACTATAGTAAAAATTGAATATGTAGATAGTTTCATGAAGACTATTGTCCATAGCTCTAAAAAATTGTTTATAACTTTTTTTATTATTAATAGGCTTTACTTTTACTATAATTCCAAAGATTTTACTGTATTTGCACGGTGATTATATTATATAGTCACTTTTTGAATAGTTGTTGTAAAATCTCTCTAATTTCATTCGCAAGGCTTGAGAGCTGAATCATAAGATAGGATTTTAGCTATAAGTTAAGTATGCAATTTAGGTTGCCTTGCTTCAATTATAAAAGTTGAGTTAAGGTGATGGAGCATTTAGATCAAACTCAAACTCAATTTAACATTTCAAAACTTGAGCTTAGATCAAATTTGACCAAATTTAGAATTCCATACCCTAAAAGGTGCCACTTAACGCACTCGAGCTTGATTTAGTTAAACTTATTTAAACTCGAATTTTCTAAAAAAAATGAGTATAAGTTTGATCTGGCTTGGGAATTAATTGAGCTAAATATATGAAATTAAAGCTTAAATGAATAAACTATTCAAATAGCTTAGCTCAAGCCCTATTTAATTGTTTTATGACTATTTAACGAGTATAGAAGATTATATGGAGCTCGAATTGTATTCTAAAAATGAATCGTTTCTTGCGGAAAGTTCACACTAATAGTTTGGCTACAAATCACCATTTATTCAAAAGAAGATTAAAATGAATAGTGGTTTGTAACTTCTGCCCCATTGTGAAACCATTGAGCATCCCTTTTTCGTTGCAATTGGTCAAAACCAATATGATATGAGGTGTTAAGTTATAAATGGAAATCTTCGGTCCTTTACCAAAGTAGAGGAATGGCTAATAGAAGTGTTGGACGACCTATCCTTATCAAATAATTCATGGACTAATTGTCTAATGCGAATCATGGTTTACATGGAAATAAAGAAATGATTGTAGCTTTGGAAACCATTATCCGAACCCTTTGGCAATGATTAATAGATGTAAAACATCCTTATACGAGATCTTAAACACGAAATCTTCTTCTCCTTCCTGTGCACAGCAGGTCAATCATACGATTTCATCTTGGTCAAACCCTGAAAGCAAATTTAACTATAATGGAGCAGTGAACGTGCTAAATAAATGAGTAGGCATTGGATTGATTGTTAGGAATTATAAAGCTTAGTTTATTGCTGCTAGATCAAGTAATGCGTTCAATGTGAAGTATGTGGAAGCTTTTGTGTACAAAAGGCCTCCCATTTTGCTCTTTCAAGCCAATGGAGGAAGATTCATTTACAAACAAACAATGCTTTAGTTTTCTCTAGTTTATCCAATCTATCAAACGCGACTTGGCGATATAAATCTATCATCGAGGACACCATTTCTTTAGAGTCTTATTTTTCTTTTCATGATTATAGTTTAATAAATAAATCGAAAAAACAATAGTCATGCTAATTAGGTAGCTTGGCATGGTAAAAAGGGAGTGCACAAGTTTTATAAACATCTTAGTTAGACTTAGGCATTGAGTTGAATCGGCTTGGAAACAGCCCTGAACCGCTAGTTCACGAGTCGGTGATACAGTGAATCGTAATCGACATGTGAATTAGCGGTTTCGAGTTAATTTGAGGCCCTTGAATCGGTTTTTTTTTTAATATTTAATTTTTTTATTAAATTTTTTAAAAATATATTAATAATTTCTAATAATGTGATCTTCTTTATCTTTTTTTTTAAGCGTACTAACTCATTAATAATTTTTAATTTTTTATTAATTTCCAACTTAATACAATTCTAATTTTTTTTTATATTTTTCCCTCAAATTTCATTTTTTTCTTATATCCAAGTCCTTAACATTTAATAATTTTTACAAAAAGGACTTATATTAATTGAAATTGAATGTTCTATTTATCCTTAACACATAATTAACTCATGATAGTTATTTATCGTTAATTTGATAATATTATTTTTAAAAAAATTTTCTTTCACTGTCACAAATAAAGTAGATTTGATATGTAATAACTTATTAGATATTATCTAATTATTTTTTCCAACTTAATGGCTTCTCTTTTCTCTTTCTCTTTCTTGTTTTTTTTTTTTTTTAAGGGGATGAATCGGCCAAGCCAACCGTCGATTCAATAGTAGGTCAACTCGACGATTCGCGGCCCATCGATTTAGACGATTTCATCTAGGTGAACCACCTAGGCCTTTAAAGCTCGGTAGTTCACCAAGGTGGTTCCACTCGGCCACTGGTTCAAGGCTGTCAAGATTGGTTCACGATTCGGAATTGGCCTTTGCCTAAGTCTAATCTTGTTCCCCTATCTCCTTTGTTTTCTTTTCTTTGTGTTAAACTTGGTCCCAGACCTCTTGACTTGTAGGACAACTAATTGAACTTAGACATTATTTTTCTTGTGTTGTTTTAATTAATTGATTTCTTTTTGGCAAAAAGGATGAATTAGGATATTTCAAACTCCAAGTAGATTAATTAAAAGGAATAAGTCTAGATAAAATTAAGTATACAAAGGAAAAATGGAGAATCTTATTTATGATTTAGACACTTTTTTTTCTTATTCAATAATGTGGTTCAATCGATTCTAAAGATGTAATTAAGTCGAATCAAACTGATATATTATTAAGCTCAAACTCAAGCTTGACTTAAAAACTCAAAACTTAAGTTCGGCTCGTGTTCAATCAAGTTTTAAACTTTGAGCTCAAGCTCATCTGGAAGATATACATAATAAGCTTGATTAGCTCAATTTGGCTTGAATTGTTTATGAATATCCTGTAAATAACTTTAAACTTGCTTATATTTTAAAAAATAAAAATAAATTAAAATTATATAAAGTTCAATTAAGCTTGATAAAGTTCATGAGCCTAACTAGCTTAATATTATAAAGCTCGAGTTTAGTTCACTTTGTTACTTGAATAACTTGAGCTCAAACTCCAATTAAATGACATCAAATCGAATTCCAATAAAAGTCGAGTTGGACTCGATTAGTTTATTAGCCAACTTAGTTCATTTACACCATTGGTTCGTTTAAAGCGACTTGATTTGTTTTTGGATGTTAAATTCAATTGTTTAAAATAGTCCAAAACTTGAACCAAACCTTAAACAAAATTGCATTGCAAAAGAATCAATTTTTGCAATTTATTGTGGTTTAGTAAACATTCCCACATTGCATGGTGGTTCATGAGATTTATACATTTTAATAGTACTTATCCTTAATAGATGGATGGTGAAATATGCTATTAATAGATGATAACGGATGATGGTGGCTAATCAAAGCGGAAAATATACAATTAACCCTGTACTATTTTGCATACTAAAATAAGAGTATGAGGAGAACAAGTAGAGACAGGAAGAGACAAAACAAAGATAATAACTAGACTAATGATCAAGCATAATAATCAATCAAGGAAAGCATAAAATAATAATAAGAGAACAATCTAATTCTCTTTCACTATAACCCAAAAGAGCTTATAGAATAAAGAAACATATTATATCATTGCTTCTAGAAATTATGCTTATAAATGTAGATAATATTTAACTAGACCTAGTAAAATAAAGATAGGAGATTGGAAAATCTATAAGGTAAGGGTATTTAAAGAGTTTTAGAGCTTGTGTTTTTCTCTTGTGATTTTTTTCTCGTAGTCTCTTCCAATTTTATATTAAGAGCTTATATGGAATATCAATGGATTAGGCGTATCTTTACATTAGATTCTATTTTAGGGTAAACTTGTAAAAATTCTTAAAAAGTATAATAATTTAAAAGAAGAATAAAAGAATTTTTTTTTTTGTTTACAATGAAATAGACAATAATTTTACTAAAGTTACTCTAGATAAGAAATTCGTCCCAAGAGAGTCTCTTCTTTCTTTTAGAATTGTCTGAGGGAATTTTTTTCTTTTCCTAAATTGACTTCATCTTTCCATTACAAAGCCTAAGTCTTGTATTTCCTATGTGAGATAACTTTCATATCTTTTTATGGCCTTCATGGTTTTGGTTTCTATAGATTTCTATAAAACTTATTGATCTTTAAAGAAGATGCTGTAAATCTTGTTTTGGAAGATTAAAAAATAGTCTTATGGTTGTTCTAGAATATGAGCTAACTGATAACCTACCTAATTTCTAATCTGCTGCACTAAAGCTTTTTTACAAAAATAATCTCTATTTACTTGATTTTTATTTTTCTCAAATCTTAGACCATATTCAATGTCTATGTAAATGGTATGATATGCTAGTCTTCCATTATATTCAAACTATTCTAGAGGAATTGAATGGAACATTATTTTTATTTGGAGTATCCTTCTTCTTTTTGAATAATCATAATATGATGCAATTGTCTTTACTACTTCTTTAATTATGGGGCCAAATTCTAAGTGTTGGAACTGATCTGGTGTACCTCTAATCGTATTTATTAAGCTATAATCTAACAATATTTGTTTTGTAAAACAATATTCGTTTATAAAAATATTATTTTTTTTTAATTCTATATCAAATCTATAGATACAAAATTCTACTTCATTATTTTTATTTCTAAATATATAGGGAGATATATTTTTGTCCATAGTTTTTTATGCATGGAGTTGTAGAATATGAAATGGTTCCCAAAAATTCTTTTCTACTAATTTACTAATATATTGTTTACATTTTGATGGTAATTTATCTATATAAGGATGCCTTTTAAAGAAAATATATGCATATGTACATTTGAATATAATGTCTTGTCTTCTTCATGTTTTATGTAATGTCTAGGAAATATTTGTTTAAAGGTTTTCCACTTGTTTAAAGTCTCTTTCCTTTCTACTAGTGGCATTTTTTTTACTTGGTGCCTACTTCATTGACTAATGGATTTATTAAAAAAATCTTCATTCCTAAGGAATTCAATCATTTTTTATCTTGCCTCAATAACAGAATTACATCCCCTCTAGATTAGGCCAATATAATCTCAAATATGGGAATTACTTTATACCATTTTTTGTAGATTCTTGGATTAAACCCATTCATTATTGTATAACAATAAAATTTTTTACTTTGTGAAAAATATGTACCTTTCTATTTAGGGCAAATTCATTGTTTTTCTTTTTTTTTTTTTTGTAAAATAATTTGATAAGACTATATAAACTTTCAATTTATTTTTATCTATAGTTTGAAGTCTCCAAATAGTATCAATGAACACCTTTTGGGCTTCATCTACATCTACTTTATTTAATTGTTTAAATTCTAGAGGTGAGCTTTTTGAATATATTGGAAATTCTATTCCATTTTAATTTATCATGAGAAATATGTTATTATTACTATCATTAGGTCTTAAAGTGGGCTTGAAGGTTGTCAACCCTTGTTTATATGTCATGCCCATTTGTCTACTATCGACTATAAATGCCATGGAGCTTTGACCCATAAGACTTGATTGGATTAGTCTATTATTGTAATTCTATATGAAAAATATACTTGCTTAAAACATCAACTAAGTTATTATCTTTCGCTTTTATGTATTTTATTTCAACTTTATATTTATTATTGATGAAAATATCTATAAACCGAATCCATCTTCCTTGGGATATAGTTTTATTATTCTTACTTTTAAAAAAAAAATTTGATGATGGCCTTAGAATCAGTTCTTACTAAAATTTCAACTTTATTATTAAAAAATAATCTAAAACTATTTAATCCATATATGACAAGAAGAATCTCCACATTTTTGCTACTTGTTAATCCTTTTTCTTTGAAAGTACTATTGCTATATTTACAAACTTCTTTTTCATTTTCTTAGAGTACATTTATGAGGCTTTTTTTTTAAAACTGTTCCACATCTGTTTGTTTCTATAATTAAATAGTCGCAGTTTAATGGTAACCTTAATATTGATAAGTTTCTTACCAATTCTTTTACTCTTCTTACTTGTTTAAGCACTTTTAGATTTAAAAATTTAAAATTACTTGTTTTCTAATATAATTGTTTGGTATTTTTCCTAATTTTTTTATAAATGGTCTTACATAATTGACTAAATCTAAAAATTGTTATAAAGTCTTTTTATCAAAATCTTCAATGAATTCCAAGATTTCTTTAGAAATATGAGATTACAGCTTAATTTTTTCATTTCATATTTCTACCCTTAAAAATTCCATGTTTTTTTAAATAGAATTGAGCTTTTTTACTATTTATAACTATTCCATTTTGAAGGATTTTAGGTAAAATAATCTTTAGATATAATGTATGTTTTTTTTAAGTTTGGGAGTATACTAAGATATCATCTATGTGTATATAAACAAAGGGATATTTTGAAAAAATCTCATCCATCTTCCTTTGAAAAACTGTAAGAGATTTTTTAAACCAAAATGCATAACTAACCATTCAAAATGTCTCAATAAACATATAAAAACTGTCCATGAGATTAACTTTCCATGCATTTTAATTTACTAGAATCCTGATTTACAATCAAATTTACTAAAAATATTACTTCCTTGTATTCTATTAATTAAAATCTATTTTGTTAGCGACATCATATTTATCTATTCTTGTATTATCATTTAAGCATTTAAAATTTATACCATCCTACTTTTACCTTTAACAATTTTACTATGTTTTTTAACAGTAAATGCTGGATTGGACCTGATTTCTTTTAAATTGTGATGGATGTACATTGCAACAGCCTAGATATCTTTTCCAATACTTCATTAATGTTGGACTTAGCATTAACAATCATCAAATTTTTGTACCGGTAGAATATGATTGGATATTAATAAAATGCCAAGCCCATTAACAAGTTTTGCTTTAAATACTCTTATGAACAGCAGTGGGTGTTATGGGTCGTCAATTTGTGGGCCGTGGATCCACAAATTCAGCAGCCCAAATCATCTAATCCATTTTGGCATGGATTCAGGAAAAAAAACGTAAAACGAAAACAAATGTGGTTTTTAGGGAGATGTGTTGGGGGTGCTGGTGGTGTTGGGGAAGAAACAACTTTTTAAAATTAGGGTTCCTATCGAGGATGTAATAACGGAGTTGATGGATTCTCTGCGTTCATTCGATGTGAAAAGGGAGGGGACAAAAAAGTAGTGTTTGCGGTAAATAAAACGGAAATGCTCTTAGGAATTTTCAATCGAGCTCTTGACGGTATTAATTTGTGTGTAAATTCTACTTGCAGTTGTAATTAATAAGTATCATTTACTATAATTTCGAGTTATTTACCATAAAAATGGAAGCTGTGAGCAGTTTTATAATGGCTATCGTTGATAATGTCCCCAAAAACTATTGATACATTCTTTTATTGTTGAAGAGTTTTATTTTTACTGTAATTTTGGAGATTTTACTATATTTGAGTGGTGGCTGTATTATATAGTCATTTTTGGATGACTACCGTAAAATCCCTCTAATTTCATTTATAAGGTCTGTAAGTTGAATCATAGGATAGAAATTTAGCTATAAGTTAAGTATGCGGCCTTGCCTTAATTATAAGAGTTGAGTTAGATGTAATATAGTATTGAGTTTCAACTTGAATTCAATTTAACGTTTCAAAACTCAAGCTTGAATCAAATTTGATTGAATTTAGAATTTTATACTCAAACTCAACTAAAAGGTGCCACTTAATGCATTGAAGTTAATTCGATTAAACTTATTTAAACTTGAATTTCTAAAAAAGAAAAAAGAGTATTGATTCTTTCAATTAATATAATATTAATATCCATACTCAACTCAAGTTTGAGTAATATTTAAATTTGACTCAAGAACTAATTAAGCTAAACATCACAAAGTTTAAGCTCGAATGAACAAACTATTCAAATAACTTTAACTTGAGCCCTACTTGACTATCTTATGACTATTTAATGGGTAACGGATTGTATTTGAAAAATGAAGCATTTCTTACGAAATGTTCCCACTAATAGTTTGGTTAGAAATCGCCATTTATTTAAATGAAAATTAAAAAGAAACAGCAGCTTCTAACTTTTGCCCCACTGTGAAATAGCTAAGCATCTCCTTTTACATTGCAATTGGACAAAAACAATATGATATGAGGTGTTAGGATATAAAGGGAAATCTCCAATCCAGTGTTAGGATATAAAGGGAAATCTCCACTCCATTACAAGAGTAGAGGAATGACTAATAGAAGTGTTAGGCGATCTATCCTCGTCTAATAATTCATAGACTGAAGGTCTAATGCGAATCATGGTTTATATGAAAATTAAGAAATGATTGTAGTTTTTGAAAACCATTTTTTGAACCCTTTGGCAGTGATCAACAAGTTTATAGCATCCTTATATGAGATCTCAAACAGGAAATCTCCTTCTTCTTCTTATGCATGGCACGATTTCATCTTGGTCAAACCTTAAAAGCAAAATTAATTGCAATGGAGCAGTTAATTTACTAAACAAACAAGTCGGGTTTGGATTAATTGATAGGAACTGTGAAACTCAGTTTATTGCTGCTAGATCAAGTAATGTTAATTGCTTTGATGTAGCAAGAGGCCCCCCATTTTGCTCTTTCAAACCAATGGAGGAAGATTTATGTAGAAACAAACAATGCTTTAGTATTTTCAAGCTTACCCAATTTGTCAAATGCGGCTTTGCTCTCTAAATCCGTCATTGAGGACATCATTTCTTTAAAGTTTTATCTTTTTGTTGGTCATTTTAGTTTAATAAATTGAAAAAATAATACTTATGCCAATTACGTAGAGTCATTTGATAAAAAGGGGATGCACAAGTGTGATAAAGATCTTCCCATCTCCTTTGTTTTCTTTTCTTTGTTAACACTAGTCCCAAACCTCTTGATTTGCAGACCAATTGGTTGAACTTATACATTATTATTCTTGTTCTTTTAGTTAATTGATTTCTCTTTGGCTACAAAAAAGGAAAAAAAAAAAAGGGTTTATAATTTAATAGGAAATCTTAAGGTTTTTAGAATTAGAATACTTCAAAACTCCAACTAAATAAATAAAAAAGAATTAGTCTAAGTAAAATTAATTATATGGGGGGAAAGAACAGAGACTCTTTTTTATGATTTAGATTTTATTTTTTCCCTTTTTAATGATGCAGCTTGATTTGTTTTTGAACTGTTTAAAAATATTCCATAGCCCGAACTAAACCTCAAACAAAATTGCATGGCAAAAGAATTACTTTTAGCAATTAGTTATGGTTTAGTGAACACTCCTATAATTCGTTGTAGTTGAGAAGAATTATACAATTAAATAGTTGAAGAGATGGTTGGTGAAAGATGCTAATGATAGATGATAATTGATGATGGTGGCTAATCAAAGCGGAAAATATGCGATTAACCATGTACCGTTCTGGATTTGGTTACCCATAAAATACATCCGTTTCTTCTTACTGGATGACTAACAAACTTCGAGGCCCACTTAACATTTTTCGGCTAGAATCACTCTAACGAACGGCATTGGATTGTACGCGGCGTCAATTTATGGGCCGTGGGCTTCAACAACTCATATAATCATCTAATGTTTGGCTTAAAAAGGTAATAAATTCAGGGAAAAAAGAACAAGTAAGCCGGAAAAATAAAAATAAAAAGAGACCTAGAGTGTAGTTACCTAGTTAATGGATTCTTTATGAATATTAATTGTGAAAAGGGGAAAAAAAAAGGTGTCTAGGGTTAAAAAGAGTAAAAAAGCAAAAAGAAGAAGAAGATAATAAGGAGAGAAAATGTTGGTGGGATAATTTTCATATTGGCGGTACTAGTTTGTAAGGTCGGAAAGTTGAATCCTATGTCAAAGGTAGGAGCTTTGCTGTGAGATACCTATGAATTTAGCTTTTTTTTTAATTTAATCACAAACTAGGAACCATAGAATTAGAGAACATTATTAAGTCAAATTCAAACTCAATTTGAAATTTTGAAAATTTAAAATTTGGACTTAACTAAAAAATTTTGAGCTCAACTTGAAATGGCATTCAACCAAATCGAACTTCACTTGATTTGCCTTGTTTAGAATTTCTAATGGCATTTCTGGTTAACTTTATAAAAATGAAGTAGAATAGTTATTCCTTCTAAGTAGATCCATTTCCATGTTTGGTCCTCTAATTAACTATTCTATAGAATTATTATTGCTGCAAATTGATGAATTACAATTTCTTTTCATTTCTTAGAACAAAAGAAATAGTTATTTCTGTTTTATCACCCAACAAAAAAAAGGAGTGTTTTTTTTTTATATTTTCTAGCATATTTCTATATTTACGCATAAGGCATTAAAAGAACTATAAGATTAACTATTATCTCTCTATTCTAGTTGTTAAGAATTGTATTTCTATTTTTACCGTATCCACTCCGTAAATCAACATATTATAAATTGCAAGATTTAACTACACGACTTAATTTAAGGGTCTCATAAAGACAAAAAGCTATTTTATTACAATTCCAATTTAATTTATATTTTTTACTCCAGTTAAATTTAAGGAGAAAAAAAGGACTTCAAGGATCAAATGAAAAAAAAAGAAGATAAAATTCTTTCTTTTTTCTTTTATTTTTGTATGAAAGTAACCAAATATAATATTTTTAACCTTATCAATTGATGTAAGGCCCAATTATTGTTTGAATTTGAGGGCTCCATGACTCGGTAGTTACAATTGGACTAAGTTAAGCTAGGTCTCCATACACCTTCTTTTTGAGCTATTTAAGTAGTTAATTAAGTTAAATTTTAATATAAAATAATTTGGCTTAACAAGTTCAAAAGTCTAATCAAGTTTAAGTTAACCACTAGTAAATTCATATTAGATTTGGGCTTGAATATAAATTTATGTAAGAAGAATATAATGTTTTCTAAGAAATCAAACCAAAAAAAAAGGTTCATTGGAGGCGCTGAGCTTAAAACAAACTAGCTTTTTATCATATCAAAAGCTAACTCGATATAGAAGCGTACTTATTTAGACAACATCCGTTTTTCTGGGATTTTATTTTTCGTTCGAGACAGAGTGAATGCCTGATGAAGGACTTTCCAATAACAACTAACAAACACCAGCTTGAATGAAACTTGCAAAGCAAAGAGCCACTAGTTTGTCGGTCACTCCAACAAGCAAAACAAGAAAAGTACGACTAATGGATACCACATTAGTCCCATAAGGGCCCATACGATCACAATAAGACTTTGGATCATGTTGGTGCCTTGTGTCCGTTGTTGTCCTTTTTAAGGTACTTTGGGCTCGTACGGAAAGATCAACGTCGGCCTTCGCTTATATGTTTTGTGTCGTTTCTTGCGGACCAATGGTTCTCCTTTTCTATCCCGGAAATGCAATTCGTACTAACAAAATATAAAGCTCGAGTGGAGGTTTTGTCGTTTAACTCAGACTTTACGATTGGTCGCTGTGATCTTGTAAAGTTCGTTTTTCCCCTTTTCCACTTTTAGAATCTATGTTTTTGTTTTTTTAACACTTTTGGTATTTATGTTTTACAAAATTGGGATAGTGATATGAAAATTTAAAAATCTGCTAAATACGATTTAGTAGTAAACAATTTTGCAAGTATTGAACTTTCAAGCAAACACATTTACATAAGCTAAAGAACAAATGCAAGCTAACCGTTCTGTGATTGTGTAAATCAATGGTTATGTAGAAATTCATTTAAGTTGCATTGCATAGAGATATTTATATATATAATTATTAAAATCATGAATCAATTATATAATTTTATGAATAAATTTTATAATGTTTATCTAATTAAAAATAGATGTAATATCATTTTGATATATATTTTTAATAAAATTATAAATTTTGATATATAGTTCTATAAACTCATAATTTTACTGGTTTTATACTATCAAGCTTAAAATTTTCTGGGTTTTTATTTTTCTTAATTTGGTTTATAACAAACCTTATACACATTCGATATAAACCCTTGACTAAGAATTAAAAAAAAAAAGCCTTGATTTCTAAAGGATTAAAAAAAGAGTTTGGAATCACCACTCAATTAAGATCAAGAAAAAAAGTTAAGTTAAAACTATTAGGTAGATTAGTTATAACTTAGTTACTAATTTTTAATAAAATCAATTTAGGAAAAAAAAAAAGATTTATAAAACTAGAAATTTTGAGTTTGGAAACTAACCTATTACACCCTAAATGGTACCACCTTAACCTTTCAAATTTAGTTTATTTTCAAAATACCCATTTAACTAGAAGAATTAATTCCAAATTTACAAATAAAGAAGATTAATTTTTATTTACACAAAAGAGAAGAAAATAAAAAATAAATAAACTTTTTACAAAATGAAAAATAAAAAAAAATTTCCTATTTTAAATTACCTTATAAGTGCTTACATACCTTTTAATAGGGATCATACTTTCTGTAGTTTGATCTTATAGAAACTTTAGTGGGTGGTTTCTTTTAATTTTTGAAAAATCAGCCGAGTTTACGTCTTTAACATTTTATTTGAGAAAAATTTCTAAGGAAAGGGTCCTAATTTTTTCAAGTGTTTTACCTTTTGTAAAATTATACAAGAAGCTCTAAATTTGAAAATGATTTGTTTATTGTATTGGAAAAATGATTTTTCTAAGTGATTGAATACATTTTTCTCTTTTTTTTTTCAAATTTTTTTTTCTCATTTATTTTTAATAATAAATAAATTAGTAAGTAAATGGTTTTATTGCATAAGAGGAAAAAGTTGTGAAAAATTTTGGAAAATAAACTCATATTATTTTATATATATATATATATTTTGCTTTTATTATTGTTTATTGACAAAGAGAGAAAAGAAACAAAAAAGAAAAAGAACGAAAAAAAAAAACGTCAAACAAATAAAAGAGGAAGAGCAGATTAGACCTGGGTTAGGGGATGGATCTTGCGTGGATTAAGTTGGTGGCTTTAGGTTGGCTCACCCGACTGGTTATGTGCCATGTACGTACGTGGCTTTGAAAGATAGAAAGAAAGAGGGAAGGACACAGCAGTTGAAGGGGATAGCTTGGACAATTTCTAGCGTCCTTTCAGGCGGGAGAAGATGGATTTATGTGGATTTTTTATAGGATAGGGGGTGTAAGAAGAGTGCCTTCGCTTACCATAGTGGTTCAGGATTGGGTAATGATTGGCAACGGTGGCTACTTTATGCGATGGTGGCTAGAGGTAAGAATGGGGTCTTATCTTAGCTTTTAGACCACCATAAGTTCAGCCGTAGTAGTAGATTTGACTAATAAGGTGAGGAGAGTGGCGGTTTAAGCTTGGGCCACCATTTGCTAAACTTTAAGTGGCTTGTTGAGCCATTAGCATCTACGGTAGAGGAAAGGGAAGTTGGATTGAAGAGTTCTCGACCTAGGAGTACTTGCTAGGTGAATATTTTTGCTTAAGTTACTTTGAACTCTAGCAAATCTTATAGAGAGAGAACACTCGTGAGTCTAGAGAGAGAAAGATTAAAGATGAGTGTTGATGATATAATGCACTCCATAGACCTTTATTTATATTGACAAAAGCTTAGATTAAGTAAGGATGGATCATTAATGGCCGAATCGGCCATGAATGTGAAGTTTAGATTTATAGTTTTTTCCTGATTTTTAAGGCCATTTTGAATGGTCAAATAAGTGAATCTGACCATGTTTTTCGATTCAATGCAAAGAGGGCTATACAGACAATAAGATTCCACCATTAATTCATGCATTTGGTTGTAGAAAGTACATGAAAATTTAAGGTAAAGTTTTGGGTGGAGGGGGTGTTATGTGTGAATTTCTTTTCTTTGCCTATTGTGAATCATCATGCATGAGGGAGGAAGCTCGTGCATGCATTGCATACGTGCAAGTGGAAAAAAGAAGGTGTGCTATTCCTGGGCAGAAATTTTGGCCTTCAACTGTTGGGTTTCAAGCCTAGCAACAAACTACGACCCTTTCTTTCTTTCTTAAAAATAAAATAAAATAAATAATAATAATGATAATAAATAAGTAAATAAATAAATAACACTAACACTAACCTAATTCCAAACCAAATTGACCAAGTCGCATACATACATGTTTTAAAAGGAAAAATAAAATAAAATAAAATTTAAACTGTAGCATAATTTTAATGATTGTGCGCACTTAGACATTATGAATTACCTAATCTATCCCACTTAGTGATACTAAATATAACTTAAAACTTAGAAAATCTATTTTTCCTAATTTTTTTTTTGTGTTTTTCTACATGTTCTAATTTTTTTATGTTTTAAATCAGGACCCTTTTCCTTTATTCTTAAAATATACTATAGGAATGCAAAAATGGGGTATCTATATGTACAATTCCATACGATCTTACCCATTTTACACATGCAAATGAATAATAGAATCATAATTTTAACAATCATATTTATATGTATAACATTTTTTTTCACTTACTTCAAGAGAGGTAGCCTAAGATTACACGGAGTATCTCCAATTGTAAAGAAAAGAGATTTGGTGAGTAGTATACGTTATGTGGAAGTATACATGGTGTATAACTATTAATCGGATTCGAACATGTGAGTTTGTAGTAGGTGATTACGCAAAAATCTGTAGAAATAGATTACTAATTATGTGTTTGGAGTTTGAACTATGTGTTTGGAATGCTAGATAATTGGTACTTGTATTGATTACGAGCATTAGGAGGAGAATTTAAACATTTTTAAGAAAATCACGGCTAAGGTTTATGGTTGTGGACACGATCTTTTTAAGAAAGTAGAATTAATAAAATAAATTAATGAGAGGTTCACGACTTAGATCATAGCCAAAAATAGAAAGATTTACAACCACAGATCATGGTGCACAAGTAACGTTAACAATTGTGCCATTTAAAATAGTTGCAACATTTAATCAAATTCTCATAAATTACAATCACAAAAGTCATAACACTTCATGATATAAGGTTTAAATCAATTTATAACTAATTTTTATTCAATTTAAGGGATATAATTGATCATTGAATCAATGTAACACTTAATGAAAGGTTACGTACTTTCAAAGTATATATTATAAATGATTGTTTGTAACTTTGTTTTTATTCTTCTTTTTCGCACGAATTTTCATTGAATTTTATGTAAACCCTCCTTTAAATACTAAAAAACAAACTCTTCTTATCTATATTCAAGTGTGGTTTAGTGTATGAATTTTTGTTATTCATTTTTTCATACACCAATACTTAATTATATCCTAAGGGAATTCTGTACTTAAACTCTCATAGTAAACTTTGTGTGAAAGGTATAAATTCTCTAAGGAAAGCGATATCAATTGTGTCTCTATGTCCAATTTATTTGCCATAAAAAATTCATATTTCCTAACAATTTTAGAGAATTTATGATGGCAAGTAAAACAAATGTTGTATAAAGAGTTATGAACCAAGAATTCATGAAGTTGGATTGTTTTGATAGAATAAATTTCAATCATTGGAGAGATAAGATGCTCTTTTTGCTATTTATGCTCAATATAGCGAATTTATTAGATCCAAAAACTCAACCTATTGAAGATTTGATGGAAGGAACAAGTCTAGAAGAAAAAGCTAAGCATGAAGAAGCAAAGAAAAAGAAAGCAGATGAGGAATTCGCTTGTAGAGGTCACATTCTCAATACCTAGTCTAACAATTTTGTATGATCTTTATATGGCAATCAAGTCTTCAATAAAAATGTGGAAAGTGTTGATACCTAATTTTGGCTCAACTCGAGGGCCAATTCCAATAGAGGTCCCCAAAGGCTTACTAATGGTTGAATGACCTTGGAGAGTCCAACTCGAGCACTAATCCCACGTAAAAGTATGCTAAGGACCTAACTAGTGAGCATATAGTCTCTAAGCACTTGGCTCTCGAGTATATAGCCAATCCCTTTAATGAACTAGAGCTGTGGGGGTCCTTTCCCTCTTCAAGCCTAAGCACGCCTTATGAAGACTCCCTTGCTTTAGCAAGCTCTCCCTCAAAGTTTGACCTATGGCTTGCAATTTGCCTAGGGTATCTCCTTTGCTTTTTGGAAATATTTGTCTTTAGTGTCTACTCCTCTCCTTGGTGCATTAATTACAGTTTGACATTCATAGTACAATTGGCACACCCGACATGCTCTGAGAATGTCAGAACTCCATATTATAGACATGGCTACTAGCGTGGTTATGACAAACCAACTCCCAAAGCCACCTTATCAGTTCCCTAGCGTATATCCCCTACTAGTAGTGAGTATGGACGAACCCTAAGTAATACGTATCCTAGGTAATTGTACTCCTTACATTAAAAATAGTATAAGGGGTCAACAGGTAACTAGATCCACATTGTTGATACTTTACACTATTTTCACAAAAAACATTATTTGAACACCTTCCCTAAGGACCTAAAGTGTTCGAGTAGCCTTCCAATGCCCTTTTTCTTATTCCTCCTTACTGACTTGAACGTTGGAAGGTGCTCATGGATACACTCATAGGAGACTTTTTATAGGTAGGCTTGGAACAAGGAGTTCGACCCAGTCCAAAGCCTATTAACCTCTCAATATGAAGAATCAAAGCCCCATTCCCTCTCTCCTTCATAGTTAATTCGTCTACAATTAATAAAAAAGCACTAGAAGAAAAATATAACAGTGAAAGACAAGATACAGATAAATTCTTAATGCTGAAATACTTTGAGTATAAAATGCTTGGCAATATTTCTATATTAGATTAAATTCATGAACTATAAGTACTTGTTAATCATCTTCGTGACTTACGTATCATAATTCTTGAGTCACTTCAAGTAAGGGTGTTTTTATCCAAATTACCCTCTAATTGGAATGACTACAGAAAGAAAATTTTTTACATGGCCAAGGATTTCTCTATTAAAAAGATTCATAAGCATATACGCATATAGGAAGAGTTTTGAAAGAATGATGTAGTGAATTTATCGATTAGTTCTAAAGTGAATTATTTGAAAGATGATAAAGTCAAGAAACCCAATAAGAAAAGAAAAGCTAAGTAACTTGATGCTAATAAGAGAATTCATAAATGTTACTATTGCAATAAGAAGGGACATTACACTAACGAATGTCAATCATCAAAGAAGGCTAAAAATGACTTTAGCAATTTAGTGAAAGAACAAGAATTTATAGTAATGGTTATTGACTAATTCAATTCTCTTCACATTGGCATGATTATTGAATTGAATGTAACAACAATGAACAAATATGATGATTAGTGTCTTGATTCTAAAGCAACAATAGACATCAATTTCAAAACTTTAAAGAGTTTGCTGATCATAAAATGTTGATGGGAAATGGCACTCTGGCTAGTGTAAAGGAAGTTGATGATGTTGATCTACACTTTACATCTAGGAAGAAGTTAAGACTAATGAATGTATTGTATGCCCCAAATATAAAGAAAAAAATTAATGTTTGTAGAATTACTATGTAAGAAAGGATTTAGAGTTATTATTGAATATCATAAGTTTGTATCCATAAAAGGACATCTATACATAAGAAAAGGATATGCTATTGATTGCATGTTCAAACTTAAAATTGATATGAATAAGATAAATATTTTTGTTTATATGAATGATTTTTGTGATTTATGGCATGCTATATTAGGACATATAAATTTAAACACTATTAAATATATGTGCAATAAAGGATATGTAAATGTTAATGATATGAATATCATGAATAAGTGTGATATATGTATTCAAGCCAAAATCACTAAGAAGCCTTTTTCCTAATATGGAAAGAAATATGAAAATTCTTGATCTTATACATAGTGATATTTGTGAGTTGAATGGTACATTGACAAGAGGAGGAAAGAGATATTTCATTACTTTTATTGAAGATTTTTCTAGTTATACATATGTATAAATATTTTATGACATAAAAGTGAAACATTTGAAATTTAAGTGCTACAAATCCAAAGTAGAAAATTTACACGATAAGCGAATCAAATGCTTGTATAGAAATAGGGGTGGTAAATATTTCTCAAATGAATTTCACCAATTTTGTGATAAAAATGGAATTATACATTAATGTACTACTCCATATATACTGCAACAAAATTGATTAGTGGAACATAAGAATTGAACCTTAGTGGATATGACTAGTGCACTAATTCTAAATGCTATATTGCCATTCAATTTATGAGGAGAAGTATTGTTAACTTCATGTTACATATTAAATAGAGTTTCATCAAGATTATTAGGTTTTTCTCCATATGAAAAATGGAGAGGAAGAAGACTATACTCTTATAATCCGCAGATATCTTATCCCTCCTTAACTGTTATGTTCTTCATGGATTGTATGGACTATCGAACTAATTGTATGTTCAATCGTCCATATTTAAAAGAATAGAAATTAATAATAGGATGGAGAATTGAAAGAGTCTTATCAAATTGGATGATGGAATCATAGAAGCTCCCACTAAAAAATATCAACCCTTTACAATCGATATGGTTCGCAGCCAACATGAAGAAAAGATTTCCTTGCAAATTACTTGTCATTTGGATCAATGAGAACAACTAAGATTCTATGTAGCAGCAAAAGTATAGGTGCTTTTCGAAAAATATATCATAATATTTTTTGAAAAACTACCACATGTTAAAAATTTCAACCAGTATCAAATAGGTTTAAGTTGCATGTAACCTTGTCATTAAGTTTTCTCACTTGCAAGAATATGTTCTTTAATCAAAGCCACTTTTTTTTTTTCCGTTGAGGTAGGAATTCATTAACCTTAACAACAAATATGTACATCAGTTTACTACAACAGCAATATTTACAATATATAATAACAATCAAAACTCCAAAACATTCCTAATCGTGATATATCGCTTCACGGCAGTTGACATGAGGATTGAGATCAGCTTCCAACAAACCCAACAGAAAGCAAGTGGAACAAAAGCACAGAGTTGCCCTAGCTCCATGAAGCACCAAGTTAAATTCAAACTTGATTGGAAATTTTAGAATTTAAACTCAACTCGGATATTTGAGCTTAACTCAAAATTGTGTTGAACAAACTGGAACTTGACTTGATTTGGTTGATTTAGGTTCGAAATTTCTAGTGACACGTTCTGTTAACTTCATAAGAGTGAAATAAAATAGTTATTTATTTTTTGTAGATTTATTCCGCATTTATTTGACAAATTGATTATTCTATGGAATTATTGTTACGGCAAGCTAATGAATTAAATTTTTTTATTTTACTTTTTAGAACAAAAGAACTAGTTATTTTTTATTAACTAAAAAAAAAAGAATGGTTATTTAACATATTTCCATATTTACACTCAAAACATCAAAAGAACTATAATAGTAACTATTATTTCTCTACTTTATTTTTTAAGAATTATACTTCTAATCCCACCTTATCCATTCAATAAATCAATATGTTATAAATTGCACGATCTAACTACACCACTTAATTTAAAAAGTCCTTGTAAGGACAAAAACTATTTGATTATACTTCCAATTTAAGGTTATATAATTTTACTTAAGTTAAATTTAAGGGCAAAAAGAGATTTGATGGATCAAATAACAAAAAGATAATTTTTTTTTCTTTTATTCTCATATGAAAATAATTATATATATATTTCAATCTTATCAATTGATAGATGGCTGCTTATGGTTTGACATTGAGAGGCCACATGACTTGGTAGTTACTATCTAATCGAGTCAAGTTAGGGCTCATTCTCCTTTTTCTCAAGTTATTTAAATAGTTTATAAAGTCAAACTTTAATTATTCAAATATATTTGGCTTAAGGAGTTCAAGAGTCTAACCAAGATCAAATCATACACTATTGAATTCAAGTTGATTTCCAAATTAAGTTTGAGGTGAGATTGAACAATATTATTTAACTCGATTGGATCATTTATACTTGTAAATTGTATGTGATTTTCCTTTTTCTTTTCTTTTATTTTTTTGGGGGGGGGGGGGGGGGTGGGGTGGGTGGTGTGGGGTGGTTTTCCGGCGTAAAAAAGTCTTTCTTGCTTCTAGCAAACCAGCTTTTTAGGTGTTACTCATTTAGACAATCCATGTCAAACCCTAACTCGACATTGAAGTGTACTTATGTATGCTTTTGCAGTAAGCTTAGACAACATCCTTTCTTTCCCAGGGATTTCATTTTTCTTTCGAAATGTTAGTGAATGCCTGATGATGGGCTTTCCAATAACAACTAACAAACACCAGCTTGATTGAAACTAGCAAGCAAAGAGCCCAGGCCAAGGTAACCAGTCATGTTGGTCACTCCCACAAGCCACAAGCAAAACCAGAAAAGTACGACTAATGGACACCACACCACGTTAGTCCCGTAAGAGCCCATACGATCATTATAAGACTTGCAGCATTTCATGTTGTTGCCTTGTTGAAATGTAGGGGGGGTATTCCATTGTCCGTTGTTGTCCTCTTAAGGTTCTTCGGGACCGTATGGAAAGATCAATGTCGGCCTTCGCTCATATGTTTTGTGTCGTTTCATGCAGACCAATGGTTCTCTTTTTCTATCCTGGAAATGCAGTGGTTTCGAATAATATGTAAGCATATGATATACTGGACACCCTGTTGTTCCCAGCTACTAGATTTAAGGCCCAAATAGATGCATGTTCTCTGGTTTAAGTCAAACTTTTCAATGTAGTTGTGGAAGCTGGTTGTTATAACCTCGTGAATTTCCTTTTAGTACCTATGTTTTTGCTTTTTACACTTCCCGTATTGTGTTTCACAAAATTCTGATGGTGATTTGAAAACTTTAAATAGCTTCGGAAGTATTGAACTTCCAAGCAAACCCATCTATATAGACTAAAGAACATGCACAAGCAACTATTCTGTGATCATGTAAGTCAGAGGTTACGAACAGACTCATTTACGCTGCATTACACAGTGATATTTATACGTATAAAATTTTTGGACTTGCTTTAAGAGAGGTAGTTTAAGCCCACCATGGAGCACCCCCAATTCTGAAATCTGCTTCAACCCAAGGAAAAAATGTCAACCCTCCATGATCAACAGTCCCGATGACCAGTGCCAATGATTTTGGTCGCGCAGGTTAGGCAATTTCATTAACAGAGATAATCATGAATGAAACATCTATGTTTTGGGTAGAAAGTAGTAAAGGAAATATCACGAAACCGTAGAAAGACAAAGACATACGAATAAGTTTATGCCTTGTTTGTTTTTTTCTTTCTTTTCTATTTTTTTTTTCCATGGAATAGTTTTTTTAAGAATTCAAATGCTAATAGAGATTTGTTTTTCCGAATTTTGTAAAACACAGGTGCACAAAAGTGTGTAGAATAAAAATATGGTACCTAAAGCTAAAAAGTGGAAAAACAAATGTATCTAAGTGTAATTTATCCAATAAAATAATGGTAATTCTATTAAGTTGACTCAACAAAGTAATAATAACATTTCAAATTTCATTGTTATAGTCTTATTTTATTCTTTTATGATAACTATTTTATTACCGAATAGGCTAAGTTGCATCTAGCTTCTCATGAAGTTTTTCTCACTTGCAAGAACATGTTTTTTACCAAAAAAAAGTAAAAAATAAAAATGAAGAAGTTCAAACTAGAGTGTCGCCCAAAAAGAGTCTTAAGAACTAGAAATTTCGTTGGGAGCAGAAATGATGCCGGAGCTACACACCATTTGCTACAACCGGCTCCCTTATAAGTGAAATCTAAAGTGCAAGAAATAAAGAATCATGTTACTTTGGTTAACTTATTGAAATAGGGTAAAAAAAATAAAAAATTACCTAAAATGCAGTAAAATACTAGGACTCCAACGTTCTCAAGATATTCTATTTACCTTTTCTTTTTTCACTAGCTTTTTCTTTTTTTTCTTTTTCCTCCCGATGACATCCAATTGAATCGAAAAATTGTGTTAGGATCTATTTTCTTCTTCGTTGATTCAAAAAAACTCTAGATATGTTTCCGAGATTTTAGATCTTAATCCGGTTCAATATATTAGCATACATTCATGAATATTTTGATTAAGGCAATGAAAAAAATTGATAGTATGCAAACTAAAAATGGTAGGTGTGATAACTACATTACCACTATATTGCTGTATTCCAAAATATACCATTTCCGATAAGTAGGTTACACAGGATCTTACATATAATTTGGACACTGCAAAATTTATATACAGAAAATAGCTGCAATAATTTGATCAAGAGACACCTGACCCGATTCTGAATAAGACTAGGGCAACAAAATAACAAACGCCACGGACTTGGCTTCACGTACTCTCTTCTTATTAAGGATTTTGTCTTGTTATTGCCCGATTGTCCTCCTGTTATCTCAAATTTGAGGAAGAGGTTTATTCCCACTTCATTCGGGTTCAAATGGTCCTTGCAAACCGACGTACCTATCCATCCATCCTTCTTATGAAAAGAATCTACGTGTGAACCAGATTAATGTCAAGATTATTGCTGTTTAACGATATAAGCCGAATTTATAATTAGATACATAACAGAGATCCGGTTCACCTAAACATTTTTCATCTCACACTTCCCCTCGTTTCGAAGTGTACGAGACATCCCAATCATAAGGCGTGTCAACATCCCCACCTCATGTTACATGATCTCCTCCCCTCAACGGCGAAAATCCCATCCCACCTGCCGCCAAATCTATCCTCGCGTACCAATCACTCACGTTGCCATCCCCATCCCGCACCTGGTCCATCACGCGCCACACCTTCACCGATTTATCTAAACTCCCGCTGTATAACCGCCACTCTCGGCCCCTGTCCTCCGTCTTCTCCCGCTCCTCCACTGCCAAACACTTGATGGGCCCTGCATGCCCCGTGAAGACACTCATGCAATAATGCACCCCGGCCCCGTCCCGCCTCCAAACACGAATACTCTTATCAGCTCCACCACTAAACACCAATCCGCCTCCAACATCACCACCACCTATATTGGTGGCGGCGAGACACAAAACAGCCAACCTATGACCTGTGAGCGTCCCACAATGGGAGAATTGCTTCTTGCACTCCCAAAAGTTCACCACCCCATCGGAGGAACCGCAGTAAACCATGCGCGAGAGGTGGTCAATCGCCAATGACGTCACCGCGCAATCCATCTCCAACAGCATCTGCACCATAACATGACGCGTGGAGCTCCCCACCAACTCCCTCCTCCAAACCTTCACCGTCCCATCAGCTGAACCCGTGAAGACCATCCCATCGAAACCACTGGCGATAGCATTCAACGCGTCGTCGTGCGCATGAACAGACTCCAAACACTTAAGATCCGACAATCTCCAAACCTTCATTGTCCTGTCCCATGAACCCGAGTACAACAAACCCAGCTCCTCATTCAACCCAAGACACGACACGGCGTCGTAGTGCTTAATCCTTAAAACCTTAACACGGCGTCGTACTTCCACATAATTATTGGGATTAACGGAACTGATTAAATAATCCTTCGTGGTGGGTAATGACCCGACCCGTTTGTGGACACCCGGGTTCTTACTCGAATCCTTCCAAATTCGGATCTTTCCGTCTTGATGGCCCGTAAAGATTAAACCTTTGCTCGAGATAGCAATAGCTTTGACTAATCCGCTGTTTGACTTAAACCCAGAAAACTCCTTCATGTTCTTCCACACCCTTATGTTCTTGCTCTCGGACCCAGTGTAGAGCAGTCCACCATAAGCCGCGAGTGAGTAGACGTGCCCTTCTTTCCTGACTAGAGAACCAATAAGGCTGTGTTTGGCAAAACTGGGGTCGTTGTAAAGAGGAGTGGTTATGGGAGAATTGGGAAGAAGCCATGGGGATTTCGTGTAGGGAGATATGGTGGAATACGGGGAGGAGTCTCCAGCGGGACTGGCGGTGGAGGAGGTGCTGTTGCGGTGGTCGGAGTAGTAGTAGTAGTAGCCATCGTGAGTTGCGGGTGGAGAAAACGGAGGGGTAGTCTGGGAATTATCCTCAGGATGTTGTAGCAAGGAAGCAAATGTTGGTCGGTGGAGGGCGTTGGGTAAGGTCGTTTTGCGTTCAAACATGGTGCCTCCTCTTTCGTTCTTCATTGTGATACGAGGGATTTTTCTTTTTCCTTAACAAACAAATGGTGATAAGACAGGTACTTGAAATAACTCGATTAGCTCGAGCTGAAGCAGCGGATAAAGGTGATATTTGGAGTTGTGAGAAAGATGATATCAGACAAGTTGGAGAGAAGGTAGGAAATATGAAAAGATAGTGGATACGTGATGGAGTGGGTATAAATAGAACAGGGCCAAGAATGGTCCCCAGAAGGTGGAGGACACGCGGTGCAAAATCCAAACGGATCTCTTTCTCCCGGGTGAGGATTTTTCTTTCATGTGGAATAGTTTATTTATTTATTTATTTATTTTGCAGTCAGAATTAATAATCGGGGTCTATCGGCCAGTGCGCGTAGTGCTAGTGGTACCATCGACCTTCCCTAATAAAGAGGACTGTATGCTTTGTAACGTTCATTAGGATTTTACCATCATAAAAATATATATGTCTTATGAGATTTAGTAAAAGGCAAATACTAAAATATTTAGACTAAACCTTCCATGAGACTGCAATAGTAGTGTCAAAATTAAGACTAACACCTTTTAAACTATTAATCAAATATAAATAATCTTCAAAACTTTTACAAGATAGTTTTACTCATCTTTAAAGTTAGAAAGAGTACAAAAATCTTTCAAGATTATTGTCAAAACTCTCTATATAAAACTTTTGGGGCTTTAGAGTAGTTTGAGGGATACTTGTATATTTTCAAAAGTCATGAAAATATAAAACTATATTTTAAAAGTTATTTAGGTCTATCCATATTCGATAAATAGTTTTGTTTATATACTTGCAATTACCCCATAATTTAATTTTAAGAATAGTAATACTTAGAATATTTCCATGTGAATTAGTGAACTAATGTTGACAATGTACAAAATATAATTATTTTACACATTACATGTATGGTTAAAATAGTTTTTTATTCAATATTATCTCTATAATATTTGACGATTTTAAGGATTTGACTATGATAAATGTCAAGATATGTACGGAAAGAGCTTTTTGAACCTTTTAATATTCTTTATAATTAAAATTTATAACTACGAAATAATATCTTAACAATCTTAATAGGATGAACTTATTAATGTTTATAGCGATAAGTGAGGTAGAAGGCAAGCAACATGATCAATGACGAAATATGATGATTAACCATTATGGAATACTGTTTGAAAGTAATGAAAATGACGTCCTTCTTAAATATGTGGATTAGTTTTCTTTTTTATTTTCATTGACATTTTTCATTATGGTTAACCTTCATCATCTTCTATTTTCAATTGTTACATTTTAGAAAATGCCACCAATAATTCTAATTTTTTGATATTAGTATGTCAATGTTTAGCAAATCTAAAACTTTCAATTATATAATATATCAAAGCAAGTTAAAAAAGAAAAAGGTTTCCCGCAGAACGAATGCATCATTGGAGACTTTGTTGTGCATAACGTCGCATCAAACAAGCAAACACAAGCTATTATAACAATTCAAGACTGCTTCTATCAAAATAAACTAGGAATCAACACTTTAAAGATTTGTTGATATATGAAAAGTTGGATGAATAATAACACGGCACATATTTAAATGAATATTATGTAAGTATTAATAAAAATATATAGTTTTTTCTTAAAAAAAATTCTATTATTAACATTTTTATATTTTGAAATCTTATTATTATGTATGTACTATTCATTTATTCACTAATCATATTAAGATTTTTCTACAATTTTATCATGTTTTTTAGGAATTGAGATTGTCTTCTATCACATATTTAATTTAATATTAATTATATCTGAACAATTAAATTCGTTTTATTTTCAATCATTAAATCTAATAGGTTGACCTCGTAAAAAAAAATAAAAAATCGGACCATAAAAAGTTCCCGTTTTATTAATATTGTGTAAACTTTTCTCCGTAGGTAGACGTTCTCCATTTAATGTACCATCAAATTTTACCTTTTACGTCTCGAATATAATAATAGTGAGAAACCGGTTTGTGCCGGTGAAGCAGGAGCGTCGGAAGTTTGGTTACGATTGAATACAGTAATGTAGACGAGTTATTGCGGCTACGTCTACTATACTATCCGTAAAAGCTTCAAATGTTCAAATGTTAATAGATTTTTCTTCTTCATAAGATTAGAATATGGGACCAAAGGGCTAAGAATCGAGCCTTCTTCGTATGGAGCTTTGACTTTTATGTTTGCATGGTTGGGAAGATATTGACGTTTGACTTTCCAAATCCAGAAAATGATAAAAAGGTATCAGTTTAGGATTTCTGTGCCATTTCGTGACTCACCACGAAGGCCATCTAGAATGATAGACTTGATATGTCACCATGACTTGAGGGATCCGCTGGGGCCGACATCATAGAAAAGAAAACGGGAAATAACGCTATGAGCAGAAAAATTTAGTGCGAGGGATGTTGTAATTTAGTCATATAAATAATGATTTTTTAATAAAATAAAATAGATTTGATATTTTAATAAAATTATAATTTTAATTTTTTTTTAGTATATCTTCATTAGCTACTTGTTTATATGCTATTAAATAAAAAATGTGCATACTATCAATAAAAACATATTCGAAATAAGTAATTCAAAATAGCAACTATTTATTTGGAAAACTACTTATTCACATGCTAAATAATTTTAATTATATTATATCACTGTTATTATGGTAAAGTATTTTATTAATTTTGTAAAGCATTAAAAATTTGTTTTAAGCGTTAGCAAATATTTCTAAAGCATCTATTATTGAAGGGAAACTTCAGTGTCTAATCATTATGATCAGAATTTCAAAAATTTTATATCCAAATTTAAAAGGGAAAAAGGTGTGGGCCATCGCCTGTGTTTTCCTTTTCCTAACGACGAAAAAGCTATTAAATCCCTCTGCTTTCTTTGTGCCTTAATCGTTCATTCTCCTTTCTCTGTCCAAAGAAAGGACTGGTAAAGGCTGGGCAAGACACTATCATAACCAGACATCGTAACGTGGGGTGAAATAATTGTAACGTAAATTCTGTACAGGATGTCGAGCAATTAGTTTTACGTGTTTCTGATATAAACAGGCAAAACAAGAAAGAAGTACAAAGGGGATCCAATAACACCAATTATAACTTGAACTCGCTTAAACACACAAACTCATATCTCCCTTTTTATATTACGAATTTAGCAGGCTCGCAACCATCCGATTAAATGAGGATTTACGTTTTCTAATTCCAAAATCAAATTTAAACATGTATTAACGAGTGCAATCTTTTAAAGAAACTTACAACCACTTCAACAAAGCAAATTTTGTCTATACTTATTGCATGCAGTTTGATTGCAGAACAAAATAATACAAGAAGAATTAAGTAGTATGGTACCAGAAAAATATGACAATGTGACTTACTTATACTAGGTTTGATGTGGATAGTATTGGATATAAATTTTTGTGATGTAGACTAAAAAGAGGGGAAGAGAAATGAAGTCAATGATGATTTGATAATTTAGTATAGGATTTTCTTTTATGAATTCCAAAAATATAAATACTTTATTTTGTGAAATAGATTTTTATACCACCATATTATTTTATATAATTTTTTTTAATCCACTCAATAACTTGAGTCAATATGCCAAAAGAAAAAAAAAAAAAAAAGAAATAAAGAATTCGCAATATGCTGCTCGTAAAAATACCCTAACCAAATGGTACCTTAAAATTACAAACATACCTTACCACATCGTTATAACTCGACTTCTTGACCCGTTTGTAGTCCAACCAGTAATTATGCAAAGAATGCTCCTTTGCCTACTATTTACTTCAGTATACTTTAGATAGAAACACAACGGAAGAAATGAATTTGGTTGTAAAATATCATTGACTATGTCCACAAATATGTGACTACATAATAGATTTAGATTGCTAGAGTACTGTTGAAAAGGTATATGGGGAGTATTTTTAAAATTTGGCAACCATAGCCAGCTTCATAGTCTCTTGAATCTACTTTTCATCTTCGGTTATACATTACTGATTGAATTCATGTATTTTCACTAAAAATGGAAAATATTTCTTCTTCTTTTTTTTTTTCCCATTATTACACATTCTAAAATTTTGAATTAAAAGAATCGAATATGGTCCGTTGAAATATTGTCTATCATGTTGAAAAATCAATGTCAATACAACTAAACTAGACTTTCCATGTTTTTAATATTGGAATTGAAACGCAGGATTACTAAAATAAACAATGATTAATATATAAGAATTGGATGATTTATTCAGTTTGTTTACATGTTAAAAAATTTCATAGACGCATTTGTTTTTGTATTATGAATTACCACAACTTGACCTATTATTTATGGGGGAGAGGGGGAAAAAAAACAAAAAGATTAGAACGTTATCGTAAGCCGCCCAAAATATCATTTTCAGACACTTCCTAACCCCGTGATAGCAGATATTAGGTTTTGGTTTGTTGAGATATCTAGAGCCACAATATAACCCAAAAAGAAAATTCGATATTCACAGGATTTTTTAAGGCAAACCCGCACTTACTGAATTTGAAGTCCATATTTTTGCCCTGTCGAAATGGTAGTCTTTGATGTGTTTGTGCCGAGGAGATATATACATATATATTAACTTGAAACCTTATTTATGGTTGCTGTTGTTGTAAGTTGTTTAATTTGGTCCAGAGAAAAGAACGTTATCTTGTTTTTAGCTACAACGATAGTTCAAATATGGTAGGAAGGTCATGTATGGTAGCTTACTGAAATATCAGGTGGGGTTCGGATTCACGAAGGATCCATCTATTCGAAAAGACATGCACTCACTCGTGTGCTTAGGATTATAGAGTTTCTTATTAAGATGTCACGCCAGTATTAAAAAATTTTTATAGTTAAGGAACTCTCTTTTTTATCAATGAGTTCTTCAAAGAAACTTGACAAATAATATTTTAAAACTTTTGTGAGGTTCATATAAGATTTACATAAAAAAAGAGAATTACAAAACTTAAGGAACTTGCTTTTCGAGTTCCTTCCGGCTAGGGGAACTTTGGCCTAAGTTTTCATATATTAAGGATTCAAGTTTATCAATGCAAGTGGTATTCGTGGCACACAAAGGAAGTTTGGCTTAAGTTCTTATGTCAAGGATTCAAGTTTATCAATGCAAATGGTTCCATGGCATTGTCTCCTGTGCCAAAGAATCCTGATAAATATACTCTTAAACCATCTTTGATGGATAGTTTCTCATTTAAGATCCCTAAATGTAGTATCAACATGATAAAGAACTTTTTTTCTTAAGTTCCTCTTGATTTTATTCCTAACTTATTTTATAAATATTCCTAATATTTATTTATATTATTTATGAAACCTACTATATATAAATTTAAACTAACACAAAAATAAAAATTAAAAAATTAAAAATTAAATGATTATTTTTAGGATCCTTAATCAAGAACCCCTGATCCTTAGCTAAAGACCTCTACTTATCCCTTAAAAACCTCACAAGGGAAGTTCTTGTCTTAGAGTTGAAGCGGAATGGGTATGGTCTTAGTGGTAAAGTTATATATAATTTATTAGGTTCTATTAATAAATATCTCGCTACAGTATACTTGGTGGGATTTAAAAATTATACATTTTTCATTTAATTATATATAATTATGTTTGTTTGAAAGATACAAGTAAACTTCCTTATTATTATTAAGTTTTCACTGGGTGACTTTTTGAAGTACTCCTCAAGAAAAAGGGAAGTTTGATAATGATGTCATATTTAAAAAACAAAGAAAACATACTTGTGAGTTTATCTAAATTTCTGTTGGCCACTTTAAATATGGCGTTTGATTAATAAAAAGGCTATTCGATAGTGGACTGTCACTTCTGGCCCAAAAAAAAAGAAAAAAGACAGTGGATTGTCACTCCATATCGATAATTATGCGCCAAAATATTGGCTTTCAAGTTATATGTTGAGAATCTTGTGGACATAGTTTTCATTTCAGTGGTTGTACTGCTAGCTAATAAGTCTTTGTATTAATTCCCAGATAAATGGCTGGTTTCTATAAGGGAATCCAAGTGATATGTTGTTGGTTATCAGTTATCATTTGTTAATAAGAGAAGAAAGTAGTACTGATAATTTATGTTAAGTTTTAAATTCGTATTAAAATCAAAAGACTCACAAAAAAAATTAAGTTATAGTACTGTCGTGTTTATTTGTCAAGTCCTACTACAGTTATGTCTTGCTGCGACTTTTTTTTTTTTTTGTAATCGTGTTTCATATTATTGTGTTGTATCAACAATATAGCCAATCCTTCCGAGAAATACTTTGTCTCGAGTAGGTTTTACTTTGTCTTAAAAAGATATTTAAAAAGATATACAAATATAAATAGGTTATATACAAGGCCTTCATCGTAAATTAATATATTAAGAAGTCCGTATTTAAAAGACAGGGAGCTTTCTACTCTGTTCTCTATATTTTGTGGTAATTATCTCATACTAACCCCAGCTTATAGACTGCAAATTCCCTTCGGAGACGTTTCTCATAAAATATCAAAACAAATATAAGAGATATAACTATTTTAAGATGGTTAAAGTGAATGTAAAAACTTAATCTAATGCAGTAATTCTTTCATTTACTTAAGTAAACGAAGTCAACAAGTTTGTGGCCACAAAAGATAACAAGTTAACTTATGGTATACATTTATCTTTATTAATACAATACTTATATATCACATGTATAGATTAATAACTAATTAAAATCACTTATAAGATTTAGGCCAAATAATGATCTGTCCCACGTGAATTTAAAGTTTTATGAGATTCTCTATTTCTTCTTTTTACCTTTTTCTCTAAAAGTCATGCTATACATGGAATTTTTATGTTGTACGAGAACCTATTATATATATTAAAACTTAGTGTTGCTTGTGTCCACTACTCAATTGATGTGATATATAGACTTTACCTAACCCTTGTCACTGTCCGTTATCAACAACCGTTTATCCAAGCAGTTTCTCAGATCTCCGATGGTGTCTGAATCCATCTAATATGGGAATAAAATCAGAGAGCACAACCACGGGACGGAAAGGAGGAAGGAAAACTTTATCCAAACTTTATCACATGCAAGGAAAAGGCAATGTGTGTTATGTTGGCACTCTGGAGTCGGTCAACCATAAACCCTTACTTGGCATAAAGTACATCGTTTTTCTACGTTCCCGTGGGCAGCTTGTTTCGTCTTCCACTTTTACGCGCCCAATGTCAAAGAGCTTCACTAATGTCTGCAATTGCCACCTACTAATTTTTCAAAAGGTCAAATTGTCGCAACGAAAACGACTACTTTCGATTATCTTCATCCTCCCTCTCTCTTCAAATTTCAAATAAACGGAAAACTTTCTGCTCTACGTAAGAGTTGGCTTTTATTTCACAGTTCAAGTTTACACACGATGACAAATTATTAGAAGTCGTATGCATGTTTTATTTGGATAGCTACTTTCAGATAAAAAGGTTCGTACGCTGTAATTGAGACTAGTGAAACTTAATTTAGTACATGAAAGCTAGTGTAATAATACCAGTACTTGCAATGAGTTGCGAGTGATTCGATTGCTCACAGTTGATTATGATGTAAAATTCCTTGTATATAGATAGAAAACGTATATTACATGCGGAATGCGGAAATGAATCCAGGATTAGAGTCTGCGTTCAAGTTTTACTCCTTTTTCTATTTTCTAAGCATTTTCAGAAACTGGAGTATTAATTTTTTAAAATCTGCACTTCTAAAAGAGGAATTCCATTTCGCCATCAAAAAAGTAAAATCGATCCTATTCCATAACCATCAACAGAATTTTAGAAATATAGATGCCAATATATGATGTATATTTGTTACATCTATAAATTAAGGATATTTTTTGGGAATATCACTATAATACATGAATAAAATCAATGATTGTGTAGATATTTCCAAACATAAAAATGTATTTGTCAATTTGTTCCCCGTTTAATTCTATTTCATTTTATTCCAATTTATTTTATTTTAGATCATTTTTACGTACCTAACATTACATTAGAATGTACAACAATAATTTATGACTTATTAACCTAAAATTTGAGAGCAGTTAGAGGAAACTAGGAGTTATCCAGTAAATGTAGATTTTCATTTCGGTAGACTTTCAGAAGAGTGTATCTGATCAATAAGTACTTTAGGTTTGGCCATAGCGATTAGATGCATGTGTATAAGAGTTGCAAGAGCGTGAGATTTGTTTACTTTGTAACCTTTTCTTAGCTGCAAACTCCCGCCGCACCTGCAATACCCCTGCAATGACATTGATCACACTTACGGACATTGTCTCGATCATAACGTAATTATTCTCACAACCGTGTCCTTCGGTGCAACTCTTCTTTCACCGGTATCATTTAGCTCCCATATATTTATGTTATAACCTAAAATAAATTCTTCAATCTATTGTTTGGTTTGAACATTAATCAAAGTTACTAAATAAAAAGGCCTTAATGAGGTAATAAACTAAAATTAAGAAGTTTGTACCATGCATTTACATTGCAAAATCAATATACTTTTGGAATTCTTTAAAAATAATCTCATATTAAATTTCCAAATTACAATATCAAACTTTATTATAATTTATAGCTTGAACAATTAATCTTTTAATTTTTAAATTTTTTTTCAATAATAAATATTCGTATTCAATACTATACATATTAAACGCGACAAAGCAAAATTATATTATCCAATTCTTCTTTTATTGCACTATCCAAATCTTTTTGTACTATCTAATCATACTAATCAAATTCTACCTAAACGTATGTAATAGACTTTTGACAAGTTTAAACCAAAAAGATAACTTGATTGAGTTGCACAAATTTGCAAAAGAGGAAATTAAACATGTTTACGGTTGTTCTTGCTTATGTTATCACATGTATACACATGTTCCATACCGAGTCCAAGATAAATCCGGGGTGTATATATATATATATATATATATATATATATATAGGATTATAGATGATATATCAAGTACGTGGTTAACACTTAAAGGTAAAGCCGGCATAACATTTTTAATATATATATATATATATATATGTATGTATGTATTTTTTTTTAGCCAGAAGCTGGGAATATAACCTTAAATTTGTGACTTGCTCAAACGGTCTCACAACTCAGTTGATTAATAGGCTGTCTTACAAGAAATCATGCATGTATATACGTGCGAAGTTGCTGCTTTGGGTTACAAAGATATATTATAATTAAATCACTGATCAACTTAATTAAATATTGCTGGTGGGTAGAGAAATCCAGCGTTTTTTAAATTATTTTGAAGCCCCGTGTCTCGAAAGATTGTTGACTTCTAATTGCGGTAGTCAAGTTATCTCCGTCGATGACTAATAGGGTTTGCTTGTTCATCAAGGGTTTATCAAGTGCGTCTACCACAGGTACAGGCTGAGATGCTACCGATTTTAATACAATTTACATGCGCAATAATTGATATACACACACACACACACATATATATATATATACACACACACTATGAAAGTTTACCTTATTTACGCCACCTATAGGTAGTAGAAAAATATAGCGAGACTCCATTTGCTAAAATTTCAAATACACTTTTAACTCAATTTTATAGACATCTTTGACAGATCTCTCAAGATCAAGGTTGATTTGATTTGATTTTATTTTATTTTTTGAATTGCTTATACGACATTAAGCAGGATGTATGTATTTAACTAATGCAAATGAATGATAAGTTTTACTTATAATATGTGGTCCATATTAAATATATATATTTTTCCTCTATTTAAACTCATAAGCAAAATTATATATATTCTTGTTAGAATATTAGCTTTGCTTAGTTCTATTTCTATCTTTCTATAAATAGCTTTTGTATATGTTTCCTAGTGTACATAGCTGCTTAATTTATTCTTATGTACATGTGCTTACCTTGCACATGTTGCCTGATGTATATAAATATTGTTTCATGGTTAAGTTTGTTAGATAGATTACATTCCCTAAACAACACTCCAGAGATGCTCTACAACTCACTATCTCTAATTCAATTTACAATTGTAAGTTTTTGTACTTTTCTTTACTACATTAGCTCAACAAACTTTAAGATGGTATCAAAGTAAGGTTAAGGTTTTTGAATTCCATTTGTCTATTCATTTTCTTTATTGAATGTGACGGCGAATCCTGATATTGTGATTACAAGTAAGTTTCAAGATATAAGTTTTGTTGATCTACTTTCAATGTTAGGATTAGATAATCTTAGAAATGCTATAACTAGTATTGTTTCTAATGGATCAAATTTTCTTGGCTGGAGTAGATCGATTAAACTAGCTATCAATGCTAAAGGGAAATTAGGTTTTATTGACAATTCATGCACTAGAATTAGTGATGATTTGACGAAAGAACAGTGTTGATTACGTTGTGATTTCATGGTTAGATGTTGGGTTCTCAATTTTATGTCAAAAGCTTTATCTAAAGGCTTTATTCATGCAAAATCTGCTAAAGAACTTTTGGATGAGTTAAAAGAGAGGTTTGTATTGATTAATGGACCTTTATTGTGTCAATTGCAAAGTAAGATAGTGAATTTTAGGCAAAGGAATACTAGTGTAACCACATATTACAACAAATTGAAAAAACTTTAGGACGAAATGCAAAATATTTTTGAAATTCCTTCTCATGTTTGTGAGAATTGCAGCGGTAAGATAATAAAAAAATACTTGGAGATTGAGAATCGCAATAAACTAGTATTATTTCTCATTGGATTGAATGATGCTTTTGAGAATTGTAAAAGTCAAATCCTTTCAATGGATTCTTTACTGACAATCAACAAAGCTTACTACTTCAGTTTGAAAGTTACTTGGTTTTTCAAGTAGAAAAACAAAAACAAGTTATAAGTGGCAATTTTTTGAGTGATGATTCTATGGCTTTTCTTGTGAGAAATTAAAAAAGGTTGGTTACTGATGACAAGATATACAGGAAAGGAAAAGGAAGAACGAGTTGTGTACATCGCAAAAGGATTGGTCTCATAGTGGAAAACTATTTCAAAATAGATTGCTATCTTGATTGGTATAATCCAATAAGGAAAGAGGAATTTTAAGACTGTAGCACAAGTGAGCTTACATGTTAATGTAGCTAATACACCACTTAATGAGCAACAGACTGATTCTCAAGGCCAATTCAATGGCTTACAGTTTCTAAATTGTGTTCATATAGAGGTTATGCGAATGCTTAAGGGGAAGTCACTTGAAGTTGATGTACATTCTTTGATGCTTGCATTTGCAGGTAATATAGTTGTTTCTCACACTTGCACTGTCTTTAATAATAAAGAATGTTTTTGTATTATAGATACAGGTGCATCAGATCACATCACACCATATTTAAGCTTGTTTTCACATACCTATACACTTGAAAAACCAATTTGAGTTACTTTGTCTGATGGTACAATAAAGTTAGTGTAAATTTCTAGCACTATATACATTGATATTGGTCTTATCATAACAAATGTTCTATATGTTGTAGATTTTAAGTACAATCTAATCTTAGTTAGCAAACTTCCTTCTTAGACAAATTTTCTAGCCATTTTTTCCACTAACAAATGTTTAATCTAAGACTAGAATAGTAATAAAGTTATTGCAACTGCTAAAGCATATCTTAGACTTTATGTAATGAATTCCAGGCTGAAGTTTTCTACTCTTGATAATTCAACTGTAGTAAATAATTCTAGAATAGTTCAAGTTTCTAATCTTGATACTTATGAGAATAAACTGTCTCTTCATGTGATTTATAGTAGATCGGGACATATCTTGATAGGGATCAAGGACCGATCACTCACTCCCGAGCCCGAAAGCTTTCTCAATTAGTTCACCGAGTTGTTCGAGATGAGTTAAGTACCAAGGAGCAATATTTTCCTTAATCCAATCTGTCGAGATATTTTACTCTCCACACCATCTAAGAAGCTGTCGGGGTGATCTATTGGCATTCGGAGTCGACCCCTCCACAACACTCCAGTCTAAACACCAAATTAAGAAAATTGCCATCTCTACAGTACTAAGGTTGAATTGAGAATTGTTAGGAGTTGACCATCCGAAGTTGATTCGAATATGAGTCGTCCCTTAAGCCAACCCTTATCTAGCCTAGCAATCTGAGTGTTGAACTGTCGATGCTGGCCAAACTTGATTAGAGACCCACCTCTACTCGGTTTGCAATGTTATTAAGACCACAAATTTGAGTGAAACATGCACGTGTCACGGGTAGATTCTGTCACTCGATTCCGTGCGGCACTTAGCATTTCCGACCACACTAAGGAAGGCTAAGTCAGCTTATAGCACACTCACAAAGTTTAAAGAGAGAAACTAGAGAGAGAAACTCTAAAGTTATGTTGTATTCACTCAAATGATTGGTGTCTCACATCTAAGGGAAACACTTCTATATATATAGAAAGCCTTTACAAATTAATAATTAAGATCAATTCGATTTAACGGTTACAATTGACTCTCAACTACCATATTCACTTATCTCACCTACTATATATAAGATTCTGAATTTCTTTAGAACCTTTTAGAACTTTTCATCCTCTAAAAACTTTTAGTAGGCTTGGGCTTTAGTCTTGGGCTTTAGGAACCTCTTGGGAATGGCCCATTTTGGGAGCTTCGTAACATTTTCCCCCGCTTAATCCAGCGACGTTCTCATTGCTCCTTCATTATGGAACTTTTGAATCTTGTCTTTGAATTGCTATAGTGCTTCGGCTGGTTCCTAACTAGCCTCACTCTCTGGTCTTCCCTTCCACATAACCATATACTCATGTCTAGAAGTTTGTCCATGTCTCTTCATATGTCTATCAGCTATGATCTCTTCAACTTCTTTGTCAAATGAATCCTATACTCCCATTAGGGCCCTTTGTGATATAGCTCTTATGGGGTCTTCCTCATCCTTGTGGAATGGTTTTAGCATGCTTACGTGGAAAAATGGGTGGAATTTCAATTTAGGTAGAAGTTCTAATTTGTAAGATACTTACCTTACTCGTTTCATAATTAGGAATAGGCCCTCGTAGTGCCTCATCAAACCTTTATGTAGTTGACCCCTTGTACGTTGCATCAAATGTAACTTAACAAGCACTTGGTCACCTACTTAATATTCTATCGACTTATGCTTCTTGTCTGCAATCTTCTTCATTCTCTTAATAGCTTGGTCTAAGTATGTTCGAGCCAAGTCATGATTTTCTTGCCATTCCCTTGCAAATTTATATACGGGAAGGCTGGACCTCGTATATCCCATTGTTACTGTATTAGGAGTTAAGGGTTACCTCCCTAGGATGATCTCAAAAGGACTTTGTCCAATGGACTCATCCTTCTGTAGGTTGAATGAGAATTGTGCCACATCTAACAACTTGGTCCAATCGCGTTGGTTAGCTCCTACAAAATGCCTTAAGTATAATTTCACCAAAGCATTTACCTGCTTCGTCTGGGGATGCAAACTAGTTGAAAAGTTCAACTCGGATCCTAGAAGTTTGAATAATTCTGTCCAAAATTTCCTTATGAATCGCCCATTTTGATCACTCATAATGTTTTTTGGTAAGCCCCAATACTTTACTACATGTCTTAGGAACAATCGGGCAGCCTCATATGTCGGGCACTCCTTTATTGCTGTAACAAAAGTCATGTATTATGAGAACCTATCTACCACAACCATAATTGTACCATACCCTTCTAATAGGGGCAAACTTACAATAAAGTCCATGGAAACACTTTCCTATAGCCATTCAAGAATGGGAAGAGGCTCGAGTAGCCCCGAAGTTTCCTTATGTTCAACTTTGTCTTGCTGGCACATGAGATAGGTCCGGACATAACTCTCAACATCTTCCCTCATGTGTGGCAAAAAATATTTCTCCTCCACTAAGGCTTGGGTATGGTGCATTCCTGGATGACCTGCCCATTTAGAATCATGACATTCTCTAAGTATCTCCCTTCTTAGGTTTAAGGAGTGGAGCATATAAATTTGATGTCCCTTTATGTATATTAGTCTATTCTCTTATCAAAATCTCCTTGTTTTCCCTTTTTGACATTATATCAATAAAGCTTTGGCCTGCTTATCACTCTCTATCCCCTCTCAAATTCTATCAACAAAGTTACTTTCAGGTTTATTGATAGCTGCCAACTTAACCCTTTGGCTCAAAGCATCCAGCACGACGTTAATCTTACCTGACTTATGCTCAACGTCGAAATCGAATTCCGCCAGGAAAACCTGCCATCGAGCTTGCTTAGGAGAGAGCTCCTTTTGAGTTTGAAAATAGCTAGTGGCCATATTATCAATTTTGACCACAAACTTCTTCCCTAACAAGTAATGCCTCCGTACTCGAAGACAGTGCACTATGGCCGTCATCTCCTTTTCATATACTGGATATCACTTCTCTGTGTCATTCAACTTCTAGTTTTCAAACACCATAGGGTGTTCTTCCTGCATTAAAACCCTTCCAATAGCAAAATCACTAACATTTGTACATACTTCAAAGGGTTTGTTAAAGTTACAAAGGAAAAGGACTGGCTCTTTAGTGATTGCTATCTTCAAGGTCTCGAGTGCCTATTGTCTATTTGTGCTCTAAACCCAAGGGGTATTCTTTTTGAGTAAGTTTGTCAATGGGCTCGCTATCCTCGAATAGCCCTTAATGAATTTTTTGTAGTAATTCACTAAGCTAAGGAAAGATCTCAACTTAGTAGGCTTAGTGGGCTCCTTCCAATCCCAGATGGCCCACACCTTTCCTTCGTCCATCTTAATCTTTCTTCCTCCCACTATGTGACCAAGGAACATTGCCTCTTCTTGCGCAAAAGCGTATTTCTCTAATTTCACATGTAGATAATTCCTTCTTAAGGCTAAGAATACCGAGTGAAGGTGCTCTATGTGTTCCTCCAACGTCTTACTATAAATCATAATGTCATCCAAGTATAATACTACAAATTAATCAAGAAAAAGGGGCCAAAACTCGATTCATAAGTGTACAGAAAGTAACTAGGGCATTGGTAAGGCTGAATGGCATTACCAGGAATTCAAAAGCATTATACCTTGTAACACAAGTGGTCTTGGGTTCGTCTCCTTCTACAATCCTTACTTGGTGATATCCCAATCGTAAATTCAATTTGGAGAAGTATTTAGCTTCCCCCAACCTGTCGAATAGGTCCGATACCAGTGGAATGGGATACTTATTCTTTATAGTGACCTTGTTCAGGGCTCAATAATCAATATACATTTGAAGTGATCTATCTTGTTTCTTCTAAAAGAGTACAGGAGCTCCAAAAGATACTTTTCAAGGCCTAATGAAACTTGCTATCGTACCCCGAAAAGGTGAAGTCATAACAGTCTCGCCGTATGAACCATCTTAAGATAAAAAGTTTCCTTATAGTTACCATCTTAGACCTAGTTCACACAAAACGGACTCAACTCTACTCCTTTGAAGCGTCCAATTTAATACCTGTTTACTATAAACTTGTAGAGTAATCTTATGAAATAATTTGTAATAATAAACTTATCATTTAACCTTATAAAAAAAAGTAATAGTAAATCTCACAAGTACCTGTCATTTCATATACAGACTAAAATATTGAAAACTATTAAGCCCTTTGAGGGGTTTTGTATAATTTTCCTTAAAAGATAAAAAGTTAATACTAAGGGTAATAACTAGCCATTTCTTGTTGTATCTCACTCCCTATCCTAATTTACTAAGGTTCTAATGTTAGGTAGGCACTTATAAGCCATTTGGAACTTGCAAAACAAACTATAGGGGAATGAACGACAACTTGCTCAGTAAGTAGGGGTAGAGACAAAAGTATGTATTCAACACATCATAACCGAGGTTTTCAATTAAGTTGGTTAGATGCAATGTATGTACAAGCAAATGCCATCTGATCCGTCATGAGATCAGAGAAATTTCACCCGCTTTAATCCAAGTTGAGGAAATTGATGTCATATACTCACGGATTGAAACCAAACTGAAGCTTGTGCAATGAAGAATACCCTCCTCCCATGACCACCTTCGAACTACGACCCCCAACCTTATTACGACCTCCTCTCCTGTCACTTAGTTTAGCTAAGGGTAGGAAAAGGAGCATTTCAGCTATCCTCATCGAAGGGAATCCGTGTTTGGCCTGAGAATTCTAGTCGTTACCCCTAGTGAGTTGCGATGCATATCAAATTAGATATTAAGCCAAATTTGAATTAGTTCATCTTTTTAGGGTGATCAACCAAGCTCAAACAATTCAATAATAATATTCATAAAATAAACATATCATGAAGCTCAACTCTTATTACAGTAAATCGAAACCTAACCACAAGCATTGTATACGCATAAACAGTTAACTACATTCATAAGCCAATACATACCAAAGTTTCTAGATATTCTGAAATAATATCCAAAATGCGGTAAAACATTGATCCCACTTACTTGTCTTAGTGCTCACTTTGGAAAACTCGTATCTTTAACAGTCTGATCATTGGGAGGCCTTATATATACAAAACCTAAATTCAATTTTCGTAATGGTTATGAAAACATTAGGTCTTATCTAAAGCAGTTATGTATATATATATATATAAATAAAGTATATTATCTTTTTTTATTATATAATAATATATAGTTTTATTATATCGATTGAGTTAAGTTATTAAGTATTAATAATATACGCAATTATACAATTACATGTAATATATTATTCCAATTGTATCAAAACGTACTTTTAATCATTTAAATTACATTTCGATTACGGTAGAGTTATAGTAGTACGTAAATCAGTAATATTGTAGAGATATAGGTCATATTACCTAGGTTTATCCGATTTTAGTAAAAATAGTGTCGTTGGACTCATACACACTTAATGACACGTATCACTAGTCTTAATTTTAAAAAATGGCCTTTAAAGGGTAATTCGAGCTTTTAACATAATTATACGTATCTAATTAAATATTATCATACTATACGTAATTTATGTTATTAAACCATATTTTACCTAATTTGTCAATATAATCCATAATATAGGTATTATCTAACCTTAAGACCTCTATAACATATCCCGGTTATTAAAATATCATTAAATATATTAAAAATATAATTTTTATCTAATCTGACCAGTACACAAATAGATAGTTTTTATTCACCTATTTATCATATTTTAACCTATTGTTACTAAAATTGGGTATTAATTCGTTATTTAGGCTATTTTATTACGTAAATTTATAATAAATAACTCGGGTTACTAAATAATTCCTCGAAAATTTCTATAGACTCCTAAAAATATGTGGAATTAAGTTTATACTTGGTTTCAAGTTTTCGATCTATCGCTTATATATTCATATTTACGATTTTATCCTTGAATTATCCTAAATTACCTAATTAATATCCTTTTTGCACCAAATTGATTTCAACCTATCCCAACATTATTATTATTCATTAAAAATCAGTACATGTCCATTTCATCGGTTAATTTCATAATTTCAGCCTATTTTTGAGCTATTTTTAGGCCGAAAAATACAATAAATATTAAAAATATTCAAATAAAAAATTGGGCTACAGAGAAATTATCTATATATCATAAGTATCTTACACAAAAATTTTGAGCTAGAAACTACATTATTTAATGTATTTATTTTAAATTTCAAATTTTGGATGAATAGTATGTTTGTTAAGTAAGTACATTAAATACTCCTAATTTTGTAAAAATAAATTTACTAAATGAAATTATATATAAAATAACCTAGGAATTAATTTTTTTACATTTTTCATAATTAATTTAATAAATTTTCAAAAATAGAGAAAAACAGGGTAAAAACTCGAAACTTAAGTTTATCGGAGCTCTAGCCACCGTTAGCTGAAGAGAGGTTGTCGGCCGGCCTAGTCTATGGTGGCTCTGCTAGGTAGCGGCAGGGCTCCACGTCAAGTCAACAAATGGTCGGGGAACTAGTTTGGCTCGGTCCTTACTCTGTTTTTTCCTATTTTTTGTCAAATTTTCCTAAATTTTTTTTCGAATTTTTCTTAGGTTTTCTTGGTTGCAAAAATGCTAAATCTGAGTCCTAGGATCCTATTTATAGTAGTTTAGGTTAGTTGGATTTTTTTCTTAATTATTAAGTAATTTATTTTAATATTTTTCTTGAAAAACAAAAAGTATAAGGTGGCAAATTATGGATGATTCACTTTTAAGTTATCATTTGCAGCTGTTGTTGAAGTGCCATGTGGATTCCAGCTGTTCCCACATCATTTGGATAAGTTTTGGTTAAATTTTAGTGTAATTTTAGTAATATTTGAATAATTTAAGTATATTTAATTATTATATTAATATATGTATATATATATATGTAACACACGTAATGAGTAATTATATGCATGTAACCATGTTTCTAACATGTCTTTTATTTTTAAGATATTTTCCCTATTTAATTTTTGCGAATTTAACGCTTATTATGTATAATTATATAGTTTTAGGTTAATTTACGAGTATATTTATTATATGTACTGGGTATACTCATAAAAATACGTATATACTCATATAGTATTATGTTATATTATTTTCTTCTATTGCCTAATTAACTTATTTCTAAGTCCCTGTTACATTTCGAGTTTGGTTTTAGGGGTTTCGATCGTTTTTTACACTATATTAAATAATCATACTTTTAGGGGCAAAATAGGGATTTTGGGTAATTATTTTCAAAATCCAACTTCACCAAATTACTTCAACTAACTTTTCTATCTTAATCATAATGTTTAGGTTCAATCGAATAACTTTTCTCAAAAGCCCTAAACTCGGGTACGGTTGCCCTAAACTCGACTTTAGGGTCTCACATGGAGCAAATTCTTCTTATCTTGATTATATTCTTGATATTTTATTATATTTCTTACTTTCAGTGTATGAGGATTCCTCAATTAAGGTTATCGTATTTTTTGTAAGCTTTTAGCTTACTCGATTTATTTTCCTAAATGCCTTAGATCAATTATCGATCCTAAGCATACAAGGATAGGGTTTTATCGTAATATTCAGATGTTCATGTTTGGATTGCTGATTTATGGGATATTACACTTACTTTTAGTAATTCCTTCAATTATCGCCTTAACTCTTCTAATTCTGGAAGTAACATCCTATACGAGACAGCGGCGGGTAGCTTGGCTCCAAGTTCCAATTTTATCATATGGTCCACCTCTCTTCTTGACGGTAACTTTTTGGGCAACATTGGCGGCATTATATCCCTAAATTCTTCCAATATCTCCCCTACTTGAGGTGGAAAGCTTTCTTGACCAATAGTCTCTTCCTTGACTTTTAAGGTTGCTAAGTAAGTAACTTCATTCTTCTTAAGTCCCTTTTCCAATTGCATAGCCGATAGGAATTTGGTGGCTTGGCCTACCTTTCTTATGACGGGGACTACACATTGTGAGTTATGATCAAGTACACAAATGCAATTAGCCAGCAGTACGATAAGTGCATCAATGCGATCTAGGAAATCCATCCCAATCATAAACTCGAAATCATCCATTGGTACTACTTCAAGCATCTCCTTTCCTTGTCAACTCCTAATATGGAGCTCTATCCCTCTGGCTACTCCGATAGTGGGAACTTCTTTTGAGTTAACTGTTTTGAGTCATGTTTTGGTCTCCTCTACTTTTAGCCCTAACTTCTTTGCTGTCATATCAGATATGAAAAGATGGGATGCTCCAGTATTTACAAGGGCATTAAGTTTCTTACTTGCTATCGATACGTCGGTATACATCAATTCTTTTCTTCTTTCATTAACTTAAGACTTCATGGCACTAAGTAGTTGAACCGACCCTAACTAAGCCTTATCCCCTTCATTTGAACTCTCACCTGCTATTAGCGCCGCCAATATCTCTTTCTTTAGACATTCCCCAGCATAATGGGAACCATTGTAGAAATAACATTTCAATTTACGGGGTTTCCTTCTTTCCCCATCTCTCCCTTTACGAGTTCTACCCTGATCATTATCTTTTTCCTCTACTTCACGAGTTCTACCTTGATCGTTATCTTTTTCCTCTACCTTAGTTTTCCCCTTGGAAGAACTCCTACTCTTCTACCTCTCAGCTCTCCCTTTCCATCTTCCCCCTAGGGTCTTAGGATCCGTCTTCCGAAATTTTAGTAGGCCTTCAGTAATTGCTATAGCCTTAGAGATGTCTTCCACTCCCCTTCACTCTAGTTTTAATTTGGCCTAGGGCTTTAAGCCATCCACAAATATTACCAAAGCATCTTCTTAGTTGAGGTTTGGGATCTCCAATATCAATTTTGAGAATTCCTTTACATATTGCTTTATGTCACCCTTATGGGTTAGGTGTCACAATTTTACCTTTGCTTCCTTAGCAGCATTTTGAGGGGAGAATTGACCCTTCAGCTCTTGTACAAAGCTATCTCATGTGTTGATATCAGCTGCCCTCCTGCGCCACCATACCATAGCAGAGTCTTTTAGGTACATGGTAGCAGTACGTACCTTTCCAACATCATCTAAGATTCTTACAGCATTAAAGTATTGTTCCACTCCCCATAAGAAGTTGTCTAATTCTCGAGCGGACCACATTTCGTTGAAATGTTCTAACTTAGGAACATCGATCTTATGGCCTATTTGGACGGTCACTTCATTTGCAACAGCAATTTAACAAGTTGTCAATTAAGTCTTGAGATCTTCAATCTCTTGGTGCATGGTTACTACTACTGCATCAATCTTAGCTTCATAGGCCTCTTCCTTAGTTTCTAAAGCCGTGACTTAGGCTTGGAGAGCTTCACCCTTCTCTTCAATAACGTTTTCACATTACTTAAGCTCCTTTACTGTCTGATTCAGTGTTCCTTGCAATTCGCATCGGAGTTCTTCTTCCATCTCCTCAAGATTGCCTTGAGACTTATCAAATTGTTCCTTGGCCTCAGCAATGCTCAACTTTGCCCTATCTATCCTATTAAGGAAGGAGTTCAACAAGTCTTGAGACCTATCCCTTTGCTTGGTAACACAGTGATTATCATGGTCAGCCAACTCATCGACCATTGAAGTGTTGTTGTCTCCTTTAAATGACATTTTCTCCACAAGTAGTCCCTTTTTTAGGCTTTGATACCACTTGTCACAGGTAGATTTTGTCACTTGATCCTATGCGGCACTCAGTATTCCTGATCAAACTAAAGAAGGCTAAGTTAGCCTGTAGTACACTTACAAAGTTTAGAGAGAGAAAGTAGAGAGAGAAACTCTGAAGGTATGTTATATTCACTCAAATGATTGGTGTCTTGTATTTGAGGGGAACATCCCTATATATATAAAAAGCCTTTACAAATTAATAGTTAAGATCAATTTGATCTAACTGTTACAATTGACTCCTAACTACCACATTCACCTACCTTACTTACTACTATACAAGATTTTGAACTTCTCTAGAACCTTCTAGAACTTTTCATCTTCTGGAGGCTTTTAGTGGGCTTGGGCTTTAGTCTTGAGCTTTAGGAACCACTTAGGAATGGCTCATTTTGGGAGGTCTGTAACATACGTGCTATCCTTTCTAACATCTGTACTGTCCTTTCTGATAAAGAATGTTCCTTTTTACACGATTTTATGCTTCCTCTGTAAATTATTCTCCTTTTTATTTAGTAAGTAGGGATCCATTTATGTAATTTTCTATAATTTAGGACTTACCCTAATTAGCTACTATAAATACTTACATAATGTAATAGCCACAGAGAATGACATACAGGAAGATTACATTGAACTTTCATTCCCTCTTAAGCTAAGTGTCATTCTGCTTACTTTTGAGCTACTCTTATCTAGCCCATTGAGCTTGGATTAGTAGTGAGTGACCTTCGGCTATATTTGTACATCATATCAAGTGTGACTTGAGCTCGTGTAAGGCGTTGGTGTGTTATATCCATCGTCGGTGCATGAGAACCCTAGTTCAACCTTCAACTATTATTTACTTTTCGAGCTATCTTATGTCTTGGACCCATCCTTTTAGTTACACGTAATACTAAGTTTATATGTTCATCTATGGAATCCATATCATCTTGGAAGCAGAGCTTGGCTATGTTCGAAACTGGATTCTGCTATTGTGTTCTTTAAGTAGTTGTTACTATGAGATAATGATTCTATTGTTAACTTAGGACTTTAGTAGTTGAAAAGTGTTCTGTGCTTTGTTTTCCTTGGTTTTTCGATATGCAAAACAGAATGTGGTTAACTATTCATTTGTTGTGTAATTGTCGTAGTGATTGGAGTATTAGTTATTGATCTCCAAGTGGTATTATTAGACATCAATTTTATGAAGTAACCAATAATGTCAAACTTAAGTGTTTAAGGAACTTTGAGAAACCAAGAAAGTGGCACTCAATATGGCCAAGGGCAAGCAAAAAGCTTCACACTGCAGTCAGTGGGTGACTACTTGAATAGGCTTACCAACTTGGTAGTTAATTTGGTGACTGTTATCCAAGAAGATAGATAAAAAGCTAGGAACAGCCCTACTGGAGAACGTGAGCAGCAAAGGTGAGGTGATGGTCAGTTTAGCCAAGTTAATGCCCCAGCTCGACTACCTCAAGCTAAAGGAATTGGTAGAGATGCAAGACGAAGGCTAACACTTGAAGAGATTGAGGAAGAAGCAGAAGGAGACAACGAAGTAGAGGAGTACTACGGGCCTGAAGAAAAAAATGTATGAGCTCTTAGAGTCAAAGGATTAAGAATGTGTATCCCGAGTTTTTTTGGAAGTGGTGATTCTAAGGACTACCTAGATTAGGTATATGGGATTGAGAAGCAATTTGAATTTCACAGCGTATCCGATAATGTAAAGGTTAGACTTGCTGTGCTAGAGTTCACTAGTTATGCTGCCTTATGGTGAAAGAACTTGCAAGTCACCTAAAGAAAGGAAGGAGAACGAGAGATTAAGAGTTAGGATGAAATGAAGAAGGTAATGTGGAGAAGGTTTGTGTTGAGCTATTACCTATAGGATGCCTTCAAAAGATTGCAAGGGCTCAGATAATGAGGATCAAATGTAGACACTTATGTTAAGGAATTCCAGATGTTAATAATTTGATGTGAAGTCGTAGAGCTAGAGGACCGAACTGTATCTCGGTTCATCGGTGGATTGAAATATGAGATTAGGGATGTCCTATAAACCTCAGACATCGGAATGCTTGATGACGCGATCCAAGCTACTGAACAAGAAGGTTCCGATCGCCAGTTAGCCGACTAGGCAGTAGCCAAATTGTTTCGAATAGACCTATACGAATGGAACCAAGTAAGGTTGCTAAGATTTTACCCGTTTTGGCTATCTAAGCCGAAGAGAAGGAACCCTTAAGGAAGTTTAACAAGGGCCAGATTTTAGGGAAGAAGATGAGTGAGATCAAGTGTTTCAAATGCTAAGGATTTGGAAACATGGCTGCTCAGTGTCTGAATAGGCGAACAATGGTGATCTGAGGTAAGATGCCGACTGTCGAAGTGGACAACACTAACGGGGAAGTAGAGGAGTTAAAGGAGGATGGACAAATCGAGTTGTTCAAGGAGAAAGTTACCTACAATGGGAAGGCAACTTTATGCCGACCGCTCTAGTATTGAAGAGGATAATGAGTGTCAACCCCGTACTTGAAGACGAATAGAGAGAAAACCTCTTCCATATTGGGTACAAGGTGAATGAATCACTGTACGCACTAATTGTTGACAGTAGGAGCTACACTAATGCAGTTTCTGCATTTATGGTCCAGTAGTTGAAATTGCTGATCAAACCCCACCTGAAAGCTTATAAGCTTCATTGGCTTAATGATAAAGGAATCTTATAAGTGAACAAGCAAGTGTCTGTATCGATCTGCATTGGCAAGTATTGAGATGAAGTGCTATGTAATGTGCTGCCCATGAGTGTGTCCCACATTCTACTTGGACGACCATGGATTTTTGATCGAGTTATTATATACGACGAAAAGAGGAATACATGTTCTATGGAGCATGAAGGTAGGACGATGAAATTGAGTCCGATGACTACTGGGTAAGTAAAGGTCATGTAATCCTAACTTAGCTGAACCTTGAAGATAGAGGCTTTGGTGCTTAGTCGAGCTAAATTGAAAAGGGAGATGGAGCTAGAAGGTCTGACTTATCTGCTTATTTGACATATTCTGGAGATAAGCTCGAGGAGGAGTTACCTACTGAGGTAAAAACCTTACTAGAGGAATTTGCCGACCTATTTCTAGAGGAATTACAAAAAGGTTTGCCCCCAATCCAAGGCGTTGAGCATGTAATAGACCTGCAGCCAGGAACCGCACTTCCGAACAAGCCTGCCTATAAGCTAAATCCCGAATAAGTTGCCGAACTGCAGAAGTAAGTAGATGAGCTAATGGAGAAGGGGCATGTGCATAAATCCCTTAACCCTTGTGCTGCTCTGGCCTTATTAGTGTCAAAGAAGGATGGTTCTTGGAGGATGTGTGTGGATAGCCGAGCGATCAATTGAATCACCATCAAGTATAAGTATCCCATACCTAAGCTTGATGGCATGCTAGATGAGTTAAGTGGAGCAAGAGTGTTCTCTAAGATCGACCTCAAATCTAGATACCATCAGATTTGAATGCGTAAAGGTGATGAGTGGAAGATCGCATTCAAGATACGAGATGGTTTATATGAATGGTTTATAATGCCATTTGGACTATCTAATGCGTAGAGTACATTTATGTACTTGATGAATCATGTGCTTCGAGAATTATTAAGAAGGCTTATAGTAGTTTATTTTGATGACATTCTAGTGTACAACCTCGACTTGAAGACTCACCAAGAGCATCTCCAAAGAGTCCTCGCAAAACTTCGAGCTGAACAACTTTATGCTAATATGAAGAAGTGCGACTTTTTCCGATCCGAGGTGATCTTCTTGGGGTTTGTTGTGAGTGGGGGTGGCATCCAAGTCGATGATGAGAAAATAAAAGCGATCGTAGAATGGCTTGAGCCGACCTGTTCTGCAAGTGTGAGAAGTGTCCATAGCCTAGCATCGTTTTATCACTGATTCATAAAGGATTTTAATACAATTGCGGCCCTGCTTACTGAATTGTCAAAAAAGAATATTGAATTCAAATGAGGAGAGAGAGAGGAGGAGGAGTTTTGAGGAAGTAAAAGAGAGGCTAACTACAACCCGCATCTTAACTCTACCGAGCTTTGACAAGGTGTTTAAAGTAGAGTACGATGCATCTAAACTAGGCATAGGTATTGTGCTAATGCAAGAAGGCCAACCTATTGCTTACTTTAGCGAAAAACTTCGAAGAGCTACACTCAACTATTTTGTTTATGACAAGGAGTTCTACTCCTCTTTAGTCCGAGCCCTAATAGTATGGCAACACTATTTGCTGCCTAAGGAATTTATGATCTACATCGATCATGAATCCTTGAGGTATCTAAAGAGCCAACTGAAGTTATCTTGGAGACAAGCCAAATGGGTTGAGTTCATGGAGGATTTTTCTTATGTCGTAAAATACAAGAATAGAAGGAACAATATAGTGGCTGACTACCTATCGAGACGACATACCCTCCTGACCGAACTACAAACAATGCTACTTAGTTTTTCAACTATAAAGAATTTGTATGCTGAAGACCTACACTTTGGTCCTATCTATGCTCGATGTAAGGAAGGATAGGCATTAGACGACTATCATAAGGAAGGTGGATGCCTATTTAGGCAGAGGAGGTTATGTATCACGACCTATTCCATAAGGGAATTGCTAATGTGCAAGGAGAATGTAAAGGGATTAATAGGACATTTTAGCTAGCATCGAACCTATGAAGTACTATATGTGAGATTCTTTTGATCGAGAATGATGAGAAACGTACAAATCGTATTGGAAAAGTGTATGACCTGTAGGAAAGCGAAGAGCTAAGATGAGCAAGGACATTATCTACTCTTGCCCATCCTGACCAAACCATGGTTTAAGTTAAGTATGGACTTCATGTTAAGATTCCCAAGAACGTCTCGAGGGAAGGACTCCATCATGGTGGTTGTGGATCGATTTAGCAAGATGGCATATTTCGTACTCTGTTTCAAAACTAACGATATTTTGGCTATCTCTTTTTTTTTCTTATAGGAGGTGATCATGCTTTATAGCGTACCTAGAACCATTGTTTCGGATTGAGACCCCAAGTTCATGAGCCACTTTTAGAAGACGATATGGAGGTGGATAGGAACTAAGCTATTGTACAGTATGTCCTGCCATCCACAGACTAATGGACAGATCGAAGTTGTCAACAGAACTGTAGGAACTTTGCTGCGAGTTTCTTTTAAACGAAACATGGCTAACTGGGATCTGTACCTGCCAATCATTGAGTTCGCCAACAACAGGACTGCCCACAATGTGACTAGCATGTCTCCATTTGAGGTCGCCTATGGATTCAACCTAGAGCTCTTGATAAACCAAGCACCCCAGTCGATGCTTGATGATAACCAGGCAACCGTTGAAAGAGTTGAGGTCATCCGAGCCATGCACCAGAAGTTTATAGAACAATTAAGCTGCGCTAATACTAAGCTTAAGAAGCGAAGCTAAGTAAGGAGGAAGAGAGAGTTTCCACCAGGTGATTTGATCTAGATTCATCTTAGTAAGGAACGATTCCTAAACTTTAGGAAGAGTAAGTTATCTCCTAAAGATGACAGACCTTTCAAAGTGCTTGAAAGGATCAATCCTAATGCCTATATGATTGAATTACCTGAAGGATATGGAGTCTCAAACTCTTTCAACATTGCCGATCCCCAACCTTACACTCTCGAGGACGAGCAACCTAAAGACAAACCAGATTTGATCCTAAATCTCAAACAACCCGAAGGGGATGATTAGGATTAAGGATTGATCACTCGTTCCCGAACTCGAGGGCTTTCTTAGTTGGTTTACCGAGCTGTCCTAAGTGAGTTAAGCACTAAAGAGCAATGTTTTCCCTAATCCAATTTGTTGGGATACTTTACTCTCTACACTATTTAGGAAGCTGTTGAGGTGATCTACCGACATTTGAAGATTACCCCCCTACCCCTCCACAATACCCTAGTCCAAACACTAAATCGAGAAAACAACCATCTCTATAGTACCGGGGACAAGTTGAGAATTATCAGGAGCCAACCATCTAAGACCGATTCAAATGTGAGTCGTCCTTTAAGCTAACCCTTGTCCAGCCTAGCAATTTGAGTGTTGAACTACCGATGCTGACCAAACTTGATTAGAGACCCACCCCTACTCAGTCTGCAATGTTACTAGGACTACAGATTTGAGTGAAACGCGTGTGGTCTATCCTTTCTAACATCCATGCTATCCTTTCTAATAAAGGATGTTCCTTTTTGCATGATTTTATGCTTCCCCTATAAATTATTCTCCTTTTTTTTAGCAAGTAGGGATCCATTTCTGTAATTTTCTATAATTTAAGACTTACCCTAATTAGGTACTATAAATACTTGCATAATGTAATAGCCATAAAGCATAACATACAAGAAGAATACACTAAACTTTTGTTCTCTCTTAAGCTAAGTATCCTTCTGCTTATTTTTGAGTTACTCTTATCTAGCCTATTGAGTGTGGACTAGTGGCAAGTGACCTCCGGCTATACTTGTGCATCATATTAAATGTGACCTGAGCTTGTATGAGGCTTTAGTGTATCATATCTATCATTGGTGCACGAGAACCCTTGCTCAACCTTCAACTGCCATTTACTTTTCAAGCTATCTTGTGGTTCAGACCCATCCTTTTGGTTACCCATGATACTGGATTTGTGTGTTCATCTACGAAATCCGTATCATATCTCAATTTCAAAACTTAGACATTTGCCTTGTTGTAAAAACATGAATTTTGACTCTTTTCTTTGTGAAACCTATGTGCTTGCTAAATTCCACCTATTGCCTTTTTCATCTAGCATATCTACTTCATCACATCCTTTTGATTTAGTTCACAATGACATTTGGGGATACTATAACACTAGCTCTATATTTGGTGCAAAATATTTCCTCACCATTGTGGATGATATGTCTCGTTCATGGTTGTCAAAATCATTATTTTACTACTCATTTTAGTGCATAGAAGTAGTAGAATCATACATAATCGGTAAAATTATAAACTTGTAAAATTGTACATAAAAGTTCATAATTTTACTAAAAGTCTACACACAAACGATTTTACATCCATTTTAACTAAGAAAAATATTATAAAATCATAAACTTGTAGAATTATATTTTTGACTCATAATTTTAACAACAATGGTCTTGTTGTACTTGGACTTTTGTTACGTCATACAAGTATTAAACACTTGAAACCCTTTCCAACTTCTTTTCTTATACACAAACACAGCTTCAAACTATAACAAAATGTGTGAGGATTGATAATTGGAGTGAGTTTGTTTCTAAAGAATGCCAGGGTTTATTTGCAAAACTTGGTATTTTACATAAAAAAATATGTTGTTTATACAATACAATAAAATGAAGTGGTAGAGAGAAAACATAGAAACTTGTTGGATACCACTTATGCACTTCAAATTCACTCACATTTACCAAAGATCTTTTGGGGAAAGTGTTTGTTAATAGCCATATTTCTTATCAGCCAAATGCCCATGCAATCCTTGAAGTGGCAAATTCGATACTACTTGTTATTTGGAAAACTATCTTCTTACGAATTTCTTAGAACCTTTAGTTGCCTTTGTTATGCTTCCACACTTCCTAAACCTAGAAAGAAGTTTGACACCAATGTTAGACACTACGTGTTTATGGGCTGTCCTATGGGTCAAAAGTGATATAAATTGTATGATATAGATTCACATTAGGTCTTTGTTAGTCATGATGCATTGTTCCTTGAATAGATATTCCCCTTTCATCCTAATACACACATTTCTGAACCTTACCTACATATACCCGAGCTTTACAAACCTTTATTTCCTTCATCTAATTCCTTGTTCAAAGATCTCTACCCAAGCATACCTAATACACTTCATCAAACACCAAGTCCACAAGAGTCCAATATTACAAAGGCGCTAAACACTACAGAAATCCCTACTGTTTGCAGGTCACAAAGGTTACGCTAACCCCCTATTTAGCTTAGTGATTACATTCATAATGTGCAAAAAATGTTCATTCAATGGTTGCAACAGATTCTCCTCCTTATCCTCTATTCGTTACCCTTTGTTTTAACCTCATTCTTTTGATCATTTACCTACTAATTTTGTGATCTCATTGGCCAATGTGTTTGTAATATGAGAACCTCGAAATTATCACGAGGCAAGGCAAGATCCAAAGTGGGTTGAAGCCAGGATAAAGAGCTTTTAGCCTTAGAATCTAATAATACTTGGAAAATTATTGATTTGCCACCCAGAAAACAAGCTATGGGATCTAAACGGGTTTTCAAAATAAAATACAAACCTAATGGATCTATTGAGCAATATAAAACTCGCTTGGTTGCTAAAGGATACACTAAAGTGGAAGGGTACTTGGCCAAACTTACTACAGTTAGAATTCTTCTTGCTGTTGCTTCTTTTAGAAAGTGGCATGTTGATTAACTCGATGTAAACAATGCCTTTCTTCATAGGTTTCTTATTGAGGATATTTGGATGGAGCCTCCCTAAGGGTACTCTTTAGCTGCACACGAGCAAGTTTGCAAGCTTGTTAAGTCATTTTATGGGCTTAAATAAGTTGTGTAATAACAAAATCATAAATTCACAAAATTCATTGTTTCTTTGGGATTTATTCAATCAAAGTTAGATTATTCTTTGTTTACTTGACAAAGTGGTGATGATTTTCTTGCTATATTGGTTTATGTGGATGAGTTTTGATTACAGGTGATTCTTTAGCGGCAATTTTTTATTGAAACTTGCTCTAGATTGTACATTTACTATTAAAGATTTAAGAAAAGCTCATTTCTTCTTAAGAATGGAAATTTGTCAGCTTCTTAATGGTTTTCTTCTCAACTAAAGAAAGTTTGCTTTAGATATATTAAGTGATGTTGGTTTGACAACTACCAAACCATCTAAAGAGCCTTTTCTTGTTGGGTTAAGGCTAGACAACACTGCTAGTAGGCCTTTAGGTGATCCTAAAATATTATGAAGAATTGTTGGTAGGTTGCTTTACTTAACCTTGATATGGCCTGATCTTTCTTTTGACGTCCAACAGTTGAGTCAATTTGTTTCACAGCCTCGTACTACACACTTTAAAGTTGTTGTTCATGTACTCAAATATTTGAAAGGCATACTTGATGTTGGCTTGTTTTATTCTTCCGAAACTGATCTTAATTTGAGTGGCTTTTGTGATGTAGATTGGCATGCTTCACTTGTAGACCACAAGTCTCTTTTAGGGTTTTGTATTTTCCTTAGTTCTTCTCTAATTTCATGGAAGATTAAAAAACAAGTTATCAAGTCTACATCTTCAATGAAGACCGAATATAGGAGCATGGCATTTTCTACAAAAGAGTTGTAATGAGTTTCTTATATTTTGAAGGATTTACAAGTTAATGTTTCTTTACCTGTAGTGCTATATTCTAATATTAAATTTGCCAAAAATGATTGCAAAAAATCCTTGCCTCCATAAAAGGACCAAACATATTAAAGTAGACCTCTATTTTACTTATGAGCACATTTCTTCTAGATTTCTTGTGATTGAGCATGTATCTTCTTCTATTGCAACTTGCTAATTTGATGACAACAGCTATTCCTCCATCTTAGCTACAGTTTTTCTTATCCAAATTAGGCCTTCTTCTATAGCCAACTTGAGGAGAGACCCGGGGGGTAGGGTTTGGTTCGGTGAGATAGGGGGTTAGAATATTGCCTTTACTTAGTTTTTACCTTTTTGTAAATAACTTCTATATATGTTCCTTTAGTGTACATAGCTGCTCATTTTATTCTTATGCACGTATGCTTACTTTGCACGTGTTACCTGATGTATATATAAATATTGTTTCATGGTTAAGTTAGTTAGATATATTACATTTCCTAAACAATACTAGTCCGATGCTCCACAACTCTCTCTTTATGATTCAATTTATAATTGTAAGTTTCTGCACTTTTCTTTACTGCATCAACTCAGCAAACTTGAAGAGTTTTCTACATACATTACATAGTATAATATTTATTTTCTTTTATCTTAAAACATATATCATTTATTTGTAGTTATGATGGCAAATGAATTTCTTTCTCCATTATATTTATCCTATTAGATAATATGAAGCTTATTTATTTTACACGTGTTATTTTTCTTTAGTTAGTTAAGATAGTTTGTTATTCTCTTTTGTTTGTTAGGTAGTTTGTTATAGATTAGTTGTTGTTACTCTAGTATAAATAGCTAAGATAGTGATATGTAAGTTTTTAAGCTTTTCATTCTTCATACAAAACAATATCTGTATTCTCTTGAGAAAGTACGAGCAAAGGAGTTCTGCATATTTATACTGATTCAAGAAATAATTTTTTTTCTTCGCAATTGAATACGAATAGCTCGATAATTCAGTTCACATCATGAATAATCAGAATCAATAAAATATGGAGTTGATTGCGATAGATCCTCTTTTCATTTCTAGTTTTGATAATCCAAGGATGATATTAGGTAATATTACTTTCAATGGATTGAATTTTATGATGTGGAGTAGATCGATTAGGATGGCACTTGGTGCAAAATTGAAATTAGGATTTCTCAATGGAAATTTACCAAAACTAGAAGAGAATTCAAATGATTTTGTAAGGTGGATTCGTTGTAATTATATGGTAAGATGTTGAATTCTCACTTCCATGGTTGCTGAATTGTCTCAAAGTTTTATATATACGCAATCTTCATGAGAACTTTAGAGAAAGATATGTGAACAATATGGTTAGATGAATGGACCTTTGATTTATCAAATTTAGCATGAGATTGCAAACATTAGGTAAGGAGATTGTTCAGTTTCTATTTACTTTAATAAGTTCAAAAAGTGTTGGGATGAGTTGAACACTTTGAATCCTTATTAGGTTTGCAGTTATAGGAGATTGGAATATTACACTTATGCACTTAAAGATAGATTGGTTGAGTATGATTCACAAAATGAACTAATGTAGTTCTTGATGGGCTTATTAGATGTTTATGAATCTATTAAGAATCAAATCTTATCTCCCGATCCACTACCATAAGTGAATTGAGCCTTTTATCAAGTTTTACAAGTTGAAAAATAGAGACAGGTGTCAGCCTTGACGATAGGTGAAAGTAATATGTCGGTTTTCAATGTAGGAAGGATGAATAAGTCCAATGCTTATGATAAGAAGGAAGTTAAAAAGAAATTGAAGTGCAAACATTGTAACTTTGAAGGATACATGATTGAATCATGTTTTGAATTGATTGGTTACCCAGATTGATACAAAGGGAGAAGAACTAAGAAAGGAAATCCACGATCTGTGGCACATTGCTTTACTGAAAATGATAAATCACTAACTCCTCTTGATGTTGCGGGAACTTCTGTTCAGACTAATTGTTGATAATCAGTTTTCACTCATCTGACATACTTGTCCATTCAGCTACCGATATGCCGAATAGTCGAATCTTTCGGCATACCTCTGTAAAGATGACACACGACATTTCTACCGAGTAGCATAAATCCATTCTTGGTTTGAATTTAAGCTCATGGCGTGAACAGTTATCATAAGCACAGTTATATTACATAACCACCTGCTCTTCTTACATATCAAGAGAGATATCAAATCAAGAAGCTTCTACATGTCTTAATAGTTACTACAACAACTGCCTTAGACATTACAACCACCTATAAATATGGGAAAGAAACTCTATAAGATCTCTCTAATACTTTACTCGCATATTTTCTATACAAAGTCACCTTACTAACTTAGGTATCGGAGTGGCCACACCAGACTGACCCCGATACTAAGTATTTCATTCTTTTTTGCAGGATTTTCCTTGATCCCAAAATTCACCAACAACATTTAGCACCGTCTGTTTTTTCTAAACACACCCACATGGCTAAAATAAGAGTATATAAGAGTACAGGTGCTGGCACTTCCTCTCAACACTCTGAAAGGGGGAGTTGGCATACTAATGAGTAGTGATTAGCTAGGCTCGAGCAACTTTACCTTGACTTAGCCATAGAAAACCAAGAATTAAACAAAAAACATGAGTAAATTCTTAACCTCTTCCATAGCAATATCCACCCAAACTCAATCTAAAACAAAGACCGAGGCCACGATGATGCTAAACATAGCGATGATTCAATTTATTCACCTAAGTTGTAAAAAAAGAAAGATGAGAATATGATTGGACCTTCGGCTCCTACTTTTCAAAAGAATAGCAAAGGCAAACAACTACAGTAGGTGCACCATGTGGGTCCTTTGCATGTCAACACCTTTGCTGCCCCAAGCAAGTAGTTTTGAATTAAAAAGAGTCTTTTTGTTCTAGAGATTTTAGAAGAAGTGATACCTCGGTACATCAAGCTGCTACGGTTTAAGACTTATGTTGGAACAAAGGACCTTGAAAATCACCTGGAGTATTACCATACATTGACCAAGTTGCATGGTTTAAGTGATGCAATGGCCTGTCAAGTTTTTCCTTCAATACTAAAGAATGCAACTAGCACATAGTTCAAACATTTGAAACCAAATACCATTTCTTATTTCAATGAACTAGCAGAAGTGTTCCTTTAACACTTCCTTGCAAGCAAACTTCTTGTTAAGGACTCTTCAATCCTTAACACCATTAAACAAAAGTCTGATGAATCAATCAGGGACTACTTAGCCAGATTTATGGCCAAGATGGTTCAAATCCTAGAACTGGATATGAGTATGGCCCTCAACGCTGTAATCAATGGAGTCAAGCCCTATGGAGACTTTTTCAAGTCTCTCGCAAAGAACAAGCCAAAAACTTTCATTGAGTTTAAGCTAAAGCCACCTCATACATCCTTCAGGAAGATAGCATAAAGGCACTGCGAGAGGCCGATTAGAGTAGAGGAGATGGAAAGAATGACAAATGAAGAAGTACGAAGGATAGGAATGACAAATGAAGAAGTGCGAAGGATAGACTTAGCATGAACAATGACCACAGTTTAGATGTCGAGAGGAAGAGACTAAGAATCCCAACATACTCATCTCATATGCTTGTCAATCGTCCAATCTTGGACATTTTGATGGAGGTAAGTAGGGAGAGAAGCGTCATCTAGTGGTTGAAAGAATGAGAGAGAATCCCTTAAGAAGAAACTCCAACAAGTACTGTGATTTCCACCATGACAAAGGTTACAATACAGATGAGTGCATTTAACTCAAGAATACAATTGAAGATACGATCCAACGTATGCAATTGCATAAGTTCTTAGCGCATAATGCCAAGTATATCGAGAGATCGTCTTAGAGGAGATGTGAGCAACAAGAGAATGATACACAGCCAGTAGTAGCCGTGAGAGATGTAAGGGATGTGAATTTCAATAAAGCACCTAATAGAGCAATCAACACCACTGTCGACGAACCTACTATAGGCTAATCGAGCTCTTCGAACTCAATTAACGCCAAGAATTATGTTTACAACATTCAAGGAAAAAAGGTCAAGATCGATAACATAATATTTTTCGGAGAGGAAGATTTTGAGGGTATCTAGAGGCCATATGATGATGCACTTGTCATCAATGCGAGAGTCGCCAACTTCGAAGTCAAGAAAATTCTTGTTGATACGGTAAGTTCGATCGATATCATTTTTCAGCATTGCTTTGATCAAATGAGGCCTAAGATCAAAGTGTAGCTATGGTCTTACAAGTATGATCTCTATGCCTTCAACAATCAACTCGTCCAAGTAACCGAAGTTATTTATTTACTAATATAGATCAATGATGACAAGCATGTTACAGAGGATAAACTGGACTTTCTCATCGTCAAATGATGGTCCCCTTACAACATGATAATGGGACGATTATGCTAACATTGATTCGGCATTATCTCTTCAACTGCACATCTTAAGGCCAAGTTCCCTACTCCTATGGGGGTCGATGTGTGAAAAGGGGATCAACAATTGGCACAGTCCTTATACATAAGGACCCTGAGACGAGAAGAAGTATTTTAGGTTGAAACCTGTTCGAAAGGCAAGTCAGTTAGTATCAAGAAGGCTAAGAATGATAGTGAAGAAATTCCTTTAGGGGACGACTCAGGGAAAACAATGAGAATCAAGAAACCCTTATCAGCAGACACTCAGCAAAGTTTGATCAACTTCTTATAAGCTAACGCCAATGTATTTGCGTGGTCTCCTTTACATATGCCGGGTATCCCAAGAAAAGTTATAGTACATAAGCTCTAGATTGATCCCAATGTAAAGGTAGTCCAACAAAAGAAGAGGCATTTTACACTAGAGCGATAAGCAGCAATAGAGGAAGAAGTCTAGAAGTTATTGAAGGCAAGGTTCATCTAGGAAGAGCCTTATCCAACTTGGCAAGCTAATTGTGTGCTAGTTAAGAAGTCTAACGGCAAGTAGAGAATGTGCATAGACTTTACGAATCTTAGCAAGGCCTATCTCAATGACTTTTTCCTACTGCCAAAAATTGATCAGATGGTAGATGTAACTGCTGGACACACATTACTTTCCTTTATAGATGCTTTCTTTGGTTATAACCAAATCAAGATGAACAAGGGGGATAAAGTCCATACGTCTTTTGTCACCAACTTTGGAACTTATTGTTACACGGTGATGCTCTTTAGGCTCAAGAACACCAGTGCAACATACCAGAGACTCGTAACCAAGATGTTTAAACCCCAAATTCACATAATTGTCGAAGTATATGTTGACAACATGATTATAAAGAGCGTGAAGGAAGATTGGCATCTTGCCGACTTGGAGGAGACGTTTGCTACATTAAGGAGATACAGCATGAAACTCAGCCCACAAAAATGCGTCTTTAATGCAACATCAAGGAAATTTCTTGTATACATGGTTACTCAATGCGGTATTGAGGCAAATCCGAGAAGGATTGAAGCCATAAAGAAGATGAATTCACCTCGCATGGTCAAAGAAGTATAGGAACTCACTGGGTGAATTGTCTCACTTAACAGATTCGTATTGAGAAGTGTAGATAGGTGCGTAAAATTCTTTAAAATTTTAAAGAATCCAAAAGAATTCAACTGGATCGACTATTGCTAAAGAGCTTTCAATGAGCTCAAGGAATTTCTTGTGTCATCCTTAATATTCTCAACACTCATTCTTGGAGAAAAGTTATATTTGTATCTATTAATCAACTGTCGAGCTCTTTCCTCTGTACTAGTCCGAATTGATGGCAAAGAGCATTGACTCATTTACTACGTAAGTCATGTTCTGCAAGGGCTAAAGTTTTGGTACATAAAGATTGAAAATTTGTATTAGCAGTAGTTCTCTTAACAAGAAAGTTGAAGCCGTATTTCGAAGCTCACCAAATCATTATTCACACTGATCAACCATTACAACAACCATTACAACAGCCTAATTCTTCGAGGAGGATGATGAAATATGTCCTAAAGCTCATTGCCCATGGTATACAATATAAACTCAGAACGGCACTAAAGGCCTAAGTACTAGTGAATTTTGTAGCTGAATTCACTGGTGAGGAAGACTATATGGAGGTATCCGAGAAATTGATTTGGTTCCTTTACATCGATGGTTCTTCAACATAAGAAGGAAGTGGTGGGTGCCTAGTTCTTCAAGGCCCTCATAATGTCAAAGTTCATTACGCTCTGAAATTTGGATTCTAAGCCAGTAACAATGAAGCAAAGTATGAAGCTCTAATTGCCAGACTGAAATTGGCAAAAGAAATTGGTGCTGAGAAACTCGAAGTGTTCTTTGATTCTTAACTGGTGGTAAATTAAGTCACCGGAAGTTACGCGGCAAGGGATGAAGAAATGAGCAAGTACTTATTGGTAGTGCAAACGCTCGCAAAAGAATTCTAATCCTTCAATATTCACAAAATTCCAAGAAACAAGAATATTGCAGTCGACAAGTTATCGAAATTGGCCAGTATGGCAGTCCCTGAGCTGAGCGAGAAACTTTTCGTTGAGTTTCTTGCACAGAAAAGTTTATCCACTCTCTTGTAGAGCTATAAGTTGGCTCCCTGCCTGAGAGAAGAATCATGGATGGATTCCCCAGTGAACTATCTAAAAGATAGTCCTCTCCCTGATGACAAAAAAGGTGTGCGAAGATTAGCATACTAGGCCACGAACTACACGCTGATTGACGGTTAGTTGTATAAGCGTGGCATATCTTAACCCTACCTTTGATGCCTTTCTCTGAGAGATGCCTAAAGGGTATTATCTGAGCTATATAGTGGCATATGTAATAACTACGTAAACGTGTAAACACTGTATATTTGAGTACTACGACTCGACTATTATTAGTTAACTATGAGAGAAGATGCAAAGGATGTTGTCCGATATTGTCCACAATGCTAGAAGCACGAGTCGCTGAGTAATGCCCTTGCGATCGAGTTATGTATCCTGATAAGCCCTTGGCCATTCGCCTAGTAGGTGGTAGACATCCTCGGACCCTTTTCGAAATCTACCGCCTAGCGACAATTTGTCATTATCGCCTGGATTATTTTACCAAATGGGTTAAGGCTGAGGCAGTGGCGAAGATCACCGAGCAGAAGGTAGAAGCATTTCGCTTTAGTTCCATCATATCAAGTTTAGAGTTCCTTACACGATAGTCACAAATAATGGCTTACAATTTGACAACAATAAGTTCCGAGCATTTTGCGAGAAGCATGGCATTTGCCTCAACTATACGTCTATAGTAGACCCTCAAACGAATGGACAAGTCGAAGCCGTCAACAAGATCATATTACGTAACTTAAGAAGGATGGTAGATCATGTTAAGGGGAGATGGGTAGACGAACTACTAAATGTCCATACATAACTATTACGTCCCAAAGTCACAAAGTCGCAACAGTCTCGCCGTATAAACCATTCTATGATAGCAACTGGCCTCACCATACCTACCATAGACATGATCTACACAAGTCATTGATGACTTCTCACTTTAAAGTAAACAGTTCATTTAAGTGTTTAGCTAAAGTTATAGTAATTATCAAGAATTTTAGGTCAACATACATAATTACATGTATATTCCACAGAACTTCTCAGGAAATTCTACATTAACATAACAGTTCACTAATTTACATAACAACTATCAGTCTTTCATTTTTAAGCTATAAAGGACACTCTAGCTATACATCCATTACTAAGCGAATTGATCCTCACACCCCAGGCTTCAAAAGAACTAATATCTGGATAGTTGTAGGACGGCATAATACTCGAAGTATTCAGAAATTAGGACCTGCAAAAGGATCTTTACGGGTATGAGCAACTACAGCTCAGTAAGTTGAGTTAAAGACTCATAAATGTATATATATACAAACACAAACAAGATTATCAAGCAATTATTTCCATGCAATGCAATAAGCAAGTGTCATCACATAACGTAGTCCGGTCCATTGTGAAATTAGAGAAATTTCACCCGCTCTAATCCGGGTTAAGGCGTTTTCATGTTATGCAACAGCTCACAACCAAACCCAAGTTTGTGCAATAGAGACACTGCTCCTCCTAAGGCTATCCTTCGAACCAATACTCTCATCCTCACCGCGACCTCCTTTCTTGTCACTTAATTCGGTTGAGGATGAGGAAAAGACCAACTGCTATCCAGCGCTATCTTTATCGAAGGTGTCGGTGTTTGGTTAGAGAATCCTAATGATCCCCTAAAGGGTTGTAATGCATGTCAATTTAGATCATTAGAGTCGAATAAGATTAAATTCCATTTAGTGTGTTTAAACAATTTCACACCAATTCAGTCATAACATAAAATCAATTATATTACAAATTTCAATACGAATTCAGATACTCAAACACATGCACAAACTATTTACAATCACAATCATACACAATCCTAAGTCTCCGAGTACTATAAAATAGTACTCCAATACAGTAAGTAATAACCCAACTTACTTGAAATTCTTAGTCGTCTAATCACTTATTTACAAGTCGATTCGTCTCCGGTTATCCTATAATACAAATACGTCTTTTTAGTACTTATACTTTGATGATTCATATTCTAAGTTATAATTTAACTTATTTCTCCATATATAGCAATTATTTACTAATGATTCATTCTCCCTTATTTTGAGGTTTAATTTTCTAAATTTGATTCCAATTTTGATTCTACATTGTCTCTAACTACGAGGAATCTTAAATATGCTCGAATCCTAATGTGAAATTAATCACATTAAGCTTGAGTATTCTAATATTATATTGGGTCTTAATTTAGTGTTCTAAACTATTCAGTACACTCTAATCGTAATTGGGGTACCGGATTTATTCTCGATGTGAGAAAATCTTACATTTTTTATACAATTATCTAAAATTAAATTTTGTTTCAAATTTATTATTTATTGATTTTTATTATTATATTTTCTAAATATATCTAATTTTTCATATTTATTAAATTTCCAATTCTACATATTCCTAATTTCTTACCATTACTACATAATTCCTACATTAATTACACTTAATACTTCAAAGACTAGGATTAGGTTTCCACATAAGAGATTAACATCGCTAAACATTTAATTACCATCTAAATCAGTAATTAATCACTTAATCATCTAATTAACCCAAAATTACCCAATTTTTCCATCATTTTAGGGCTAAAAATTTACTTAAAAATTTTGAAAATTAAATTTAAAAAAAAAAAAAGACTTCATAGCACTATTCTATATCACTTAAGCATTCTATAGAAAAAATTTGAGCTCTAAACTACACTCCTAAGCCTATGTATTTCTAATTCTAACCATACTCGGTTTTGTTTAATTTCTTAAAAACCCTATATTTTCAGATGTGATTAAACTTAATCACTATTTTTCCTTAAATCTACATACAATAAAACCTCAGAATAATAAATTTCAGAATTTTCTAGGTAAAATAAATAATTTTAAGAAATTGTACAAAATTGGAGCAGATGGGAGACTCACCCGGTCCGATGACTTTTGGGCTTCCAACATCGGTCCAAGTGTATCAGCTGATCCAGGTGGTAGGTCTGGAGTGGGGTGGTGATGGTGGCTCGGTCCCGGGTGGTGATGGTGGCTCGGTCCCAGGTGGTGGTGGTGGTGTGTGGGTTCGGTTCACTAGCCCCTATTATACAAATTTCCTTAATATTTTCCTAAACCCTAATTTTCCTCTTCAATTTTTGGTACTCTTAATTTTTTCTAACTTCTAACTATTCAAATGAGTTCTGTAATTTTTCTCCCTATTTATAGAGCTTTGTAGTAATTATTATGCATTTAATTGGACAAGACATTACCCAAATCCCTTAATTTTTACTTTTTGTGTTGCTTGATTTTGATTGGTTAATTTTCTTCTTCACTTCCTGACCTGCCACGACCTAATCCAAGTCATTCCCTATTCCTCTGATTTTTTTTTCTGATTTTTTCTTAATTAATTAATAATTTTCTATAATTATTTAATAAGTTTCCAGCTAATTTAAATAATTTCATGTATTTTTACCTACACGTAAATACATGTAGGGTACATGTGAACATTCATAATTCTTATTTAGGTCATTCTATGATTTTTAGTATATATATAATCTATCTCTAGCAATTTATTAGTTATTAGATTACACCTTTTGCCTTTTTGATAATTAACAATTATTATACTTAAAATTTGAAAATTTTATAGTCTCCTATTTTATTATTTATTTTCTTAAATTCAAGTTTACGGGGTCATTTTTACTAATATTTTTATCTATAATTTATATTTTAGGTTTGATCGGATCTTTTAACTGATCGTCCTAAACTTTATATAATAAGTTCAATCTTACGGTCGTTTGGCTTAACTTTAGGGCTTACAATAACCACTTACAAAACTACAATAGGAGAGACACCATTTAAGTTAGCATACTGTATAGAAGTTGTATTACCGATTAAGCTGGACTTAACTAATTTGCGGATGCATAATTTTGATGTTATGCTTAATCAAGTTGGACTGGTAGCGAATTTGGACACTATTGAGGAAATTCAAGACATTGCAAGAGCTAGGGTTGCGGCATACCAGTATAGAGCAGCAAGGTACTACAATCAGAAAGTGAATCACAAGGTTTTCCATCTTGGAGATCTGGTTTGCCATAAGATGGAAGCTACTGGTGCACAAGCGAGTCAAGAAAAGCTCAACGCAAATTGGGAGGATTCTATCAGGATTCGAGAAGTCGTTGGCCAGGGGGCCTATCAATTAGAAAGTTTACATGGATCTATCATCCCTTGAGTACGGAATGCCGAGAATCTGAAATTTTATTTCAATTAATTTGTCGGATAAATTTTGTCGTCACTCATTTGGCGACAGCTAACATGTTTATAAGATTACAGTACTTATTTATGAGAATTATATTTGAAGTCTCATTACATTTGTTTTCGTTATGATTACCGAATTAATGAGTTCTAGGCTGCACAGCAAATGAACTAACCTAAGTTTTAGCCTAACGCAGTTAACAAACTATACAGATTAACCTTACGGTCAAGTAATGTGGCTAGTCCTTGCTTCAAATGGCTAATGGATAGTATAAAAACGATGAGCATGTGAAATAAAACATACCGAGAAACAAATAGCATGTGAAAAAAAAACATGTAAAGAAATAACTAGCATGTGAAATAAAATATACTGAGAAATAACTAGCGTATGAAATAAAACATGCTGATGAATAAGAGCATAAAGCAACATACGTATACCATATACGTCGTGAAAGTGCAGTACGTGAAATTAAACGTATTGGAGATTTGTAAATTATTTTCGCTTAACAAGTGCTATATGCACTCAGCATTACCTTGAATATATTTCAATTGATAATTACATGAGAATACAATGTGCTAATATAATAAAAGTCTTATGGCTTATTCTCAAATTCAGTAGAAGTGATTTTTAGATCAGTAGCTAAGGCTTCTTCGACAACTAGGGTCTCAAAGCAGGCAACTTCCTCGGCATGAGCTTCATTGTCACCTTGATTCATACTTTCGACACCTGTCTCATCACCTTTATCTTCGTTAGCATTACTGACTTCGTTGTCAACATTAATAAAGTAAAGACAGGAGAGATCATAATCAGGGTGAAGCTTTAAGACCTCCTTTCTTGCTGCTTGGAGCCCCTCCAATAACTTCTTCCGTAGAAGCCTCTTGTATTGCCGATTGGGAGTGACTATATCAAGAGCCTCTTTAACTGATGGTCCTCTCCTCATAGTCTCTTCCAACTTAACTACATGACCTTATAAGTTCGAGTTATTATTCTCCAATTCCTTTATCTACATCCTGAGCTTATTTTCATCCTCGCTCATTATGCAAATAGTTTGGCCTAAGCCCCAGCACTCTTCTTTCTTCTTCTACTCCTCTTTTAGGCCTTCAGACATTTTGTACTGCTTTTCTATTTTAGCCTTCAGGCTTGAGATTTCATCAACGGTAAGGTTACGTGCCAACTTCTTGGCAGCAAGGTCTTCTTGGAGCTTTCTTACCTCCATTTTAGCCCTAATCCACCCATTCTCGACAGCAGCAGTTTGGGCTTTCGATGCATTATATGCATCCTCAACTTTCTATAGCAAATTCATTTAATACAGTTAGGAATGATTAGGTATGACACATAGATACAACTGAAGATATTACCTTCTTTACCTCTTTGTCAACCTTGTCCAAAGCCATCAGAATGTGGCTGCTCATCTAGAAAAAGAAATGTGTTAGTAACCCAAACAAATTGGATAATTAAAAGCAATGGTTATGGATACTTACATTATATAATTTGGCCGCGATATGGGCCTTATTACAACCGCCAACCCTGTCGACATCCTTCTTGGTGATATCTTTGTCTTTCAGAAGAACGATCCCTTCCATTAGAGTTAAAGATTTCGTCCTATCTCTTAAGGTCAAGTCGGTATTGAAAATTTGGTAGCTCCAACAACGGACGAAGTACTTACCGACCTCATTGTTGGGGACGAATTCGGCGCTACAGATGCTAAGAGCTTTTAATCGCATTGCTTCCTTCACCCTTTCATTTAAGCCCCTGGATTTCTTGGTATGTGATTGGCCTGCAAGTTCCTTCCCCTATCTTTTGTCACCACTCGATGCTGTTGCAATTGCCAATGATGAGCCTTTTACGACAATGGCATTTTCATCCTCCTCTAAAATGTGTCTCTTGACGTTCACTATCCCTCAGCTCGACAGAAGTTTGAACAATTTCGACTAGAGGCTCCTCAAAACAAACAAGCTCAGTCAGCAATGTCTTCTCACTCTCCTTCTGCCTCTTGACAAGATGGGAGGTCTTCTGTACTACTACCTACTTCACTATAACCTCCTTTGATGCCTTCTTTACGACGGTAGGTCAAGTGGTAGTTGCTGAGGTAGTTGAACGCTTATCAGCATTGGATTTCTTAGCCTTGGCTTGAGTTAGTAGCTTGACAGGATTCACCTCACCAGCACTCACATCTGCGATACGAGTAAACGAATCAACATAAACACGGGAGAAAGATGAACTTACATTTTTCATACCAAGCAAAGCTTAAAGGCTACAATTCTCCCCCCAAGTCTCAAGAACGGCTTTCCTCTTATGACTATACTTAGCACGGCGGTAACTCATTAGCGTACCTTCTTTTTTAGAAAAGATTGGGTCTCCATTTTCATATCGCCATATAATCTACTCGGTATCCCAGAAGAACATTTTGTTTCTCCTCCTCTCTTGAATTTTCCTCACTGCTATTGCATCATTCAGCATTAGATCTATATCTTTTGTACGGATCGGCTCAATCCATTGGGTCTAGAAGTCTAAGTCCTCATTAGATACTATTTGATACGAATTTGTTATGCCACTTATGGATCTTGGATTCTAACCTATCTATGAACTTACGTCCATGCCTCGTAACGGCAAAATATCACCCATCAGGTTGCTTTTGGATAGTGAAGAAAAACCTAAACAACTGAGGCGTAGCCCTGATCTCAACTTCTTCAGAAACTATCTCAAAAGTCGCTAGAAGCTGATACGTGTTTAGTGAGAACATACTTGGTACGACTCTAAAGTAGTTAAAGAAGTCCCGAATAAAAGTCGAGAAAAGGAAGCGCAGCCTAAAATCTAGATATTTCAGGTATATATAGAACTCACGCTCCTTTGGGAAGCATACCCTCTTCCCATCTCTCAGCTTCCTTAAGTTCCATGTTCTGAGAAGATCTCACCAATACTGATTATACTTTCTAACAAGAACTCTATCGACGGAACTGGCAGTTCCATCTGGAGAGTTGCTAGAGTAGGCTATTGTGTTGTATAGATATCTTGCTAAAGATCTCCTTTCCTTATCCTAGAGATAATTATCCACAGGAAGCTCGTTAATCCAAGCAAGTTTATCCCACCTTGCCTCTATACTATCGACCAAACCGCTCAAAGAACATGCCGCTTCGCTCCTTATTTGGGGAGGAAAAGTGGCCTCAGTTTTGGTTGCCTTGGAATTGGATAGGACAAGTCAACGAGCAATGTTGCAAACTATACCTGAATGGTTGTATGAAATGAAATAACATAAGTCAAAGAATGTGAGGTTGAAGATGAGAAAGCGAACGAAAGTTTAAGATACATCCAGAGAAATGAAATCTGATAGTGAACAGTAAAGTAATGATGCACTGATTTGGTAATGGCGCGGATTATTAACGGGTGTTTCATGACAAAAATCTGATGACTGATAACTTTTTGACAGTTATTAGGCCTGTAGCAAAATAATGACTTAGGTGACAGATGTCATTACCTCCAATTTCTTGGTTTCTCGAATGGATGGGACTTTAGAAATTGTGACCCTTTGATTGGGATGTAATCGGTCTCACTTCCTATCTTGCTTGGCATCAATTTAAAGAATCAAGCCTCCATTCAGCCTCTAGTGCAATATATCACTCCTTTTATTGACTACTCAAACACGAGAGTTGGGAGGTAAATGTTGATAATCAATTTTCGCTCATTTAACATACTCGTTCATTTGACTGCCAATGTGTCGAATAGTTAAATCTCTCGGCATACCTTTGTAAAGATGACACACAACATTTCTACCAAGTAGCATAAATCCGTTCCTAATTTGAATTCAAGCCCATAATACGAACAATTATCATAAGTATGGTTATATTACACAATTGCCTACTCTCTCTACATATCAGGACAGATGTCAAATCAAAAAACTTTCACGTGTATTAATAGTTACTTCGACAATTGCCTTAGACATTACAATCACCTATAAATATGGGAAAGAACCTCTGTAAGATCTCTTTGACTCTTTACTCACGTACTTTCTATACAAAGTCACCCTACTAACTTAAGCATCGGAGTAATCGCACCGGACTAGCTCCGATAACAAGCATTTCATTCTCTTTTATAAGATTTTCCTTGATCTCAAAATTCACCAACAACACTAATAATAAGGTGGATACATAGTTTTTGCAATCAGTTTGCCTTGAATTGATGAAGATGATGAAAGGAAAAAATGTTGAAGAGTAGAAATCGGTTACTGACATTGGTCAATTGGGTGCTGCAGAACATTATGCAGGTATTTCTTACTTCATTGTAAATCTCAACACTTGGAATAACAATATGCGATCTTGGATTGTTGATACAAGAGCTACGGATTACATTTCACCGTTCAAACAAATTTTTTCTCATACACATGTCCTCAAAACACCAATCTCTATTACACTTCTAGAAGGTAGAGTTCAAACTGTCAAAATGATTGGTTCAGTTTATATAAACACAAATTTGGTGTTGAATAATGTCTTCTTTGTTCCTGAATATAAACACAATCTCTTGTCAGTGAGTCGTTTGTTATCTGCCTCTTCAATTACAGCTTGTTTTAATAGGGATTCTTGTCATTTTTAGGACCAGAAATCTAGGATTGTGATAGCTAAGGCAGCTTTACTGTAAGGTCTCTTTATACTTACATTAGAGCCTTATTTTCCTTTTATTATTCCTGATTTTCATCATGACAAGAATAAACTAACTTGAATGTCTCCTTTATATGTCAATTCTTCTGTTTCAGTAGTAAGTTTAGAGTTGTTTCATGCAAGGGTAAGACATTCATCAATTTCAAAACTGAGACATATTGGTTGCTATAATTGTAATTCATAAACACATTTATTTTGTGATACTTGTCAATTGGCCAAGATACAAAGACTTCCTTTTTCAAGAAGTGAAAGTGTATCTCCTTTTGCTTTTTTTTTTTTTTTGTTGCATATTGATTTTTGGGGACCATATCATATAGAATCAATTACTAGAGCTAGATATATTCTGACCATTGTTGATGATTACTTAAGAGGAACATGGACATAACTCATGAAATTGAAATCACAAACACTTATCAACCTTAAACACTTTGCTGCTTATATTCAAAAGCATTTTCATTTCACACCCAAATTTGTTAGGATTGACAATGGCATAGAATTTCTTTCTAAAGAATGTCAGACTTTCTTCCTTCAACTTGGTATTGTTCATTAGCGAATAATGCATTACACACCACAATGGAATGGAAGAGTGGAGCATAAAATAGACATTTGATTGAAACATCTAAAGTACTATGTTTATATGCCAGTTCACCAAAGATCTTTTGGGGAGAGTGTATCTTAACTGCCACCTATTTGATATACCAAATGCCATCTTCCAAGTTGGATTGGAAGACTTCATATGCCTCATTTTTCAAAAACCACCTACATATGACCATCTAAGGGTTATAGGTTACCTTTGTTATGTTCCTCTTCTTGCTAGACATAAGGACAAGTTTGACTCTAAAGGGATTCAATGCATTCTTCTTGGATATGCATCAAATCAAAAAGGCTATAAATTGTTTGATTTGGAGAAGAAGAGAATCAAGTTCAGTAGAGATGTACAATTTTTTTAAGATCATTTTCCATTTAAGCAACAAAAGGAAGCAATTAATCCAACACTTTCTATAAGCCATTCTCTTGTTCTACCTTTTGTTTCCTTAAACATTGATACTGAATAGCTTAGTTCATCTACACACATTGTCAATCCTTCAAACACTGCGACAACCGACACTTTACATTCTGAATCAAATCCTATTACTGTTCCTATTGGTTTGGATCAATCTGTTTGTAGGTCTACTAAGTCTATGAAAATACCTTATTGGCTTCAGGATTATGTTCATTCTCTACATTTTGTAGGTTCTTCAACTATCTCTAATTTATCTCACTATCATACTTTGTTTTCTCCAAACACATTTCATTCCTATCCTTCTAATTAGGTGCATTTATTAGCTAATGTTTTAACTACCAAAGAACCATATTGTTATTCTCAAGCTGCTCAAGATGATAAGTGGGTAGATGCCATGAATGAAGAATTGGTAGCTTTTGAAAATAACTCTACCTAGGAGCTTACTTCATTGCCCAAGGGAAAGAAAGCCATAGGTTCAAAATGGGTATATAAAATAAAATGTAGAAAGGTATAAGGCTAAATTAGTTATTAAAGGGTACACTCAAATAGAAGGGGAAGATTATCATAACACATTTTCACTCGATGCAAAACTATGTATAGTGGAGTCCTCATAGCTATAGTAGCAGCTAAGAATTAGCCACTTTTTCAAGTGGACATCAATAATGCGTTTCTTCGTGGTTTTCTTGATGAAGAAATCTACATGTTGCCTTCAGAAGGATATTCCAAGCCAAGGCCAGGGCAAGTTTGTAGACTATTGCGATCACTTTATGGCCTTAAACAGGCATCAAAACAATGGAATGTTGAGATGACTAAGTTTCTTAAATCTTAAGGTTTTGATCAATAAAAAAATGATTATTCCTTATATACTAGAAGTGATTCTAGTGGATTTTTTATTGCTCTCTTGTATGTTGATGATCTTTTAATTACGGGTACTAATGTTGATTTAGTTGAAGCTCTTAAGTCAGCCTTACACCTGACTTTTACAATAAAGGATTTGGGACATGCTCGATTCTTTCTTGTATTGGAGCTTTGTAGAACTAATAGTGGGATTCTTCTTGATCAACAAAAATTTGTTACTGATATACTGTTTGATGCTGGAATGACTGGTTGCAAGCCTACCAAACTTCCTTTTCCTTTAAGCTTGAAACTCACGATTGACTCTGGTACACCTTTACATGATCCTAGCTTCTATAGGCAACTTGTAAGATGGTTGCTGTATTTGACATTAACAAGACCAGATATTTCTTTTGCCATCCATAAACTTAGTCAATTTCTTGTACGACCTTGTATTGGTCATCTTTAAGCTGCCTTTCATGTTCTTCGTTATCTAAAAGGAACCATTTCTATAGGCGTTTTTTACTTATTTAATAACAATCTTAATCTACACCCCTATACTGACTCTAATTGGGGGAGTTGTCTTGACAATTGCAAATCCATTTTTTATTTCTATGTCTTTCTAGGTTCTACACTTGTCTCATGGAAAACAAAGAAACAATGTGTGGTAGCTACATCATCTACTAAGGTAGAATATCACAGCATGTCGACAGCAACTAAGGAGTTTGTTTGGTTAAGCTATATCCTATAGGATCTTCATATACAAGTTTCACAACTTGTTTCATTGTGTGTGGACAATAAGTCTGCTCACTTAATTGCTGATCGCCCTTGTTTCCATAGTTGTACTAAACACATTGCTATCGACGTCCATTTCATTCACGATTATATTATGATGGGTTTCTGAAGACCATTTATGTACCATCTAAATTGCAAGTTACTGATTTGTTAACTAAACTAGTGTTTGAAGCACAATTGAAGTTTTCTTGTTGCAAGTTTTCTTCAGTTAGTTAAGATAGTTTATTATTCTCTTTTGTTTGTTAGGCAGTTTGTTATAAATTAGTTATTGTTACTCTAGTATAAATAGCAGAGATAGTGATATGTAAGTTTTTGAGCTTTTCATTCTTCATACAAAACAATATTTGTATTCTCTTGAGAAAGCATGAGCAGAGGCGTTTTGCATTTCAATGAAAGATTTTTCACAGATAATTAAGCATGTTTCTCTATATATTCGATAGATTTTTCATAATAATGACATGTCCAAGTATTTTTCCATCAAAAGGAAACAAGATGAATGAATTAAGTAAAGTGCCTCGAAGGACTTTTCTTTGTTTCATTGTTTCTTGTTCTTTTTTTTGGCCAGCAGTAGAAGGACTAAGTATATTACAGAACACTTGTCTTACGTAATATGTTTGGTGCAACGGCTTAATCCATCTAGAAGTTTTTCGAATGCAACTTAATCCATGTACGTGTAACGGACAACAATAATAGACCAATATTAACTATTAGATAATGAAACATGACAAAAACGCCAAACATGTTCCCTGTGATTAATAAACATTACTTGTTTCATTAACCCCTCACCAAAATCCGATTGAATTTTGTTGTAATTTATAACATAAACAATTAACTTTTATTTAGTATTGTATACAATAAACATGATATAAGAGGATTACACTGTTAAGTTCATTTTATACCATGCTGTCCAGTTCTCTTTTTGTTATTCAATTACACAAACCAAATGCTACCTAAATGTATATACATAGACTTAGACAAGTTTAATCCAAAATAATAATAATAATAATAATAATAACTTAGTATAGAAAAATTGATGGAGTTGCATAAAGTTAAGTTACTAAAGAGGAAATTAAACATATTTAGCTTATATAGACCGATGATAGGTTTTACTTATAATATGTGATCCATATCAAGCATGTTGTTAACTTTGCCTTATAATAATTGTATTAATCCTACATCCTATATTTACATTTATAGGCAGCATATGTGCTATACGTCTGTACTATATATGATATAAACGTTTATTTTCTATCTTAATTTATAGACAAAATTATATATGTTGTTTGTACACATTGACTGTAATTTTTATCTTCAGCTTGCGTTATCCTAATACATAAATCATTGTGCTTATATACTAGTAAATGAATATATCTTCTCCATTATAATTATCTCACTGTATAAACACATTCCACGCATTCTATAGATTTTTTTCTTTTTTAATAATAACCGAGATATCTAAGTATTTTTCTATCAAAAGTATAAAAGACGAATTAATTATTTAAAGTGTCTTGAAGGAGTAAATATATTACAGAACACTTGTCTGAAGCGTGTTTTGTCTGAAGCATGTTTGGTGCAACGACTTTTTGATCAATATCCACAAGGTTTTCAAACGCCAACAGCGTACAAATAATAGACCAATATTACCTGTAAAACAATGAAGCATGACAAAAGTTTTTAAATGAAGAAGTCTGCTTAACACCAAACATGTCCCCTCTAATTAATAAACATTACTTGTTTTATGATATTTTCGTTTTTTATGGTACTATTCGGCCGATCGCAGTGCCATGAAGCCAAGGGTACACGAGGTTTTATACGTTGCATTTTTAGGTGACGTCAAGGCAATACTACATTTGATAAATAAAATTTTAAAATTGCTACTCATCTATCTATTCTAGACTTTATCTGAATCTGTCCTTTTTGGTATAAAAAGAAAAAAAATTCAATAGTACTAATATTTCATATATTTTGATGAATGTTATGTAAGTATTAAAGATAGTGTATTATTTTTATAAAATTATCATTCTCATTTTTGGATATTAGAATTTTATTAGTATTTATATGTTACTAAAATGTACGTAATGTGTTAATATTATTAATTTTTTTCTTGTATCAAACACCTTAAGGCTGGACAATGAAGTTAGAAACCTAGCAACACTGTGGTCATTAAAAATACAGCTATTTTTCAGTAGCAAAAACTTGTCAAGATTCTAGTTTGGTAAATGGTAGGACAAAACATATATTAAAATGATTAACGTGTCCTACAAGATAATGTATTAAAATGTGCGAATACTTTTGAAAAATACAGTTTACAGATAAGATGAACGATGATCTTTCTAATATTATTGTGGCTTTGCCCGTCTTATTGGACTTGAGTTCGGTCATGCGTGTCGAGTCGACCCAACAAGAACGCATGTTCCTTACATGTTGCTGATTTTGAAGAATTTCACAATGCGGCATTTCTGATTTCTGGTTTAACTACACATATAAGTGAATCATCCTTGCATTCTTCCGAACATAGTTTTACATTTTTCGATCATACGGTGACTGAGGATACCTTAGGCAATTCGCATCATGTATGCATCTATATAATTTAATGCACACATAACTTCTTTAAAATATAAGAAATTGGAAACAAAAAATATTACTTACAAAAAATAATATGTGTGAATAAAAAAAAGATATTAAAGTCACAATAATTAATAAGAGGAGCCTCCATCTTATACATGGATGAGAGCCACGAATGTATAAATTGTTGAATATTACGCTAAATAATTGAAGTATTCACTCGTTGCAATACAACTTATTAGTTATCTCTATATTATTAAAGCACAGAAGAATAATTTTGGTGTCATACTATAAAAATTAATGTTTTGCTGATAAATTACTTTATAACCACTTAAATTGCTCATGTAAAAGATAATTAAAGTTTACTTTTAATAAATTAGTAAATTTTCTCCGTTTTGGCAATTCCTACTTACCTTTACATTATGGTAGTTTACATTTTTAACATATATTATGATTAATTTTTTTATTTAAGGCAAATTTATAGCAAATGCATGTCCAATAAGTATATACATAATTATCACAACTTAATAGTAATATTTTAACAAATCAAAATGTTATATCAACAAATATGTATCTATATATTATGAAATATAATTTTGAAAACTTTTACTTTTACTTTTACTTTTTCTTTTAGCCAAATAGCAACTACTATTGACTGGAGATGTAACTAGGGCAGGTTTTGTGAATCGTGAATCATGAACCTTGAACCTATCCCTCATAGGGTTTGGTGTGTCCCAAAACCCTATAAAAACCTTATAGGGTTTTATTCCTATTCTCAAAACCTAATTCTATAAGGTTTTTGATCCTATAGAGTTAGGTTTTTATAAGATTTATAAGGGATTAGAGAGAGAATAAAATAAAAGATGTTAAATAGGATTAAGATTATATTTACTAACTTATATAATAATAAAAATTAAGAATTAAATGTGTTGTACAATATAAAACTTATATAAGATATACAATTGCATAAGTCAAGAATAAATATTTTTATTAATATATATATATATTTTAATTAGATTGGGTTTTCCATCAAGCTTTTTTTTTCTAATTTCAAAACTTGGCCCTAAACCCTATAAAGTTTTGAATTATATCAAAAAACTCTATAGGATAATACCCTATAGGGGTTTTATTGAGTTTTGTAGGTCGGGTACCTTTTAATGTCCTGTCTGGTTGCATCCTTACTATTGAGGGGGGAATCAAACTTGATTCTTTTCATTAAGAAATCAATATTCATAGCATTGGGCTTCAAACAAACTACTAGTTTAGGTTCACCCTTCGTAGCTTAACCTTCCTAATATCATGAACTTTATTAATGTGAGTTCACTCTCTCATGGCCCTTATACCTTCCTAAGGACTATAGGATTGGATTTACCTCTCATGGTCCTAACATCTTTTTCAATTGGTATAAGTTCATTATCTCGCAATCCTATACTCTTAAATTTACCCTAGAACATTTCTAAGTACAACTCAACTTAGAACAACACTACACAAGAATCATAAGGTTGTGCTCTATGGAGCTACAACTAATTCAAGTCATGTACAAGTAACAAACAATTTGTTAACCGTAAGATAATCATCAGGTCCATTTAGCTTTTAATCCTAACAAGCATAATAAAAATACATGATAAACATGTACCTGGTTCTTGGGCAACTAATACAATCGAACTTGAATCTATAAAGTTTCAAGCAATTTAACACCAAAGTTACAAAAAACTAAGACTGCTACCTTTTGTAATTATCTATTCAATTATCCTATTATAGCCTCCTAGTTTCCCTAAGGCTTAAGTTTGAATTTTAACTTCTTATATAACAAATTTGACATTTAGCTACTATTGTAATTGGCATCTTTAAAATTAGTAGCTAAAAGTATTATCAACCAATTTGCACTTAGTAATGGCTAAGGGGTTACTAAAGGATATAGGCTATTGATTTTACTTGGTGGTAGAAAGATAAACCTTTACTACTAGATTTTGGTAGCTAAATCTATCAGAAAATTGTTGGAAATAATTACATTCGGTAGCTAAATGTTATGCTATTAACTACTAAATTTGATTCAATGGTGAAAATGCATGTCTTTTAGCTACCAAAAAGCATACTAAAATGGTAGCAAACATTGGTGATTGGTAGCTAAAAGTCATATTATTAACTATCAAGTTTGGTTTAGTAGATAAAAGCATTAGAGAATGGTACAAAATAACATAATTTAGTAGCTAAAAATTATGCTATTAGTTATCAAGTATGACATGGTTACTAAATATAGATTATAATTAGCTACCATTAACTCTTTTAGTAGAGAAAATTATCTTTTTATTTTTGTTAATATGCTTATATTATTATTACTTGCTTTGCTTATAATGGCCTATTATATAATATAATACCTTAACCATTCATATAAATATGTTGCACAACTCTTCTTATAAACAAAACTAAAAAAAAAAGGG
>JAMXBB010000011.1:21628074-21645779 GCA_024138015.1 Lumnitzera littorea
GGGGGGATGGGGGGTGGGGGGTGGGGTTAAAACTAAAGAGTTGGTAACATCATCATTAATAACATAAACATAGTTTAATTTCCACTAACCAACAACAGAAAAACTTTAACACCACTATTAAATACTATTAGGTTTTTTCTTTATAAGTTTTGATGATAACAAAAGGTATTTTATGATCTAATGAAATCTATTGAGTGTATAGGATTAAATTGAAAGAAATATATAATTTATTGAATAAATAAGTCAAAAGAATAATCTGAGAATAGAGAATATCTCAGAAGGAAAGACAGTTTATTTTCTATTTTCTAGATAAAACTTAGAGGATTTATCAGAGGAAATAAAAACGGTGAACTGGACAAAACTCAAAAGATTTGTCAAAGGAAAATTTTGGAACAAATAGATTTGTGCAAAATTGATTACATCCAATTATAAGTTGGATAATTTATTTGCTTAAAGACCTAGCTCTACTTATTGGGTGTATTTGGGTGATGCATCTAATACGTTCTGCTAAATTGGACAATTATCAACTAAGATTAAATTAAGGAGTACAAATTTTATCATTTTTATAAAAAATTATATACGGATTTTTTTTAATCTAATGTGAAGCCATGAATTATTTGGATAATTCGGTAGATGAGATAGTTTTATAAATTCGAAGATCAGATTTGATCAAGTAATGCAAAATATGTTGTAATTGATTTAAGAGAGGCTAAGAGAATGGATAAGGATAAATCTTTATTGGTTATCCATATCTTATCAAGTGAAGATCATCCTATATCTCACATTTTCAAATTCAAAACTGTTGCAGATTTGTTAGGATTTATCTTACTCCAAATTAAATCAAATCCAATATAACATTGAAGAACATTACTCAACATCATGTCTATGTTCATTCCATGAATATTCGCATGAAGTCAAGATTTTTTTTTTCAACAATTTTATTAGCAAAAGAATAAGAGCTACACGTAATAATTTTAAGGACCATATCGAGAATATCTTCTAGAAGTTTTCAAATAGATTTTTGTCAATTCAAATTTCGAAATTCAAGTAAACTAAGTTAGAGATATTTTTTCAAAAAAATTAGGGATTTGGTTTATCCAACGACTAAGTTGAAGATAATTATCAAGTGATTAGATTTTGATGCATTTAGTTGTTACAAAAGAAAATATATATATTGCAACAATTCAAAAATTCAAACACATTGGAAACAAGATTAGTGTTGAAAAGCTAAAAACATCTCCATATTAGAACACTCAGAAGCTTTTTCTGAAGATTTTTCTGCTTATATGAATTTTACATTTTATGTCTATCTTGTACTTAAACTTACAAGATTATTTGTGTTTCTTCTTCAATCTTATTTTTTATTTCCTTCAGTGTTAGGAAAGTTGTTAGAAGTGAGGATTACATATTTGTATCTTTGTAAATTTGAGTTTAACCAAATGTTAGGCTAAGGGAGTTGGGTTAGAGCAATTAGTGATTGTAATCTCTCAAAGTTATCATTAAATTTTTGAAGTGAATAGTGGAACGATATCAGTGTGGAGAACCAAGTCCCCGACAGTAGAGTTAGAAGAGTGCAGTAGTACAAAGCTAAAGCACTATAAATTTTACGCCTGATCTTCTCACTCTCTTACTTTTTTATTTTTATATTTCATTATTTCTTATTATTTTTGCTTTTATCATATTAAGTAATCAAAAGGAGAATTTAATATTGTTTTTGCAAAAATTTTAAAGTAACCAATTCACTTCCCTCTTGGTTACTTAGTTAGGACCTATAAATACAATTTTCCAAATGAACATTAGTCTTGAACTATAAGTTAGTTTTCCAAATTATAGAACTTATATAAAAAAAAAAAAAAAAGAAAGAAAGACAAAAGAAGAACATTGACTTAGCATTCTTAAGCTTGATATTGACTATAAAGCTAAGCTATCTCAATAAATCTAAATAGCAAAACAAGAGAAATATAAGGCTATACTTTTTAATAACAAATATATTGTTAATTGGAAACAATTAACATATACTTCAACAACATTATATGCAAGTACGCATATCAATTTAAGGCTAGTTCGTACCCATAGACAACTTAGAAAAGAACCAATAAATTTAGCTAAATTAGTTTCTTATAAGTTAGCTTGCATTATTATCATCTGCTTGGCTTGCTGTCTCAACATTTCTCTAAGTTATTGTGTCTTAGCATTTGTATTATCTAATCTAGCTCTTGCTCTAGCTAACTCTTATAATCTGTATGTTAACTACTCTTATGTTCCAACCAATTCCTTTTTAGCACTTGCTAACTCTTCTCTTAAGCCTTATACTTTAGCAAAAGCTAATGCATCCTCTTTATTTCTTGGTAGAGATTTGGGATTATGTCTAAGTCTATGGACATAACCTAAACATTTGCCTAAGACAGTAGCACATATTTCATCTTTAGTTTATTGCTATTGATTAGATGGATGAGGCTCATTTTACACAGTAACTATTTTAGTATGTCGTAACATAATTTACCGTAATTATTAAATATGAAATACCATATCGACATCATATACTTATGAAAAACACAACAGACTTACATAATTTTGTTCAGCACAAGAAGATACCCATTGATCTTTTGGTAGTAACAAACAATGGTATAAAAGCGTATTTCTAAACATAAAAATAATATACAATTGATAAAATAAGTAATTTGATATGTTCTCATGTAAATGAACAAATAAAACCTTACCGAGACATGACGTGCTTGTACAAATGATTAAGATCCTCTATGATGCATATGCGATACTTTGCCACAATTCTACCATCCTGCCCTTAAGCATTGTTATATATTGATTAAGATAAAAAAATAAATAAATGAAATTCTTTATGTGAAAAATGTTATATCTTACATGGTTTAAAATTTATTTAAGTAAAAAATATTGTACACAGATAACCACATATCTTGTCTTCTTTTCTTTTTCTAAGGTTGGGATGAGGCATCCAACACTACCCCCCTCCAACACTAGCCCCCACCCCCAACACACAACCAAAACCAAATTTGTTCACCTCCCAACTTCTTGTAATGTTTATAACACTTATGGTCAAATTGTTTGTATAGATTAGCAAGCATATCACTTATGCACGCTCAAAATGCGATTCATCATGCCATCCTTTTTATATCAAAGAATATCTAACATATATACAAATTAAAATCTTTATTTCTAATGTATATAAAGTAATTAATTAGATTTATATATTAGCATGTATGTAAAAAGCTACTCCTTATGCTTATCCTTGATAGCTTTCCATCTAATATAATCAAGTGGGTAATGAAAGCATACTTGTATGCCTATTTCAAAAGAAACATGGATGTGAAACCTCCTATAGGTCGTTCATTTTTAGATTTAATTTTGATAAAGGTCTAATGCCTTAATTATGCAATTTCTCCAACTTTAAGTTGTGACTTTCACCAATAAATAAGTATAATAAATATATAATCTTTTTAATTATATAAAATATCAAATTAATGGCATTTAGCAAATATAATACGTCTAGTTGCTTCTCATAGATTTTTAAAAGATTTCAATGTTAGAAAAATCATATAATAAGCTTAATATGAATAGTTAACTTCATTAAAGAAGATTTTACACTTCTTATCATGTTGCCTACTATATTATTAATATAATTTTTCTCTATTTTCCTACTAAAACAACATATATAATCATCACAAAAGTCTTACTTATATCTTGCTACAATCCTCTAAAATATATTTTATAAATATTACTAACAAATTAATATTGAGAAACAGATAACACATATACACACACATATATATATGTTGATTACAGCCGTCTTTAGATTTAAAAAAATTCTCAAAAAATTAAAATGTCATTAGAGTAATAACCAAAGAATTTTAAAAAGATCTTTATTACTTAGAGGCAGTGTTTCTCTTTTTACAATTGTGCCAAAAGAAAATGCTTCAACATTCCTCAAGGATAGATCTATTTATCTTAAATCTTAGATATTATGTCTTTCAATAGTAAATAATTCTTTACTCAAGAATCAATAAGGATAGATCTATTTATCTCAATTCCTAGTATTGTGAACAAACAAAAAGCCTTTCTACCCTAACATAAGGTTTCCTTCAATCAAGGTACATAATCAAATTTGAAATCCTTTAATCTATTAAGATCTCTCAATTCTTTTGAGAACTAGTTACTTACCAATTTGAATTCTCAAAATTAATTTTACCTCCTTCCTTCGTAGATCAATTTCTACTTTCCTTTAAATACCAAAACGACATCATATTAGAAAACATTCATATTTTATTTGGGAAATCCTTTAAATAAAGGAGAAGATCCTTATCCCTGAAATAAGCATTCTCTTGGCCCTTTGGAAAAAAGTTTATTCACAACACAAAAGCAATGACAAAACTAGAGGATTTTATATTAAAGGGTTCTTATTGTCAATAGATAATTTCCCACTTTATCCTCGTTGTTTAAAGCTTAATTACCTTCGTGCCATCTCTTGTAATTATTTATCATTTTTATTTTCTATTATTCTTTTTTTTATTTGTAGGTTTTAAATGATTTATAAAGAATTCGAGTTTAGCCACAATGATTAAGTACATGTGTATAATGGCTTGTTTAATTATAGGTAATGGAATAAATATGGAGTAGAAAATTATGTTGTGAGAGTGATTATTACTAAGAGTAGCTTAAGAAAATCTATTCTAGTGTTTACTTTGAGTAATTTTTCATTGCAGGGAATATCATTCTTGTGTTTGCTTCATTCAACAATTACGGTATTAAGTTATGAATAAGAAAAAATTACCAATTTATTCCTATTTTATCATTTTAGAAAATAACTAAAATTTATTTAGTCATTTTAATGAGAGTATAGTGGTAATTTACATTTGAACATTTTATTCCTTATGTAAAGGAAATAAATAGTTCTACATCTTCTTAGATAATATTTATTCCTAATAGAGTGGGAATAAAAAAGCCTTAAGAATTATAATTCCTTTCTCATTTTTCTAAGTAAACAAGGAAATAAACAATTGAGTGTGAATGATTATTCCATTTCCTTTCTATCACCTTCAAATAAATAACTATAAGAGTTGCAAGAATTTATTTACTTTGTAACCAATGTTTAGCTATAAACTTCATTTACACATACGATTCCGTTGCAATGATATCCATTACACTTGCAAAATAATCTGTCAACCATAAAATAATTATTCGCAAAATCATGTCCTCGTCATTTTCTATGCAACTCTCTCTTTTAATTGATATACACTAACATTATGTTTGGATTAAAGAAAAGAAAATGGAAGGATGGAGTTGGAGGAGATCCCTTATTTGGAAAAAGAAGGGGAAATAGAGTGAAGAAATTTTTAATTTAATTTTTCTCATGGGCCTTATGGAAAAAACCATTTTGTTCAATTTAGAGAGAATTTGGAAGGAATGTGTACAAATTTACTCAAATACCCTTTCACTAAAATGATATTTTGAAATTTTAAGAGTATTATAGTACTTTAACAAGTCAGAAAAATATATTTATACTTTCTATTCACAATCATTCTTTCATATTTGCTTTTTATTCAAATAGCTCTTTCTCTCTATTTTCTTTCCTTTCTTGTCCTTTTCTCTCACTTTCTTTACTTCTAATTTCTTTCCATCATCCTCAACATAGTGTACAGGTTTACATTCAAACTTAGACAAGTTTAAACCCCCCAAAATAACTTGATATAGAAAAATAAATTGAGTTACACAAAATTACAAAAGAGGAAATTACGCATTTTTAACATTATTCTTCTTTATGTCATCACATGTATGTTTACGTTACACAAAATTACAAAAGAGAAAATTACGCATATTTAACATTATTCTTGCTTATGTCATCACATGTATGTTTAAGTCCCAAATAAATCAAGGACATCTCTATATATACATATATGTATATATTGGATTTTTTTACAAGCTTGTCTTTATTTTTTAGGATACCGGTGCAACCTTTCATCTCTCTTTTAATTTACACTCTTTTAAATCTAATTCATTGAATTAACTGTGAACTCGACAATTTAAATTTAGAAAAATATAAATCAATTATGTAAAGAAGGGTTGGATCAATCCTATCAGAATGAGAAATGAGATCATAACAGTTTCCATATATACATATATATATATGTATGCACTAGTCTCAAATTGTAGATGATATATTAACCTTTGAAATGGATAAATATCTAATTAGTAGGTAGTTAATACTTATAGGTAGTCTTAATAATCGCGTGAAACTAATTTAGAACTGTTTGTTCACGAATTGGATGAAGGATAAATCGTGATTGGCTTGGCTAGTTACAATTCTAGGCCTTGAACTGGCTTGTCGACACTTAAATCTGCTTTTTTTTTTTTAATATTTAATTTTTTATTAATTTTATTAATCTCTATTTTTTTTGTTAATTTTAATAATTTCTAATATTTTATTAATTTTCGACTTGATTCAGTTCTAACTTTTGTGTATTTTTTTCCTAACTATAGCCTCCTTTTTCTTTTTTTTTTTAAATAGTACTAATTTATTAATATTTTTTAATTTTTTATTAATTTCTAACTTAATGTGGTTCTAACCTTTTTATTTTTTTCCCTCAAATTTTATTTTTTCCTTGTATATTTAAATCTTTAACATTTGAAAATTTTTACAAAAAAGATTTAAATTAACTTAAATTGAATTTTTCATCAATATTTAATATATAACCAACTTATAATTAGTCCTTTATCATTAATTCGATCATATTATTTTTAAAAAATAGTCATTTACCATCACAAAAAAAGGTCATTTTAATATATAATGACCTAATGAATGTTGTTCAATTAATTTTTTCCAACTTAATGACTTTATTTCTCTCTCTATATCTTTTTTTTTTTAGGAAGTGAATCGACTGGCCTAACCTATTGGTTTAATGGCACGTTGTTCCAACGGTTTAGGCTTAACTATTTCTAAGTTGAGCTTGTTTTGAATCGATTTACGGTTCGAAATTGACCCTTGTACGAATCTACTTATAGGTAAAGCCCACGTAACATTTTTAATATTTTTATTTTTTAGCCAGAAGCCGGAAATATAACCTTAAATTTGTGACGTTGCTCACACGATCTTATAATCCATTAAATTAACAGGTTGTCTCACAACAAATCAGCATATACGGCGAAGTTGCTGCAAAGGGTTGAACGGATATATTATAATTATACTTAAAATATTGCTGGTGGGCAAGGGCTCCTGCGACTTTTAAATTACTTTTGAAGTCACGCGTACCTCGAAAGATTCTTGACTTCTCATTACAAGATATCTCCGTCGATGACTTACAGGGTTTGCTTGTTATTATCATCAAAGGTTTATCAAGTGCAAATATACAGGTATAGGTGGTGAAGCTGCCGATTCTATACCATTTATATGTATAATATAATTAATTCACACACACATTCGTATATATATATATATATATATATATGTTATCAATATTTGTTTTAAACAATGTCGCCACCCATAAGTAGGAAAATAATAAAATATGAAAATATAGCGAGATTCTGTATGCTAGAATTTTCAAATACACGTTTAATTCGATTTTCGTAGACTTTTGACATATATGTGCGCTTAAGACATAAGGTTGATTTTATTTTTTATTCTTAAATTGTCTGAACGGAAGACGTAAACATCTACTTTCAAGTGTACATATAAAGCATGTATGTATTTAACTTATGCAATCTGATCCATGATAAATTTTACCTATAATACGTTTTATATTCATATCAAGCGTTTAACATACGTGGCATACGCGTATACTCTATATGTATTAACTCTTCAGTTTGCATTATCTTTATACATACTTACCATTGTACTTATACTAGCAAATGAATGTATTTTCTCCGTTACAATTATCTCGTTGTATAAACAAATTCCGTGCATCTTATGGATTTTTTTTTCTTTTTTAATAATAACCGACGTATCTAAGTATTTTTCTATCAAAAGTATAAGAGACGAATCAATTATTTAAAGTGTCTAGAAGGATTACGTATATTACAGAACACTTGTCTTAAGCATCTTTATTTGGTGCAACGTCTTCATAATCGATCCAGAAAATTTTCAAATGCAACTTATTAATCCTTGTACACGTGCAACAACGTATAATAATAGACCAATATTACCTCTAAAATAATGAACCATGACAAACGAAAAAAGTCTCCTTAACACCAAACAAGTACCTTTATTTTGGCGGAATTACTCCTATCTATCATTTAATCATTCATTTTTATGTTTTAAATTTAAATTATTAAATTTACAGTTTATTTAATGATTTAAATTTAAAAATGATCAAATTAAAGATATAATAAATAATAACATCAATCTTGTAAAAAGAGAGATGAGATAATAGAAAAATTCTATAAATAAACGTTACTCGTTGTATGATATTTTCGTTTTAGGGTACATTTCGGCCGATCGCAGTGCCATGAAGCCAAGTGCATGCGAATTTTATAGGTTACATTTTCAGGTGACGTCAAAGTAATATTAAATTTGATAAATAGAATTTTAAAATTCTCACTCATGTCAACCTATTCGTAATCTGAAACTGTCCCCTTGCTATCAAACAGTTAGGATGACACTATAGTTATTGAAATAAAGCTTTATATTTTTCATCTGGCCAAAAGGAAAAAAAAAAAAAAGAGAGAGAAGAAAGCTATATATTTTTCAACAACAAAAATTTTGAAGATTCTACTTTGGTAAATGATACGACAACACATAAAAAATTGTATAACGTGTCCTATAAGATAATGTATTAAAACGTGTGAAAACTTTTCAAAAATACAGTTTACAGATAAGATCAACGATCTATCTAATATTAATATTGTTGTTGCCTGTCTAAGTGGACACGTAGTCGTCATGCTTGTCGACCAAACATAAAAGCATGTTCCTTCGCTGATTACGAAGAATCTCATAATGCCGCACTTCTAATTTCGGGAAGCTCTACATCCTTATTTATATTTTTTAATTGGATCAATACCACTCATTATCTAATTTTTAATTTATTATTAATTTAATCTAAATAATTAAAAATATAATCAGTTCAATTACACATATATGTAAATCATCTTTAAGTATACTATACCACGTGTTAAGAAGAGTTTTCGGGATTGTTATAAAAAAACTCCGTCGGATACCAGGAAACCTTTATAGGTCTCTGTCACCTTTCAAACCAAGAATGTATATAATTTTTTTTGTTATATTGTAAACATACTCTATATTTACTTTACATGCACTTAACTATATTTGAAACCAGGCAATTTAATCTCCAAGTCTTTTAATAAAGTAATTTTAGATACTGTTCATTCTTCTACTTTAAAATAAAATATTAAAAATATCAAAATAAAAATATATAAATTTACTAAAAAATAGAAAAAAAAAAGATTTAATGATATCAACAAGCACATGAAACAATAAATAATGTATAAATATTTATAAAATTTTGATAAGTATATATAATAAAATGTATTTTTTTGAAAAGATACAAATTATAATTTTACATATTAAAATTTTATAAATATTTATATACCATTTACATAGTATTTTAATACTATTGAAACATTTATCACAAAATAGAAGCACATCTTCAAAACGTTAGGAAGTCCAAACATGCAATTCCGACAAGAAGGAGTTAACTGTACTGAGATAAACAAAAGGAATACATTTGCAATTCACCCTTGCTTGCTATGCCGTCATAAATTAATTGATCATAGTTCTTTCTTCTGTTTTTTTTTTTTTTTTTTTTTTTCAATTAAACTGATGTACATATATAAGCAAGCGTCTCTAGAGCTCCCATCATCTTAACCATTGTAAAAATGATATTGGAGAGCCAATGAGAGAAGCATCGAAATTGATTGGAAAATTAAAATGTAATTTTCCTGTTATTCAATTCGATTAAAAAAGAATTTTGAAACCGAATTGAATATTGCCATTTTGGATGGAACCACAAAAAAACGATATGACCTTTATGGTTTGGGACAATTGCAAACATATTTTCAAATTATTGGACAGATGTTGATATATCTCAAAGTATGGATGTCTCCTTATATCTTTAAAAAATGAGTGGATATTTTCAAATTGTTGGTAAAATCTCAAAAGTTATGAGGTTTTAACAATGTTTAAGGGTTGTTTATATATTTTTGAAAGTTATGGAGAAGTAAAATCACACTTTAAGAATTTACCTTAATTAATAGTATAGGAGTATATTTGTAATTTCCCCTTATAATTTTTCTTACACTATGTTTGGATTGAGAAAAAGAAAAGGGAGAGAAGGAATTAGAGAGGAAATATAGAAAGTAGAAGGAAAGAATTATTTGTACAAAATTTTCCATTGCCCTACAAAAAATCATTTGTTCTCTCCAATTTAAAGAGAATTAGGAAGGAAAAATTATGATTTTACTTAAATACTCCTTTTAAAGACATTTTGGTAATTTAACAAGTTAACAAATATATTTTACTAAATTTTCATCCACAATTTTTCCTTCCTATTTCCTTTTATCCAAACAACAATTTTCCCTCCATTTTCTTTCTTCTCGTTTTCTTTCCTTCAAATTTGTTTCCTTTATCCTAACATAGTGTTATAGTTGCATTGTTTGTAAGAGAGTGATAATTATGAAGGTCATTTTCAACTCCATATTCATTCTACTAGATAATACAAAAAGTATTGAAATATATATGTCTTATTGGTAAGATATTACACAGTTAAATGCCAATTCAAATTATCTTACCTATTAGGGAAAAGGGATCTAATCTTTGGAATACTTCATTCCAAAGGTAGAATTCCTTTGTATCTGATGTATTTGAGATTGATTAATATAAGGCTTTATTTGGCTCATTAAGAATAAGATTCTAATTCTTTGGAAATTCGAGATCAACATTTGGTAGTGTAAATAAGTTAGAAATTTGATTTGATAAAGAATTCGGTTATTTATAATTCATGGAATGGCATTCTCTTACTTATCCTATCATTATGGTTCTAATTCCTAAAGACATCTTTCCTCCTTAATAAAATCATCAATTCAGTTTTATCTCCAGTCTCCATAGTTCTACTCTTTATCCTTCTTCTTTTTCAATTGTGTACTTCTCTCTAACTTGCATATAATTCCAACGTACATATTAAGTTAAGTATTTTTTTTTTTGTAAATTACCAAGAAATGGATTGCCAAACGAATTTCATAGGATTGAATCCTAAGAATCGAAGTTTAAGAATTGGAGCTCAAGATTCAAAACCAATGAAGTCCTAAAGGTATCAAAGTAGCAGTGATGATGCGTTATTGAATTTGATTTTACATAGTGTTCATTTATTAGACATTTGCTTTAGTGAATCTCATTAAGCTTGTTGATTTAACATCATAATTTGTATGTTTTTTGTGATTTAATTTGTTAAATGCTTTTATCCTTAATTTATTATTCGTTTGTGTGTAATTTGCAATATTTTTTTCTTTAAAAAACTTAATCCAAGTATATGCTTTGGTCATTGCTTTCCCATATGAGGATATATGATTTCTCTTTAGGTAAAGCTATTAAGTTTTGAATTGTAGTCCAAACCATAATGTTATAATTTGGAAAAGTATAGAATTGTAAAGCATATTACAATTAGTAAAGTTAACAAAAACAAATGCAATGTACAAGTGTACATGCAATTAGAGTTGAGCGAGTAATTTTATGAGAATTTAGAACCAACTCAAGCATATATAAGTAGGAACTCCATAAATATTGAAGGTCCTATGGCAAATCGTAGTTCCAATACTCCAAAATTCACTCTCACAAAATAGAAGGGTATAATGTCTTCGTACTTTATACCTATAATGTAATCTATAGTTAAGGTATACATTATAGGTTTGATTATACCTTTTTTTCAATAATATAGATTATCATTAATAACAAAACATAAGTACCTAGTTTACATACAAATAGTCATATACATCTAAAACAAAAAACATCTTAAACCTTAAATTAGAATACAACGTCGAAATATGCCTTAATTAGGCTTAACTACAATCATTTGATTCAAAACATGAAGGTGTCTTTCTACTTCTTTTGATTTTTATAGTTTCATAATTTGATATGTCTTAACCCAAAGTTTTTTCTATGCTTTCAAAAGGCATTTCATTAAAGATGCAATAAGGCTTTTGCTGTGAATGTGCAAAATTTGCCATCCAATCAACCGCTCGATTCAATTCATGAGGTATGACTTAGATCATCACTTTGTCCAATTGATAAACATTTTCCTTAGAAATTTATAAAACATGTTTATATTTCAATTTTGAGAATTCAATTATCAATAATAGTTGCTTTGCAATCTTTGAGTCTATTTCAATTTCTACATTTCTAGGGTTTTCTTCTAAACAAAGGGAAATACCCTAGTAGATAGCTTGATTTCTGTAACTACAACATCAATCTTACCTAACTTATAAGTGAAACCCCTTATCCACTTTCCTTCAAAATCTCATATAACTCCACCTCTATGAGCTTATTCTATAAGGTTATTAATTAAACCATTAGTAGTCAATTTTACTCATTATGGTTATGGAGGAATCTGTTTTAGCTATAGTGTATCTAATTTGTAAAAAGTTTTTCCTATTTTCATTTAGGACCAGTTCTCATGACTTAACTTCTTAATGAGCTCATGATTGTCCCAATTAATTTGATCAAGATGAACTAAAGCTTGGTTTTTCTAAAACTATAGCATCCATAACATGAATATAAGAGTGAATGCTTTTAAAGGGTGTTTTTACGTAAAGTACCTTCTCTTAATGTGACAATTGAACTTGACCCAATTTAGGATATTACCATGAATGATTAGGTCTTTTATGTTCTTTGTCTTGCCACATTTGACTTATACGTTGTATTTTCTCACACATAAAGAAAATATGTTTGAGATCCTCTTATCTGTCTTCACATCTTAGATAACTTACATCTAATTTAATTTACCTCTTCCTTAAATTAATGGCTATAGGTAGACTGTCATGTTGAATTCTCTAGAGTAGAAGCTTGAGTTTAGGTAGATAAATTGAATGCCAAATCTAAGCCCATGTACTTTTATTAGCTTCCTCTTCCTCTTCTAATTTGTTATAATTTTCTATGAGCTCGACTGAATTTCTTAAATTCGGTAGTACTCATCATGCCTATCGTGTAGTACAGTAGGTCTTATGTGAGAGACAAGGATACTAGAGGATTCAAAGCCTAATTTGTTGTCATCCCACTTACAAGGATTTATCAAGCACTATGAAATGGTTAACCTGGAGGCATTGTTGTATAAGGGGCCTTGAATTATTTGCCTTATGGTAAGGTTACGTACCCATTTGTCTTCCCAAAAACTTGTATTTCTACAATTCCCTAGTGTAACTATACCATTTTTTTTAAACCACTTGCAATTCACATGTAATTTCTTAACTATATGTGATGTTGATTGTGTTTTAGGGATATCTTTACTATCTTTTATCTTTTTGTGTTTATCTCTAATAAGTTATGCCTAGGTAGCATATTTAGTTTTAAATTCCAAGTATCTTTTATGAGAACAAGCTTCATTTCTCTTGATCTGGTCAATATGCCCTAGTTTTCCTAACTCCTTTGATTTTGAAATTTTTGACTTATACAATGGACTTCATGAGTATCATTGGTTCCATTCCATAGAAAATCCTTGATTGTTTGGATTAATTTGTGTAATTTTTTTTTTTTTTTTGTGGAATCTTTGCCATTTGCATATAATATGTTGGTAAAGATTTTAAGATAGATTTGATAAGAATTATCCTTCCATACATGCTTAGCTGTTGTACCTTCTCTCGAACCTTTTTTTTTTTTTGTGCTTTCTTAATTATTACATTAAGCTGACTTGCATTTGGTTTTCTTCCATCATGAAGAGGAAAACCCAAATACTTTCCAAAAGGTTTAGTTTTCCTTAATCTTAAAATTTGTGATATTCCTTCTTTTTTCTCCCTAAAAAGTATTTCTAGAGAATATTATAAAGGATTTATGAGGATTTTGTTTAAGGCTTGATAGCTCTGAAAAGTTTCTCAAAGTTTCCCTAATGTTTAGGGCATTTTCTTCATCTACCTTTGTCACAAGGATTAGATCATCCATAAACATAATGTGGGAAATGCAAAGTTCATTACCTTTGAGTTGGAATCCCTACCATGTTCCTTTTTTAACTTGTTTCTCAATTAATTTGCTAAATATTTTTGCATACTAAGTATGAAGAGATAGTGTGAGATCAGATCACTTTGCCTAATTCCTCTACTTGATTAGAAAGCACTTAAAGGATAACCATTTATTAAGATTTCAACAGAAGTAGTGGTAATACAAGAATCAATAAGCTTAATCCATCTTGTAGGAAAGTTAAAACTGTGAAGCACCCAATGAATAAAATCCCATTCTATTATATCAAAAGTATTTTCAAGATCAACTTTAATCATCATCTACTTTTTTTTTTTTTTGCCAATTTTCTTTTGAAAGCTATTCAATATTTCATTTACTAAAATAATATTATCTCTTGCTTTTTAGCCTTTTATAAAACTAGCTTATATTGGATAAATAATTTCATTAAGAAATGTTGAAGTCTATTCACTAGTAATTTTATAAGAATTTTGTATAATGTACTATATAACTTAATTAGCCTAAAATCTTTCAATGTACTTGCTCTTATTAATTTAGGTATTAGGCAAATTGAAGTTTGATTTAAATACCTTAGAATATTCCTTGTTGATAGTAGATTTTAATAAGATTACTCACTTCATGTCCTATGAAATTCCAACATTTCTTATAGAAAAAGGCATGAAATATATCCTTTCTTGGTGCTTTCCAGGAATCTTTTTACTTAAGAGCTTGCTAAACTTCCTCTTGACTAATATCCTTATCTAATTCTCTTTACTAATTAACTATAAGGCCATGATAGACTTCTTCCTCTGTTAGATTATGATTTGAAGCAACAACCTTCTAAGTAGTGTATATCTTTTGAAAATAACCAAGGATTATCTCTTAGATCACCTCTTGATCATAGACCCAATGATGTGTCTTTGGGCTCAAACACATAGAAGAGCACCATAATGTTAACGAATTGAAAGGAAAAAGAAAAGCTAGCAAAGGTCCAGCAGCTACCAATTGGATATGATACACCAATCAATCTTACTCAACTTATAAGTCACTGGATATGACTCATCGATCCGGACTAAAGGGTTAGTCGTCACTACTTGTTGCTAAAGAGAATACATAAGAGTTGAAAGGTAATGAGAACACTAGGGTTGCTTGAAGAAAAACTTGAATAAATATGTTGATAATGAAGATTGATTGTCTGCATACATTTAGTGGGAGTTTATATACCCATCCCACTATGGTTATTTTACATGTATAAAAAGATAAAATAGTATGTTACAAATAGGATACATAAAATGTGCTAAAATAGGTAAAAGAGACAACGAATATCTTGTATGGAAAAGTAAAAAATCCACTTGGAATATTGTGCCCGAAGACACTTGTTACGTGGTGACTGGTCGTCTTGAATTATAGTACAAATAGGAAGAAATAAAGAAAAGAGAGAGTTTGTAGTCAGCAGTTGACCTGATTTGAATAAGGTTAGAGCTCGATTAGTCTTTCATTAGAGGGCAATCAACTTGGGTTGGGATAGGACATTAGTGGTTGGCTCGGGAGCTTAACTTACATTGTCTTTTAGGCTGTCTACTTGGATGTTTTGTCATGGCACAACTGTTCGACAAGTTTGGTGCACATGATAGCTTAGTAATAAGGTCAATAGTAGAAGGAAACATATAGGTTAAGATAGAAATTCTCGTCCAGAATGGGGCTTCAAGATAATATTCTTTAGGTGAGTCTTTAGAATCCTTTAGCTTTACTATGCATGATTAGTCTAATGAGTTGATTCCTATTACCCAATTTCCTAATTCATTTTTATTGATAGGTATTTTTTGATAACTATTATGCAGGCTTATATTGGCCGACCAAATACTTAAGCCAGGTTTAATAATCTAGTTCGGGTATAATTTCCATTGATTTGTTATAAATACTAAGCAAGACCTCTAAGTATGAGAACCCTCGTCATTCTCTCAATTCCTTATCAATTTGACAACTCTATTTACGTGACAAGAGAGTTGACTTAAGCATTAGAGTAGCCATGTCGAAGCATCTTCCGGCACATCTTGTAGCTGTTTTGTCATTTTGTAGGTGTTCGTGTATTAGAACGAAAATCACCAATCAATAATCTTGAAGGTCAATAATTTGTTTTTTTTTTTCTCTTCTGTTTTGCACTAATGTATGATAATATCTAGTATTTCTCTCCCAAACTTTTTTTCCATTTTGTTCATACCTTCATTTTTTAGATCTATTCCTCCTTATCTAAAAGAGTTTTCTTTAGTTCCATGTGATAATAAGAGGGTGATTGGGCTAGTGCTTTATCTATCCCCGCTGATCTCTATAACTACTTTTTCTTTTGATAATGAACTTACTAAAGACCTTCTTATTCTAGTCTCATGAGAAATTTGGTAATGCTTCTATCATATGTAATATATTGTGATCAAAAGCTTCCTAAATTTCTTTCATAAGCTTTAAATAATATTTTTTCATAAACCAAACAAGTTGAAATTGAAAAAGCCTTTGTTTTGTAAATATTACTAATAAAGGATGAGTATTAAGAAATAAGGGGGTGTGATCATTAAGCTACTTTGGCAAGTGATATATTTTATATTTGAGGTATAAGGCTTGTCGAGTATGATTACACCAGGCTCTATTTAGATGCTTTTGAATTAGAGTAGGTAAGTTTTGATCGTTAGACCAAGTATAAGGTGTTTCTACATGTTCCATGTCTCTAAGCCCACAAAGGTTCATGCATCTTGACTAGTTAAAGGCTTTGCTTTTTGGAAAATATCCTCTTTAACACTCACATCTAAAAATTACATCATTAAAATCATCAATTACACACCAAGGCTCATTATTTACTACTGTTGCATGTTGTTGCAAACTATCCCAAAGTTCTTGTTTTTCATTTGAGTTGGAAAGAGTAAATAGCTAAAAAGAACCAAGAAGTAATATAATTTCTGACTTTCACTTGAACATGTATTTCCTAAAACGTTTTCTCGTGGACTAACCTTTGAACTTTTAAAAATCATATCTTTTCATAAATCCCCAACCTCTATGGGCATGTCTATACATCAAGGTAGGAGTATTGGTGGAGATCTAATAAAAATTATTAAGTAATAACATTAGATATAACAATATATAATATATTTAAGTCAACACATATTCAAGGTTAAGGCTAATTTGCATATTGTAGAATGTGCAAATATAAAAACCCTTAAGCATATTAAACTAGTGTTATTATTTATTTTAAACAAATAAAACCTAGAACTTATAATCGATAAATTGTTTCAGTTATATTATCAAATTCATTTATTCGATTCTTTTGTTTAATAAGAATAAGATACTTAAAAAATGGAAATATAAGTATATATATATCTCTCTTCTAAAATTAAATTACTTAATAAATCCTTATCAAATTCTTTATGTCATATTTAGTACACATGAATTATTTGGAATGGAATCAAATGTCAAATTTTTTCTCATGTTTGGAAATCTTCATGGAATGGAATAAAATTAGATATATATATATATATATATATATAGTAATCATTGTAAAAAAAACCCCTAAATATTGAAG
>JAMXBB010000011.1:21646134-21799028 GCA_024138015.1 Lumnitzera littorea
ATATATATATATATATATATATATAGTAATAATTGTAAAAAATACCCCTAAATATTGAATGTCATAATTAAATTAAAAATAAAATAAGTAATTTGACTAATAATAATAATTATGAAAAGAATGGACTAGTTGATTTTGCTTTCTTAAAGGTAGAATGAAATTCCTCCTTGAAAGCAAAATCATTGATTCCATTAAATGATGAATTCGACTTTTAAATGTGCTTCCAAACCTAAGAAAAGGAAATGAAACCTCCAATCATAATTCTATTCCAATTAATTCCTACCTACTAAACATGGCATTACTTTATTCATTTTTACAAAGTACTTCGTAAAATGTCATTTTTCAATACGTAAAATATTGTTTTTAGATCTTTTCTTAAAAATATGTGAAATTTCACTTTTCAACTCCTATACTCAAATTACTAACTTTATCATAATTATAAAATGGAAATAGATAAGATATAAATGAGATAATTTTTCAAATGTAAGATTTCAAATGTATATAAATCAAATATACAACAAATATAAATAAGATTATAAAAAAAAAAAAGAAAATCCAAAGAGGGCTTTAGATAGCATTTTGTTAGTAGAACTATACAATATAAGGAGAGCTAAATAACATAGTACAAGGTAAAATTGACAAAATAATTCCTCATACCATATTTGATATGTGTATGTAGATTTTTATTATTGAAAAAAGATTAAACTAAAAAGTTAATTATTTTATTGTGAAATACCATAAAGTTCAGTATTGTGATTTGAAAACTTAGTGTAGGTTTATTTTTTGAATTTCAAAGATATATTAATTTTAAATAATGAAATAGATTTTTGCAATACTAAGTATAAGGTACAATTTTTAGTCTTGGTCCAATATCTCAAGACCTTTTTGTGTAATAATTTTGATCAGCATGTAAACAAGGTAGTATTTGATTGTTAGAACTAGACAACGTAGTATAAGGAGTATGAGACGATATAATTCTATCGTGCCATGTTTGGTGTGTATAATATTTAACGCAGATTTTTGTGATTGAAAAATTAAAAAAAAAGTTATTCATAACATAAATCATAATAAAATCCAATAATGTAATTTGAGAATTTGATTTGGGATTATTTTTGAAAATTTAAAAATATATTTATTTTGTATTGTGTGAAATAGATTTTTATACTATCAAATATATTATACAAATCTTTTGCCTAGTATCATAATTAATTATGCAAATCAAATAGAGTATAAAAATTTTCCTTCAATTTAATACGATAAAATTATAACAATTAAACGGTATCTAAATAATAAGTGAATTTTTCCAATTCTATACTATCGATAACTTAGCCTTTTATTCTTTAATCAGGTCTGCAGTATTCTCTACGGTTTGAAAAATGCTTCTCCAAACCTGCCGCACTCATATATACCTAGGGTGAGTTTATGATCCAATTTGTTGACATTCTTCCTGGCCAATAGTAAGATTTGGACTGGCCTTGGACCGAGAGCCCTTTTAAATTAGGGCCCATGCTAAATTATCCTAAGCCCATCTCGAAATTTCTCTTTTCTCTCTCACTCGCTCCCTCTGCCTCTCGCGATACCGGAAGCGGTCTTGTTCATCAAGCGTTCAAGTTGTGTTCTGTGCAAAATACGGTGGAAATTTCCACACTCAACCTTATACAAAATGGAATTCTTTCCTGAACAAGGCAAACATCGGCACGATCAATGCACCACTCTTGTCGTGGTAAGTTCCCAACTTTTAGGGTTTCTGGAATTGAAAAGTCTCGTTTACAGTTCTTGATATCGGATGCTGAAGTGAAATGTACAATAAACCTCGAAGAATCAGTAAATTTAAAAATTTCCTGCTCTCGTTAACAGACCCTTTTTAATTGTTACATAGCCTATATTATGCTCAATCATTACTATGCTGTAAAGGGTCTCACTAAGGGTTTCTGCATACTTGCTAAATTCTCAAAAATGAGGTTTTTCATACTTTTCGAAATCGATTTCATACTTCTCGGAAAAGCAAGTGTATAGAAAGCTGAAAAGTTTGTTAATTTAGAGTCTCAAGGCTATCTTAACATTTTCCCATTGTTAAAGAGCAGCTATTAGTACCGATAATTTGTAATGTTAGCCGGCAGTTGGCTAGATTGAAAAATGTTAATGGAAAATGTGCCTTTGTTTTAAAGTGAAAATTATATTTCCTTTTTCTACTTACATTTTCCAGCATAAGCTCAACATAGCTGTTGGTTGTGGACGGTTTCCATAAGTAATTGAGGATAGGGCTAAAATGTGTAAAACCAATTAAATCTTCTAGATAGGTAATATTTTGAGATCACATCAGTCCATGGCGTATTGAAGGTATGCATCTATTTGTGACTATGTCGCATTGATACTTAATTCCAGGTTTTGTTTGTCATGGATTGGCAGTCTCAAATAGGCATGTTATTTTGGTGATTGAATATCAATAGAGGGTTTCTGATATGCTAGTTGGTGATTTATTGAGGAGCCATTCAATTTCTTAGGAACTGAATTTTTATCTTTGTTATAATTCTTTTGCGCTTATGTCTTTTGCTGTGAATATTGTAGCCAGCACTGTCAATTGGGAATGTGGGGCAGTTGGCCGTGGACTTGTTAGTGTCAACCTTGAGAGCTGAGAGAATTGGGTTCTTAGATGACCCCCATGTTCTCCCGTGTGTTGGAAACAATGCATATTGGTCAGTTCCCCAAGGAGAGCTTGCGCTTCCACTTGAAGGTAGTTTTATAGTGTTTCAGCAGTGTCTTTTATGGTATATCGTTTTGAAGTGAGTTGCTTTGTAGTTTACTATGGGGTGCATTGAGGTTTATTTAATTTTTCTTTGATTTGTGTCATCTTTTTGTGGGGATGTGGTTGTTCAAGCTTATATTGATAAAATTATTTGTTTACTGCAGCTTATGATTCGCCTTCAAATGCATTAACAATCATTCAGCAAAGATCACCTGTTGTTAAGGTATATAGCTATATTAATTCTATATGCTGCATTTTATGCTTTGTAAATGTAAATGAAGTTTTCAACTGAGTGCAACTATGATGGGTTTTGGGTATGGTTGCTTAGGGAATATTCATTTACACCAAATTAAAAACGCCTTCCGATACTAAAGGTCTCGATTCAGGGTATTGTTTTGAAGGGTTGTTTTTCCCATTCCAATTTTCTTCCCCATCATAGTTTACATTTTGAAGAGATTATTGGAGTAAGCACACTACACATTAAAGAAAAAGGGGTTACACTATGCATTAGCTGAAAATTTTGGAATGTCTTTTGGAGGAATGAGGAATTCTGGAAGTGAGGCAGCAGTAAAAATTGCTTATGATCAGGATCTGGCAATTATGAAAGTTAAGAATGAGTAGTTAAAGCTATTGATGGCAAAAAGGCCACTTTTAGAAGGTCTGAGGCCAGCTATTCTGAAATATGGAATGCTAATGGTCGATGAAAAAAATGGTACTTTGTAATGTTGACATAAAATATATGGGGTGTGCTTCTCTTCCTTCTAAGTAAGCACTTTGAGCTCAGCAGAAAGTTTCTCAAGGACATTCAGGGACAAAAGTTTTCTCTCCTTGAGCCATTCTAGCAAAAAAATTTATTGGCTCATTAATCAACAATAGATTAATAAAATAAATAGAAGAAACTATAAAATGATTTGGGTAGTTTCAATAAATACCATTGTATCTTAAGATATTAAATATAGCCTTTAAACAGGGAATGATGGTTGAATTTGCGAAGAATTTGGCTAACTTTGCTGCTGCAAGCGGGAAAAAGGAAGTAGTTGTTCTTTCCAGCCTTGATTTTGGGAGATGGCAAAGGATTGATATGTCAAGGTACTTTGCTAGTGCATCTTATTTTTTATCCTTTGCCTATGAGAGTTAGTATTCATTTCTCAGTTAGATAAATTTATGTTTAGCAAGTAAAGGCATAGTTGTCCTTTTAAAGAAAAGAAACACATTTGATATGGCAAGAAAAGGAACCTCGTATCCTGTGAAGTTGCAAGAGAGCAAGCATTTTTCAGCTGTTGAGTGGTTTTGCAGTCAATGCAGTAGAAATCAGCAGTTGTGTACTTATTTAAGAGCTTCTACTGAGCTGCAAATTTTTTGTGCTATATGATCGACTCAAATCCCATTGCTTTCTAACTTGTATTTTTAGCTCTTATCTGTAATTATGCACCTCCAACATGAGTGTTTTGGTGTATTGGTTCCCTGTCATACAAACATATATATATATATATATATAATTAGTTCTTTTGTCTTGGCGAAACCTTCCTTTATTCATTACTTGATCCACCGTAGATTATTGAAGTTTGGGTTTCTGATTGGCATCAAAGACAAAGGGTCAATCAATTGGAAAGTTGTAGAAATGGCAGAATTGTGGTTTCATATACATTGTATATGTGAACTATAGGAACTGATTAGCTTAATGTATCTGTTCTGTACCAAAGCCAATGCATAACTTGTCATGCAGCCCTTGAGTAGTTTGGAGCTTATCTACGGTAATTAGATGGTGACTGATTCTCAAGTTGTCTTGTCAGTGGTTTGCAGACATATTATCTATCCAGCAGGAGTCCTGATGGAACAGATGAACTATGCGAACAACTTGGATGGAAAAAGCTCCCAGAATATAATTCTGAGCAAAAGTGTTGGAAATACCTTGGTACTGTAGCGGAAGGGAATCCAGCTGACAGTTTGCGAGCAGAGGATGATCTTGAAGATGAAGATTATTATCCAAGTTTACCTTTTGCTGCTCTCTTTTCCAGCCTCAAGGTGATCTCTTGGAAAGCAAGCAACATTGAGCATTACACTATTTGGACCTAGGGATCATATCTTCATGTTCCTGGGTGGCTGCGTAAATTTTCTGGTTCTAATGCTTGTAGTGTAGAGCCTAAAACTTCTTGCATTATATTCTCTAAGAAAAGGACAAAGATCATAGCGTTTCAATCTAAATATCTTCATGGTTTAGGGTAAAAGAATATTATTTATGTTCATCAGTTTTTCTTATGAGGTTTTTGGCGTAGATGTTAAATATTATCACGCATCTGTACTATTGATTTTTTTTTTTTTTTTTGGTAACATACTGTTTATAATTTTATCGTTGTATTTAGTGGCAATTAAGTCTTCCTTTGTGCCTTTTGCATTCTTAATGATGGTTTTGAAGAGTTCTCACATTTTAGTGACTGTTATTATCTGAAAACTCTGCATATATGTGGATTTTCCTTTAAGTTGTGTGTGTTCTGGCCAGGCTAAAGGTTTGAAAGTTACATGCCTGTTGTGTTACTGCTCTGAAGGGGACAACATACCTGATGCATTCCACCTTGCTGAAGCAACCCGCAAGCTTTTGCGAAGGACTTCAGATAATTTTAAGGGTAAGATTCTATTGGGGGCAAAGAAAGAGTAAAGACTCTAGTTTTCATGACAGAGCATGCACTCTCTTAACCCTCAAAAAGTGACCATAGAACCCTAACCACCTCTAAAGGCTCTCAAAATATAGCCTTTATCACTGGTTTGATGAAACAAATTTACTCATAAGGAGAGTTATGGGGGTTAAAAGTTCCTTTTTTGAGAGTTAAGACAGGCAAGCTTACAAATGTGATGAGTTAGTTGCATCGAGGACTTGGTTTGAAATGGTTGTTGCCAAAAAGTTTATTTGGAATTCATGGAAGATTATAGCATTTTATATATATTTTGCTGCTTTGATTGCAAGTGGTCAAGCATGAGTACAAGTGCATACTGTTGATTTCATATACTTTAATTTGGGACTCTATCCGTCACGATGTTTATATTACATTTATTGATGAGCAGGCGATCTTGGCTTCCCAATATTAGAATTTTTGTTTCATTGAATTTCATTTCATTGCTTTCTTATAGTAAAAGTTCAAGATCAATACTCAACTGAGTGGTTTAGTTCTGTTCAAGAGCTTCATTTTTGTATAAGCGACCCATGTCTAGTGAGATAGAAATTATTGAGACATTATGCTGTTGACTGAGTTGATGACATTGTGCAGATGATGAGAGCAATTGGCTACTTCCTTATTCGTGGCAGACTTTGTATGGACCACCCCCAGATGTATCAATCTTTTAGGCGGCAGGAAGACCTCTGTTTAGATCAGCCTGAATGGTGTGAATCAATATGCCTCAGAGGTTTTAGAATTCCACACCATTTGCTGTTGTAAATTTATAGACATTTGTTAGTGTTGCCATATGGTTACCAATCTGGGTTCCATTTCTAGTGACAAATCATTTAAAGAAAGAAAGAACGTTGAAAGGTTCCTTTTGGAGGAGTTTTGTGGTGTTACTGAAAAATGGCTTCTCTTACTCTTCTCGTTCTCCGTCAGCACTCCCTCTGCTGATGCTTATCGACCTGCATCGCTAGATTGGCTTCAAGGTAGGAACTGGAGCAGAGAATAAGCCGTGAAAGGGTGGGAACTAGCTAGCAACAACACGAAATTTTTTATCATAGTCGCAATGTTACTATCTACCAGATGACTCTAGTTGGGGGTTGGAAGTAGGAAAATCAGAAATCGATCCAAAATCAAGAGGTAATGGAAAGAGATTGATGGTATTGCTGACTGATTTTATGAGAAACCATGCGACGCTTACATCCAGCTAAATACGCATTTTTTCTTTACGCTCTCTGTTGTTATACAGTGAAGGATATTATTTGTACCCTCAAATACTGCTAAGTGGAACTCTGGGTTTTTCCCAGAGAAATAGCATCCACGTCTCAAAATTTCTACTTGTTAATGTATTATTGAACCATCGTAAAAGACACAACCGGTTGCATCTAATAGAACGAGTATCATGACATTCATAGTTTAAATGAAAGTTTTGATCAAGTAACAAGTTTTGACATGATATACAACGCTTAGTCATAGATTTTCATTTTTCAGAAATTGATTATCTTGGCGTTAAACATGAAGGTTGCTGACTAATAAACAGTAGTGGTGCTTGTGCACATAACAAAGGTCGAGGGAATATTTTATCAATAAATCATATCATAGTAAAAATGAAATTATGGATAGTAAAAATAGAGCTGTCGACTGGCTTGTGACATGATATTGTTGGTAGTGTTTTTTTTTTTTTAAGTTGCTATATCATATGATATGTTTGAATGATTATACTGTTTGTTGTATTGATGTCTCGAACATCCATTTCATACTGTTGGACCATTCAAGATGCTTCCTTTCAGCTAACGTACACCCTAACCAAGAAGTTTCTGTTGCCACGTGTAGTGTCTTGTGAAGGTGAAACGATTGCAAAAATATACAAAAAGAGGGTCTGTTTCAACTTGATTTAGAAAAGTTCCACTTAACACGTCTTTTGCACATTACTGACTTTGGAGATGAAATGAGTCGGCAAATGGAGCGGGGTTACAGTGGCAAAAGGGGACCCAGGTAGCGTGCTATTATATTTGTCTATGAGACGTGGCAAACTTATGGATCATTCTCGACCTCATCGAAACAAATCAGATTAGATAATCATATACATGATAAAAAAGAAAAAAAAGTGCAATTATTGAATACTATTGTATATCGAGCCACTAAAAAGAATTGTATACCAAAATTTTGACTACCACGCTCTCTATTTAATCAGTAAGAATCGTGATTTTATTTGCATTTTTTGAAAATACCATGGCCTAAATTGGTAACTGTGACGTGATTTATGTATTATTTATATATATCATCACAAAAGTTGTATATTATAAAACACCAAGATAGGCTACGTGGAAACTGATAGATAGATGACCATCGGAATGACCTTGAGAAAGCAATGATTCATCCATGTGCGATATCCCCAACTTTCCTATAAGTTTTGGAATCACTCTTGACTTACTGAACCACCTAGAGCAAACCTTGATTCCGTAATCTCTAAGTAAATCTCCGTAGGAAAAAAGTTGCATCGTCCAGTCTAGTGTATCAAGTATATTTTGTGCCAGGTCTTCGGAAAATTCTAAATAGACTTGGTGATTTTTTTTTCACGGATCGTGCTTTTATACGGTCTGTAAAGATTAGGTCCATTAAAAAATTGTTTCAGCTCTTGACACTTGTAAGATCGGCGCACAATATTTTTGTACCCTGTGCCGGTGAAGTGTCAAGTGCCAACTTCATATGGTTCCTTGTACATTAGACTAGTCCATGAAAATGATTTTCATGTAATACTTTGAACTTCAACTATAAGACTTAATTATGGTTTCTCTTGTTTCATGCAGATAGCGAATATCTTTGAAGTGAGAGTTTACAGGAGAAGATGGGGAAGTATGGTTACTTGGCTATGAGAAATGAATTCACTGATCAAGTAGCCAGTAATGTGATCAGTTCTGACCTGAAAGAGCTCGGCAATGCTGCAAAAAAATTGACTAATCACGTGATCAAGCTGGTCCGTCTCGGTTTCGGGACTACTATACTTGAGTGGATTGCATCCTTTGCTGCAATGTGAGGGATTCACTCTTATGAATTTCATAATCCTACCTCCTGCTAACATACATCCATTTTACTTCAGTCGATGGCGAAACTATTATCTGAATTCTGAATATTTTTTTCAATTTTACACAAAAAGTTCAAAAGCCAAAAAAAGAAAAAAAAGTTCTGTTTGTGAAATATATATAACTGAAGTTCAAAGTTTGGTAATATCGTATTTAATCCAATTTTTGTTTATCAAATTTGTTATCTCCCATCTTTGGAAAAATTTTGTCTAAATTTCATTGGTCAAAAAATAAAGAAGATGATGAAGGTAGTAAACTTAACAGACAATAATTTGATATGAGTATTGCATTTAGTAACTTCAAAACTTTTAAAATAAAATGAAAATAAACGGGAAGTTTGGATGGTGGTAATGGTAACATTGCCAATTTCCATAGTTGACTAGTAACACGATCTCATGTTAGGTTGGTGTTTGGTACCTTTTGAATCATCCACTAATACCTGTCATGAGATTTTCCAGTATTCTTTTGCAAACATCTGATGAGCTTTTCTTATTTACTGAACGTAGTTACTTGTTGGTGTTGGATCGGACTCACTGGAAAACAAACATGTTGACAGCCCTGTTAATACCGTACATATTCTTGAGCCTGCCATCCTTGTTGTTCAGCATATTCAGGTAAATTGGAAATAACACCTAATCTCAACGTTATTATTAAGTTTCCTTTCCTTTGTTCATATCTCTGTCAATTATATTCCGCCATGTATGTAAAAGAAGTATCGATTGGATTATGTGGCAATAGGTGATTAATTGGGATGCAGACAGGGGCAACAAATGTAGACGAGAGTTTACAACTTGCAAATTTAAATTTTGAGATCAATTGGTTTTGCTATCAAATTTAACAGTTACTTAGCTGTGCTACTCAATTTTCTTACAGTGGGCAGATTGGAAAATGGATTGCATTCGTTGCTGTTGTCTTGCGCCTTTTCTTTCCTAAACACTTTCCTGGTATTAGAAAACCTTCCACCCACATTAGTTATATTATATCTGTTTTTTTTTTTTTTTTTGTCTGGTAATTATAATGAAAGAGAGGAAATTCGAACCTGATCTATTCCACTTAAAAGACCAACGTTGATACTATTAGGTTATAAGGAAATTGGCTATACCTATTTTATATGTTTTATATATAATACTCTTATTAACTGATATATCATGTAAATAAGATACTATTCAAACAGAATAAATATACACATTTGAGAAGACCCCTTAATCTAAAAGTACCTAGCTATAGTATAAATGCTTCAGAATTCATTATAGTTATCAAAGGATAAAAACGTACATCTTATGTTTGAATTGTATCTTGGTGTTCTGCTGGTTGGTTCTCTTGCTCCAGATTGGCTAGAATTGCCTGCCGCGCTGATCCTTCTGATCGTTGTGGCTCCAAGTTTACTCTCGGACACCATTAGAGGCAGCTGGATTGGGGTGGTAATATGTCTTGCCATTGCGATTTACTTGTTGCAAGAACACATCCGTGCGTCAGGTGGATTTCGAAATTCCTTCACTAAGGCAAATGGCATTTCAAACACTGTTGGAATAGTTATCCTGGTTGTTTACCCTGCTTGGGCACTCATAGATGATATTCTATAGGCAATTTCAACAGGTCTTCCTCTATTGCTTATAATTCGTTTGTTTTATTCATAGGTTGATTCTATGAAATATAGTTGTGTGTTTATGGAGATGTTATGTATCATGAGGGCATATATGTCGATGCCTCGTTCCCTACTGTGTTTTCTTTTGTACCTGAAATTTGCCAACAGGTTATTTTCAAGGAACTATTTTCTACTTCATAAAATTCAATGAGAAAATATTGCCAAGAGTTTTAAATTTTTTAGTTATGCTAATTAAGTTCAAACCCCCTTTAAATATGTGGTCAATTTTAAACTTTTGTTAATTTAATCACACGTGTCATGAATATTTTCAAAAGCACATTACATTCTAAACATTTTTAAAATATCGATCTAATTTTAAAGAATGCTTTTAAAAATTATCAAACAATTGCCATTTGTGTACTTATTTTGCCTTTTTTTTTTTTTTTTGAAATTTAGGACTTAAATACATCTTTGGCAAGGTATGATATACTCAATTGACAAAACCATAAGGTTTAGAACTTAAAATGTATTTTGGGATGATAGCAAATATGCTCCAATACTACAGGTTAATACGACGTTTTACTTATGTTTTGAGAGGTTATTTTCATATTTTTAGGCTATGTTTGCAATTTGCCCTTGTATTTATGGGGGCTTACGCACAATTGACAAACTAATAACAATAAGAATCAGTAGACCCATGAAATATTTTGGAATAGCATAACCCCAATGGTATAGTGCAAGTATACAGAGAAAACTTTCATTAGTTAAGGAAGTTCTAATTTCCTATCAAATATGATAAAAGAGTATGAAGTTTGATGTCAGAGACGTCGTCTACCGCCTAAGCATCGTCAAATGAACAGAGCAAATTCTTTATACATGATGTTGAACATAGAAATAAAAAGGAAATGCAAAAAAAAAATAAAAATAAAAATTTAGATTTATAACAATATGATAAATTTTAATTTTGTTCATCAACACTTGAACACAAGGTACTTGAATTTGATTTTGGGTGTAGATTTAAGGTTGTGTTTAGGGATGCAAATATTTGTAACTTATAAAGTATATCAAAAGTTGATCCTCTCCAAAACCTTATAAGGTGTTTCACCCCATATATGAATCCCACTATTAAATAAACGAAAACTTGCAGCCGGCCGATTAATTAATATAATTTTACTAGAGGTACTGTTTTAAACCCAAAAAATAATGAAAAAGATAATATTAGTCAAAAGAAATTAGTTCACAAGTTTGATAGTTCCATTTAATTAAAGAATTACATTATACGTCATAATCAACTATAAGAATGAAAGATATAATGCTGATATTTAACAAGTTGCAACACAGTTGTCCTGCTCATAATAATCCCATAGGTAGATATTAATAAATCCTAAAGGAAAAAAAAAGAAAGACTGAAGGAATGTTTAATACCTCAGCGTGGACATTTTTTACCAGTAGGTCTACCGAGGAAGAGAGGGGCCAGAGAAGAACGTATTGGTGCTTTCGAAAGGACTACATAGAGAAGTAAAGCAAAGACAAAATACTAAGATTTTGGCTTTTTAGGTTATGTGCTGCCTTTTTAAGTCTAAAACAGATATAAAATAATTTACCAATGCTTAATATTTTATTGGGTTTAAATTCTCTATTGAACACTAAATTTATTCAAAAATTCTGCCTGAAACTTCAGGGCGTGAAAAAGAATCCAAAACTTATCCCAAAGGGTAAATATCTAGCTAGACAGGTCGGACACCTTGTGTTTTTGGTTTGATTCTTGGACTCCTAATTTAGGATTATAAGCAAATGAAATGCAATGAACAAATGAAAAATGCAAAAAATAAAGGGACACAAAGCCACATTAGAGCATATATATATATATATATATATAAATCACCGCGGTATATCATCTATTTTTCTGGATGTTCAACATGGGAATAAGAATTACAAGACAAAGATACAAATTGTGCAACTATGACGTCAAGGTAAAGTACCATAAAAAAAAATGTCTTGTCAAAATGTTCTTGACTCTCCCTTCTTCAAGTGATTGATCTTTTATATTTCATAATGTATTAGATTATATCGATAGAGCCTTTTGAGTATGAGCTCCTCAAGCTTGTTTCAATTTGATAAGTTTTATGGCTTGTGATAAGTTGCCTTCAGCCTAAACTCTAAACATGGTCTATCCAGTTATGGGAATCCTTTAATGGCTAGAAGACTTTATATAAGACCAAAAGATAAAGTTAAACAATTAACTCCTATACTTACAGACTATGTTAGACGTAGTAACCTCACTCTCTAATACTTGCTAATGAAGCTCTAGCCACTAATTCCTCTCTAATTACCAGCTCTACTTCTTTATAAATATAAGGCCAACGCCTAATAATAATTCACTTAATACTTTGTGTACTTGAGCTTGCATATTGTTTGAGTACTTATACTACCTAAACACTTTATTAACTTAAGTATTGGAGTGGTCACGTTAGACAATAACCCTGTACTATGCCACATCATTGTGCTCATTTTTATAAGCTCATACACTTGAGCAAAGCTCAATCTCACTCAAATCAATACCAGTAAATATTTTGAGATGATATTTGGTGTTGTTTGTAGGAATTTGATCCAAGTTCCTACTTAAACACACTAAACACTCTCTCGAACACCACCTTTGACCACCATGTCTCATGTTAATAATCTTAAGAACCATTAGTTGGTGAATAACCAACTTACCAAAAACCAACCCTTTCCAAGGGAAACACTAGAAGAACACTTGGTTAAAGAGTTTGCTGCCCAAAATAGGTTGCTCTGCACTCACCTCGACGAAGTTGAGAGGTGCATCACACAAACCCACTCTCTCAAAGCCTCTAATGCTTGCATTCAGTAGGATAACCTACACTAGTAGCAGTAGAATGACAGAGATCAACAACCCGATCCCCCAATACAGCAACAGCTAGCAAGGTCTGTAGCTATTCGCAATCAAACTCTGGTTAAGAATGAGCAAGTAGTCAACTCCCACGAAGTATCAGCGCACTCTGTAGAGTACTAAGCTCATTTGGCAGACAATGCCGGCTTTAATGAGCTCTGTATGATTGTGAGAAGACTCTCTAAGCAATAGGGGAGGAAGGTAGTTGGTGACTCTAGGCTAATCGCTAACAACAAAACCTTCTTCCCTAGGGGTGTTTAGGATGAAGTGTTGCCTCCTAATAGTAAGCTTCCAACCTTAGACCAATATAACGGCATTGGTGATCTTAATGATCATCTCTTTTACTTTTACACCCTTATGAACTTTCATGGTCATAAGGATGCCATAATGTGCAAGGTTTGCCCAGGCACTTTGAGGAAAGCATCTCGGACATGGTTCAACCACTTGCTTGAAAACTCTATTGACTGATTTGATGAGCTGGCATAGAGGTTTAGTCTTCACTTCAAGGTTAGCAAGCCTCGATCTAAGGACACATCATCCTTATATTTGATAAGGTAAAGCAAGGGCAAGACTTTGCCAGAATACATGATCCGGTTCAATAATGCCATGGTCGAGATCCTTCAGTTAGACAAAAGAGTAATAGTCCACATTACGTAGCTTTGCATTCGACCTTCAGGAGACTTCTTTTGATTGCTTGCAAAGAGTAAGCCAAAGACCCTAGTTGATTTCTGAAATAAGGCCTAGAAATACATAGACCAAGAGGACAATATTCACACCAAGTACGATGTTGATTGAAAAAGTTTAAAATGAAAAAAGGGCAAGGATAAATCATCCGTAAAAGGTTGCCTTAGCGAAAGGGTGCAGAGTAGAGTTGAGGAGGACTGCTTAAGCAACAAGAAGCGTTGAGCTAAGTAGAACCCCCTCTCCCCCCTCTCCCCTTCCATTTACATACAATACACTCCTTTGAACCAACCTATAACTTAGGTCTATTCTAAAGTATGGCACAAGGGCTTGCTACAAAAGCTTGCTAAGATGAAAGGTAACCTTAGTTGTTGGAACTCAGACAAGTATTGTTAGTTCCATGATGACTACGGCCACATCACCAATGAATACTTCCAGCTGAAGAATATGTAACCTAGTGGAGGAATGATGACTGTTCCAACAATGATGAAAATAGGGCTCCTCGAAGGTAGTGAACCGAGGGTACCCAGCAAAGCAGAATGATGATCGCCTCAATGATCGAGCCCCCAATGGCATTATAAATATAATTATCGATTGCCGTACCTTAGGAGCCAACCAAGCACCAGCAACTCAACTAACGCCCCGTCCAAGGTGTTGGCAGTTAAAGAGAGGAGACAAAAATTAGACACTATGATCTCCTTCTTTGATGAAGATTTGGAGGGGGTAGACAATCCCATCAAGATGCCTTGGTTATAGGGGCAAAGATCACTAACTTTGAGATCCTCAAGATTATGGTGGACATTCGCAGCTCCGTGGACATCTTCTTCTTGTATACATATGAAAGGATGTGGACTAAGCTGTTGTTAAGATGAAGTCATACCACCATAATCTCATTGGCTTCAATGGGAGTACCGTCTAAGCCAAGGGAATCATCACTCTTAACATGGAACTTGGCAATGATGACAACGTTACACGATGATTAGTGGAGTTTGTCATGATCGACTGTTCATCCCCCTACAACGCTCTCTTGGGACAACCAAGTTTGAATGCATCTAGGGTCATCACTTCATCCCTTCACCTAAAGGCCAAATTCCGGACCTCTACTGGGGTGGAAATTTGTAGATGTAACTAGAAGCTCTCTTGAGAGCTCTATGTCAACGTTGCTAGAGTCGATGGAGTCTTTACTCTGGAGACTGGCTCGCAGGAGAAACCAACTAAGAGAGGCGAGTAGAGCAAAAATACCAAAGAAGTGTACATTGGTCCCTCTCCCAGCCAAACCACGAAGGTCAGGATCGATACTCCTTCCAAGGTGAAGGAAGAGATAGTTGCCTTCCTGCTGGCCAACTTAAATAAGTATGCTAATTCGACATCGAACATGTTTAGGATCTCCCCTGACCTAGTAACCTATAACCTCAATATTGAATCCATTGCACAGCTTGTTAAGAAGAAGAAGAGGTACTTTACCCTGGAGATGTAGGCAGCAATTGAGGAAGAAGTGCAAAAGTTACTTAAGGCCGACTTCATAAGGAAAGAAAAATACTCGATTTGGCTATCAAACATCGTGCTAGTCAGGAAGTCTGGGAAGTGGTGCATGTGTGTTGATTATACTAACCTCAACTAAGCTTGCTTGAAAGACTACTTTCCTCTCCCTATGATCAACCAGTTGGTCGACTTCACTTTAAGGCATGCCTGCTAATCTTTATAGATACCTTTTGAGGCTACAACTAGATAAAGATGGACCCAAAGGATGAAGTCCATACCTCTTTTGTCACTGATTTCAACACGTACTACTATACAGTCATGCACTTTAGCCTAAAAAATGCTAGGACAACATATCAGAGAATAATGATGAAGTTGTTTAAGCCCCAGATCGGGCACAGCATGGAGGTATGCATTGACAACATGATTGTTAAGAGTAAGCAGCCTGGTGATCATGTTAAAGACCTCTAGGAAGCTGTCAATCATATGAAAACACATAACATGAAGTTGAACCCCCGAAGGGCGTGTTTGGGGTTGATTCAAGCAAATTCCTTGGCTTCCTGGTCACTTAAAAGGGTATCGAGGTCAACCTTGAAGAGATACATGCCATTAAGGATATGAAGACCCTTACCTCGGTCCGAGATGTATAAAAGCTTACCGACGTGGTGGCCACACCATGCAGATTTGTCTCCTATAGTATGGATAGATATGCTGAGTTCTTTAAAATCCTAAGGGTTTTGAATGGACACCTAAGTGCGCGATAGCATTCAAGCAACTACAATACTTCCTTACATACCTTCCTATGATCTTTAAGCCTGTTCTAAGGGAAGACCTATATTTGTACTTGGCTGTAAGTAACTGGGTACTGTCATTTGTATTGGTCAAAGTAAAAGAGAGAGAGCATAGGCTCATATACTATGTCAGCCATATACTTTAGGGGCCTAAGGTCAGGTACATTCGAGCAGAGAAGTTTGCCTTAGCCATTGTCATCTCAGCACATCGGTTAGGGCCTTACTTCCAGGTGCCCTAAATCATTGTGCTTGCAAACTAGTCATTGCGCACTATGCTATAGAAGTCGAATGCATCTGGATGGATGATGAAGTACACGATAGAGCTAAGTATATACAAAATTTAGTATTAACCACGAACGACCTACAAAGCATAAGTATCGATTGACTTCGAGCTTAAATACACAAGAGAAGAGGAAGCACCACTAGGGGAAGACAAACCGTTGTGGATTCTCCACATTGATGGATCATCTACCTTAAGGGGTGAAGGTTAGGGTTTCATTCTAATTAGACCACACAAGATTACAATTTGTTATGCCTTTAAGTTTGGATATGACACCAGCAACAACGAATTTGAATATGAGGCCTTGATAGTTGGTCTTAAGTTAGCCAAGGAGATTGACATTGATCATCTATTAGTGTTCTTGGACTTTATGCTAGTTGTCTAGTAAGTCCAAGGTGAATTATAAGGCTAAGGATGACACTATAGCAAGGTACTTAAAGAAGGTGAAGAGCTTTGTAGTTGAATTTCCTTCGTGGACCATCACGAAGATCCTCCGACTCAAAAACTTAACAATGGATTGGCTATCTAAGCTCACTTCTACAGGGATATAGAAGCTTAAGGTAAAGGATAAGAAGATCTTTATTGAGTACTTGCTAGAGAAGAGCATAACTTTGGGCTTAGTAAAAGTCTTAGAACTTACAACATCAACATTAGAGTTGAACTGGATAGATCCCATTCAGAGTTACTTAAAGTAGGGCACACTCCTCGAGGATAGAAGAGAGGTGAAGAAGTTGAGATACCATGCCACTAACTACACATTGGTTAATGGTGTTCTGTACCACAAGGGGTTCAGCTTTCCCTTACTCAGATGCCTTCAAGAAGATGAAGGCCAATGCATCATGGAAGAGCTATATGTTAGAATGTATAGCAACTACATTCAATCCCAAGCTCTCTATATCCGAGCTCTATGACTCAGATATTATTAACATACCATGAGACAAGATGCCAACGCTGTAGCTTAAAAGTTCCCCTAGTACTAAAAGCATGCTTCCATCAGTCACGCCCCCAACAACAGTCTCCAGCCCCTAACCAGTCCTTAGTCATTTGCCCAGTGGGGCATTGACATTCTTGGCACCTTTTATAAGGCTTTGAGAGGTTGGAAATTCATCATTGTAGCCATTGGCTACTTTACCAAACGGGTTAAGGTCGAAGCCATAGCAAAGATTACTGAGAGGAATGTTGACTCCTTCATTTAGAACAACATCCTTTCTCAGTTTAGGGTCCCTTATGCCCTCATTATGGACAATAGATAGCCATTTTACAACCCTAAATTCAAAGAATTCTATGCTAAGCACCACATCTCATTACACTTCACATTGGTTGCCTACCTTCAATCAAACGGTCAAGTTGAAGCAGCCAACTGGGTCATCCTTGAAAGCTTGAAGAAGAGAGTGGACTGAACCTAGGGCACTTGGGCAAATGAACTACCCAACATTTTATAGGGGTATAAGACTACTCACAGTACCTCCATTGGCGAAGCCCCTTTTCGCTTGGCATTCAGGTTGGAGGCAGTCTTCTCCATCAAGCTAGAACTTCCCAACATCGAAACTCAAAGCTTCAATACCATCCTTAATGAGTCCTTACTACAAGTCAACGTCAGCATTATTAAAGAAATCAAAGACCTTGCTATAGCTTGAGTAATTGCTTACCAACACCAAGCTGCCAGATACTATGATTAGAAGGTTAGGCACAAAGAATTCAAGGTCAGCAACCTAGTCTACTGGAAGCTAGAAGCCATGGGTTAATGAGAAGGATAGGCCAAGTTAGACCCCAACTGGGAAGACCTGGTTAGAGTAAGAGAAAACTTGAGGAATGGAGCATATAGATTGGATAGATTGGATGATAAGCTCATCCCACACACATGAAATGGCAATAACCTTTTGCTTTATTTTGATTAATGTACAATCATGCTATAAATTATTTCATAAGTTATGAATGAAAGTTCCATTTCTCATGTGAGTAGTCTACATTTGCCTTTTACCTTTTTTTCTCATACTCTTGTATAGTCCCAACCCTAAAGGGTGAACGGACCCACTAATCGGTTGGGTCAAAATGCCACCGACCTGACCCCCCTCAGATAACCTTTACAAAGGGAAATATCCCTTACCTAAGGAACTCCCATTGACCAAGTAAGTTAGAACACCATCGACTTAACTTGCCTCACCTCGGGTAACCTTTGTAAAGGGAAAGACCCTTTACCTGAGGAACTCACTAACTGAGCAGGTTAAAGCGCCACCGACCTGACTCCTTCCAAGTAACCTCTATAAGGGGAAACAACCCTCACTTGAGGAACTCCCCTCGGGTTATGTCATAAAGAATTTGGCTAACAAGCAAAAGGCAATTAGCAAGAGTCAAAGTACGCAAGGCAATTACACTGAACCAAGAAGTCTAAATTTCATTAATAAGATGGGGATATACAAAATTAAGGTCGGCATCTAGACCTAGTATACAAGATAAGGGGAAGGAAGATAGTAACTACTTCAGATTAGTGAACTCTAGTAGTTCCAAAAAGTCTAATGCTTCAATCTACTTAAGAGGGTTGATTCTACACTAGTTACTAAGATGACTAGCCTTGGGCTATAGAATGAGGGCTTGAAACCTACTGACTTGGGTTAATACGAAGATCACCTCGACTCTGATCTTCTTGAAAAGAACTTTCAAGGGTGACCTCCTACTGAGCTACCGGGGTAGAGGTGGATGCAGAAGTGTCTTGATTGACCTGGTAGCAGAAGGGGTGCCTTCAACTGCGGTAGCTGCTTATATGGCTTCTCTTTCTTGTACTTGGGCCGCCCTCCTCTCTTGATTAGTTGAAGAATCCAGCAAAACCCAAGAAGCTTAGGTTAAGCTCGAGAAAATGGGATAACACCTCGTTCCTGGTGAATTAAGTGCTTTCAGTAGAGATATCTTCTAGGTCTTACATCCATTGGTCCATCTTCTAAAAGTTAGCAATGGCCTTCTTAGCAGCGGCATCGCTGAGCACCTCCCCACTCTCTAATTTAGAGCTAATCTCCTTCATCTCCGAACCTAACCTTTGGAGCTGTAGGATTTTCTACTCTAACTCCACTTTTTGACTATGTCCTCAGCCTGCTAACCTCTTCCTTTAGGTCCTTCAACTCTACCTCTAGCTCTTGAAAATATTGCTGAGATGACTACAACAAGTTAAAGTCAGCACCAGCGAGCACCTACAAACACTTAAAAGCATAAGGGAAGCAAGAACAAGACCATACCTACCAAAGCAAAGTGCCCCCATGTGCAAACGCATACTTAAACACATTCATCACATCCCCCAGCCTTTGTAGGGCCATCATCATGGTATCCGAGTACTACTTACCCCGAAAGAGCATGACATGCTTAAGCTTTAAGGGCCACTCGAGAACAACCAAGCCTAATTGCCAACTAGTTGATGCTTTGGCATCACCCTCCACATCCTCTTCCAAATCAACTATTGAAACACCGCTATTCTCCGACACTCGCTCTGAGCTAACAATCCTCTCATTCTTTAGCTACCTGGGTTGCCCCCATGCCTCTATAAACTTTACCTTCGAAGGCCATATCCTGCATTTGGTGCTCATAAACAGGTCTCTCGGAGTCCCTTCCCATTGGAACATCATGCTCGAACACCTACCTCGTCAAGCCCCTTTCTGTAGGAACCTGTTGTTCAATGACAGGTCTCATTGAGCCCCCATCTACGACCTCTACTACTACAGTAACTAGTGGCACCCTTGCAGGAACCCCCTTACAAATTCTCCACAGTAGCCACCCTTTCCCTCCTAAATATCACGGTAACATTTGTTCTCTTGCTCCTCTTCTTTGAGCCCCTTGCATCTTACCCATCTGCTCTCCTCTTCCCCTTCTTTTGAAGCTTATCATCCCTCAATTGCAATAGGCTTGTTTTGAAGGAGTCGTTGCATAACTCAAAGGTTGCAAGCATAAAATGATAGTTAGCACAAATAAACAATGATAAAGAGTAGCAAAGTACTTGCCAAGGACAAGTGGCCTCAAGTTCTCCACCCCTCCACCTCCTCCCCCTCCCCAATTGATGACTAAGGATGGTGAACTCCTAGCCACCCTTTTCAATTACACCTATACACTTATGGACACCTTATTTTTGGCCTATTTTTTATTTAAAATTTTTAAGATAGGGTAAAAAGGTCCTAATTTAGAAAAATACACAAAAAAAAAATGAAAAATTAGAAAACTGCAAAAAGTAGAAAATTTACAAAAAAATCACAAAAAAATGGAAAAATTAAGGAAATCACAAAAAATACAAAAAATTAGAAAGTTTAGAAAAAATATAAAACGAAAAAATGAAAAATTTTAATTAATTTTTAGGATAGATAAAAGTCTAGGCTCATTTTTAGTCATGTAAACAAGATCACTTCTTTTTAAGATCAAATAGAGTCGAAAGTGCACATATGCATTTTAATGGTTTCAAGTCATGGTAGAATATTAAGTTTTTCTAGAAAGAAAAAAAAAACTTGATACTTAGATTACAGTAGAGGTTAATCATAAAAATGATACTAATTTAAAATTAATCGTGGATGGAATTTAAATTAGTTGATTTATGAGAAAATCAATTGGAGATTGTAAAATCATTAAATTGATTTTGAAAATTATTTATCTACTTTATTTTATGTGAAATTATGGAATGTTAAATGATTTGGGTCTTAAGATTTTATGTTAGAAAACTCGGTTCAAGCCATTGTAAGTCAAATTCTAATAGCTTGCATAGTTTAATGAGAAAAACCAATAGCCTAGATGGTAAAGACATGCCTTGGGAATCCTAAGATCAAGTGTTTGAGACTCACTAGGTGCAAATTGCACCATTTTATTTTGGTCACGTATGCCACGTATTGAAGGGTGATTAGTTACACAAGTCAACTAACTTAGTTGACTTCATCTTTGTCATAGATTTTCCAGTTTACTCACCTCGGTTCATGACCATTTTACATCATTTTTTCTACATGACTTTAACAAATTAATGGTAAAATTGTATAGATTACATGGACCACTTTTGAATCATACCAAGAACATGGCCAAGTTCATCCATTTGATAGGTCAAATCGGCCTTTAAAGATGAGGAAAAATCAATGTCTTAAGATTTTGGCTTTCCACAATCTAGTGAATCTAAGCTTCATAGGCCATAATCGAAGTTTCCATTATGTATTTAGAGTAAGAATAAGCACCTAGATACTGCATTTGACCATCAATTACATTTAAATTGCATCAATTTTGTTTTTTCTTTTTTCTTTTTATCAAAACCCATTTATGTCAAAATCTCAAATTAATGGCACTTTTTAACTTTCCCGAATGAAACTGAGCTTCAAAATGTATAGATAGGGGCTCCCCTCTTTCTTTCAGGGATCATTAAGCTTCGAAACAACCTCTATAAGCAAAAAACGAAGCTTTCTCCCTCTAGATTCTTTGGTACACAACAACCTTTCTCTCTCTAAAAAATATGAGATTCTAGGCAAATTTAAGAGAAACCAAGTTTGGAGGTGCATTTCTGAGTACTTGTAGATCAGGAAAAGATCCATCTTACTTTTTGATTCATTGAAGGAAGACATAATTGGAGCTTTGAATTCTAACTGCCACCACCATCTACTAAAACCACCACTATTGTTGCTCTTTGGTACAAACCACCTACTCTACTGAACTCACCACCCCTTAGAAGCTAAGGCCCGACACCACTTTGGACGCCAAGAACCACCCAGACATGCCACGTGACTCCCTTTTCTCTTATTGGGTGCTCTTCGCTCTCAAATCCACTTAGTTGCCTGAATTAGACCCAAAATTGGGTCTAAACACGATCGATCACCCTGACTCGCGCTCCTTGGATTGAATTGGTTCGGCCATTTCTTCTCTTTCAATTTTTTTTTCTTATTTATATTATTGTAAAAAAAAAATACAATGAAATAAATAAAAAAAGAAAGAAAAGTAAAAAAAAAGGAGAGACAAAGGGAAGCATCACTTTATTTTCATTTTTATTTGTTTTCTACTTTAATCAAAACATAAACAAAAGAATTTAAAAATATATAATAATAAAAATATGTAAATTTCATCACTTAGAGAAACGTTTTTCTTAATAAAAATAAAATAAAATGGATCTTTTTTCAAGATTAGAACTTTTAGAATCTAATAAACTAAGTTTAGGACCCCTTCTTAAAATGTTTTTTTTTTTTTTTATAAACCAAATCAATTCAAAAATGTAACTCGACAAGTTTTCAAAATTAAAATTCACCAACCCATTAATGTTTCAGAAAAGAACTAAGTACGTTTGATCTCGAATAGTGAATACGTAAGTATCTCAGAGACGACGTAAAAGACGAAAAAATTAGTTTTTCCCTTCTCTTTTAGCACAAATTACTTAGTTTAGTAAAAAATTTAAAAAATCTAATTTATTTAGTGTCAATTTTTAAAAGGTGATTTTAAGAAATTAAATCTAAATAACGAAGGTTTATGGTACTTGTAAAGGTTTAAAAAAACCTAACCTCCGGACTCGTTTATCTGGTTTTTCAAAACCTTTTTCTATAAAATCAGTTTTCTCCACATAAACCAGTGTCTAGATCAAAATCAAATCTACCCATTTGGTTTTGACATAAACCATTTCCCAACCCCGATTGCGTGGCAACTCCAAAAGCTTATAAAATTCATTCAAAAAGTCAATCTTCTTTAAACTTTAGTCTAGGACCAATATTAAATGAGTATAGTTTAGTATTGATTGGTTTAAGGAAAATTTTAAAAAAATCGAGAAGAATTAGGCTCAACAGCACCTCATACCTATCTCATGACCATACAATTGATCATTCCTCAAATATGTATCAACGGTGTATCCCAAATGAAATCCATGATCGAGCCAGCATGCTACATCGAGCATCTAATCTTTCGCTTCATCATCATTCTCAACAAAGTAGTCCACGAAGCTTGTATGAATTAGCCTATTTCATCTTGTTACGAAATCTAAGTCATAGAGTGACCTCACTCGGTAAAATTGCTCTTTCTAGCTATTGATTTTTAATTTCATTCCATGGAAAATATTCACATGCTTACTCTAACTAACGCAATACACTTACCCCTCTTAGTTCCACTTCTTTTAGAAGAAATGCTGGAAAAGCTAAGTTTTTGGCCTCCTCAAGTGAAAGATGAACATGACCTCGAAGGCTAATAATAATTGCTACGTATTTGGGTGAAGAGACCTCAGATTCACTCGAAAGTAGTTGAACACTTCCACCTAGAATGGTGAAAAGGGTAGCCAAAGCCCCATATCAATGGCCTTTAAATATAAGCAAAATGTCTTCTTTCTTCTAAGTTCATACCCCGATCACTGGATCCAGACATCTCATCTTCTCAACAATTTATCTTATCCAAAACTTCTTGGTAATCTCGGGACCAACACTCTTCACTATGTTCATATGCCACTTCGATCACTAGTTGCCCCTTCTTAACAAAAGGAACCAACTTCACCTCAAGAAGCTCATTCTCTTTATTTGGTGCATATACTCCCTAAAGCCTGGACTCCGCAACCATTCTCCTTGCTTCCTAACTCCATCAATCTTCGCAACTATCAGTAATCGCCACCACAGTTGTACTTTGGGGGGGAGGGGGAGTGAGGTTAAGCACAACATCCCCTCTATTTTCCCTACTGTGGTGTTCTCACCTTTGAACCTCCGTGGTTGTTGCTCTACCATTCCTAATGAAACTCAAATAAAGTGAAGAGAAAGTAGATGAAAGTTAAGGAAGTTAGTCTTAGGAGAGTCTAGAAAAATGTCAACAAGAGTAAGAGTGAAAATGAGAAGTGGATTGACCTTGGAAGATTTTATATAGAGGAGTAAGGGGATGCATTGTCACTTCATGTCCCTTTCCTGCAGCCACCCATGTGTCACAATAAGCAAATCAACGGCTTAGATTTGCTTAACATATGGATTGCCAACTTGGCCTTCATGTGTATCTCATGTGACGAGTGTTTACTAGCTCTTACGTATGGCACTTACACTCTTCAGATACACTTTAGAGAGACTAAGTCAGCCTTTCTCACCAAAACTCACTAGAATATGCTTACTTAGAGAGAGAGAGAGAGAGAGAGAGAGAGAGAGAGAGAAGTACTCAAGTAAGAATGTTTCATGTATTTTTGGATAGTTTACAAATGAAGGGGTCACTGCCTTATATACAGAAGGCCTTTATCAATGGACAACTAAGATCTAATTGATCTAACAATTATTATACAATCTCACTTACCTTGCTCTGACTACCCCCACCTACTAAGGTTCAATATATCTGGATACTTCTAGAACATTTAATAGAGTGGACTAGGCCTTAGTCATGGGCTTTACATACAATAGACCTCTTTACATGATGTACAAAAGTGAAAAATGGGCTTGGGGAAACAACCCATGACAATCTCCCTCACTTAAACTGGTGATGTCCCCATTGGCTTTCGCTTCTTAGAGAACTCCTCTACTAAATGTCTAAAGTGATCATAGTCTACAACGTTCTTTCGGGTTACTTCATTTTAAGGTAAGCCCTTCCATTTCACTAAGTACTCTAGGTAAGAAGGTTGGCTAAGACCCTTCGTTAAGCATCCTTATAAGATTTCTCTTATTCTCTTCCTCCTTTTTGCCTTTTACCCTAAATGAACTTCTTCCTTATTGTTGCCAGGGTCTCCTGCCTCTCTAACTATCACAATGTGCAAGTTTCCATAAAGGCCTCTTTATCTTCTAACATCTTCGGCCAATGGAACTTATCCTCTATCTTGGTTAATGTTTGGTAAATATCTAGATGACTTGAGTCCTTAAGGTTATGATGCTTCTCTAAGATCCTCAATAGAAGGTTCTTATGATCAAAAACATGTATTCTTCTGCCTTTCTTGTAGAGCAGCTCATCTTCCATCCAATAATTCTTTGTCTGGCCCCCTTACTCTAACACCAATTTAGGCTAAAGATCTTGGGCTAAGCCTTTCTTGATCATCTCAATTGCTTCCTTATGTTCAGGATCTCTTGTCCTTCTTAAGCATCATCTTCTACCCTTAAGGACTCTTCCTTCTTTAGTTCCACCTCTCCCCTAGGTGGTTGCGTTTTAGGCTTCTCCTTGAGTTGAGCCTTTGCTTTAAGTACTCCTTGTACCCATAACTCTACTCCTTTTGAGCTTTAGGCTATAGGCTTCTTTTGGCTTGGTTCATCAACATCTTACATAGAACATAAAAGCTTTTAGGCTTGGCTAGGGTTATGATTGATTGACACTACATATTGTTGCCCATCATCCATGATCATAATGTAGTTTACTGATGGGGCAATTTAAGTACATACTCGATTAAAGAAGTCTATGCTAATGATCAGTCCATAGTCATCCAAGGGGATTACCTCTAGCTTTACCTTCCTTTTCTACTGCCCCAATTGGAAGTTGACATCATGGGCTATACCTATTGTTAGGAATCCTCTGAGTTCACATTTTCAACCTTCCCTTACCCCTTTGGATTTTAAGGCTCAACTTGTCAACCACTTCTTGGGAAATAAATATATCAATTGCTTCAATGTCTACCAAGGCATTCGTCCTTTGGGCTTCTTTAGTAGGCCTACTCTGTATTGAGCCCAACTACTTCAATACTTTAAGCTTGTAGTTGGGTTAGACCTCCTCTTCTTTCTCCGATGCAACTAAGGTCGCTAACCTGTTTTAGATGGGGCAATCCCTCAACTTGTGCGTCCCTCCACGCATGAAGCATGATAGCTTCCTCGTAGAATGTTCCTTCTCTTTCATTAGAGACTTATCCTTTTGGTTTGGGTTTTTATCCCACCTTCTCGAGCTTAGATCTCTTCTTTCCTAGGCTACCCTACCTTTTCCATAGCTACCCTAATTGGCCTCTCTCCTAGGTCATTTACTTATCCTAAACTCTATGAGGCTCTCAATTGTAGCCATGGCTTAGGCTAAAGTCTAGACACATCGTCCCTCCAACTCTATTTGGGCTAATCCTTATAGGCCATCACAAAAAGGCGAACATAGTGTCCTTATCACTCATGTCGAGAATCTCCAATAGCAGCTTTAACAATTTCTACACATAGTCTCTAATGGATGCCTTTTGATCTAACCATCTCAATCAGGGCTGAGCATCCCTTGCGGCATTGCTAGGGTAAAACTAGGCTCGTAACTCTACCTTGAATCCTTATCACGTTCTAATTTCCCTAGTTCCCCGCTTAGCTCCATCGACCTATCTTCTTTACCAAATGGTGGCCACATCGTCAAGGAACATTAGTGATAGGGATCACAGACCAATTACTCGCTCTTGAGCCTAAAGACTCACCCACGTGGTTCACCAAGCTATCCAAGGAGAGTTAAACTCAAAAGAGTGATCCTATCTACAGTTCAACCTACCAAAATACTCCACTCTCCATCTCATCAAGGAGGCTCCTAAGGTAACCAATTTATTGCCGAGGTAACCAACCTTCGTAACACTAATCTAAAGGCAAGCACCGAACTTGCCTGTTGCTAACCTGATACATTACCGAGGCTGAGCTGCCCTGAACCTAAGCCGACTAGCCAAGGTCAACCAAGCAATGGACCATCTTTAGAACTAATCTTTCCTCAATCTAGAACATCTAAGCTACCAAGCACCCAACACCAACCTGACCTACTTAGAGCATGCTTTATTCAACAAATAGCATCATTAGGACTACAGAATGGACAACTAACACATACCTCTTTTTTTCACTTCCATGCTATCTTTTTTTACGTAAATATCCCCCTTTTGTCTGATTACAACTTTACCCTTGTAATTCATTCCTTTTTCCTATTCTAATAGGAATCCTTTTTTGTAATTTGCATGTACCTAAGACTTACCCTAATTAGGTCATATAAATACTTATATTTTGTAATAGCTATAACAATTAATGATCATTGATTTTTAAACATTCCTTTCTTACGTGAGCTAAGTATCCTTACTTACTCTCGTTTGCTTTTATATAGTCCATTTTGAGTGTGGATTAGTGGTAAGTACCCTCCAGCTACACTTATGTGAAATATTAAGTGCAACCTGAGCTCATGTGAGGCATTGGTGTGTTATAACCATTATCAGTGTGTAAGGACCCTTGCTCAACTTTCAATTACCATTTAGTTTTTCGAACCATCTCGTAGTTTGGACCTACCCCTTGGTTCTCGTAATACTAGACATCGTGTGTTCATCCACGACATCCGTATTATCTTGGTATTAGAGCTTAGCTATCTTCAAGCTAGTTCCTCTTACTTGTGCTATGAGCGGTTTACTACTACTATAAGTATTTTTTTAATACATTTATTATTTTTGTAAGTGTTCAAAGAGTGTTTAGAGTTAAAGAAACTTTGCAAAACAGAGTGTATGCGCATTTTACTTAGTTCTTTGTATGTTTGGTTATACTAGTTCTAATGTTGTGTTGTTTTATTGTTGTTTGAAGAGAAAGGAATTTTAGGTTGTATTTCAACTATTAAAACACAATAATATCTGATTCTAATATTTAAGGAACCCTAAGAAACCAAGAGAGTGACACTCGAAATGATTAAGGTTCAAGGAAGTTTTACGCCCTAGTTTGCAAGTGACCAAATCAATAGACTCACTGACTTAGTGGCTAGTCTAATGACTACCATAAATGAAGATAGACAATGGACTAGAAATGAATCCTACAGAGGATAAGCTAATGAACAACTTGAGAGAGGCGATGATCGCTACGTTCGAGATAATGCCCCAGTTTGACCACGCTGAGTTGGAGGAGTAGTGATGCGTCTCTAGGGATGGACAAATGAAGAGGCACCACAATAAAGCAAACCAAGAAAATAAAATGGAGGTTTTAGCAAAGTCCGAGCAGCTATCAAATGGATATGACACATCACTCAATCCTACTCGACCAACAATTCGCTGGATATGACACACCAGTCCGAACTGAATGGTTACTTACCACTGCTCCTTGCTAAAGGGAATAAATAAGAGTTAGGTGATAATGAAAACACTAAGGTTGCTCAAAGTGAATAATTTCTATATTGATTGAATGATTGTTGTCCACATACAAGAAAGTAGGGGTTTATATACTCGTCCACTAAGGTTACTTTATATGTATGAAAAGACAAAAAGATATTCTGCAACTAAGTTACATAAGACTTACTAAAAAGGGTAAAAGAGACAAAAAATATTCAACGTGAAAAAGAAAGAATCATTTTGGAATACTATGTTAGAAGATAAGTATTGCTTGGCATCTAAATGGGTGAAAAATGGTACAAGGTAAGCGAAAACAAAGTAACGCTTGTGGTCAAAGACCGACTTGATGTGGACCAAGTCGGGGACCAATTAGTTCTTTTGAAGAGAAGTCATCTTGATTCGGGGTCAAATGCTTATGGTCGAATGAGGAGCTTGCCTTGGCTACTTTTAGGTTGTCTCCTAGGATAAAGCATTACTATTGAATAAGGGCAGATCTGATGCATGTAAGGATCTAATAGTCACGTCGGTAGGAGATCAGCTTACGATAAGAATCCCTGTCTCAGTTATGGCCTAAAGCTAATGTCGTGACCCGAAGGGGCTAGTCGTGGCAGTCGCCGTAATCCCGTATAGAAAGCTAATCTCGGGCATACGATGGCCTGACTCCACGAATAAGTCGACCTGCAAGAGAAGTCTACGAGGGTATAAGCTTACTAGCTGATAACTCTGATTTTAAATATATTTTATATGGTGATTTTATAGCATTTCCCTTACATTTTTGGTTTTCTTTAAAGAAAATGATACTTAATTGAGTAAAATGTTGATTTCAGGGTTTAAATGTGTTCTAGGCTCGAAAACGAAGAAAACGAATTAAGTTTCACTCAATTCCGAGTTCAAACGAAGAAGTTATGAAGTTTTGAAGTTATGCAGAAGTTTTGCCTTAGTGCAGAAAGTTACACGACCTGGGGACACGGCTATGTCCCAGGCCGTGTCTGGTGACGAAAATAAAATCCGTGTAATACACATATATAAGGGGATCTTAAGGTTTAAAAGAAGGGGAGACATTACAGAAACGGAGAGAGACATTACAGAAACAGAGAGAGACAAGAAGAGACTTAAGGAGAACATCAATCAAGAAGCGATAACGACATCGATTTCGAGATTAGAGATTGTTCATCAAATCAAGAGGGGTTTTCATGCTTTATTTCATGTTTTTGATGAAACTCGTTTTTAGATTCGTTATGATAGCTTAGAATTCAAGTATTTAGGATTATGGAACTTAGGGTTTCATGTAACCCTTGGATTGAATTATAATTTCAAGAAAGTTTCTATTTTTCTTGATTCAATTATGTCGTTTAGTTGTGGATTGATAATTCTAGAGTGTCAATACATGATATTATGCATGTTGATTGAGAAATTGCATGTATAATTAGATCTAAGCATAATTGAAGAGAATTACATGTATACTTAGAGATAAGATACATGTTTCTTCCGGAAAGTTGATTGTTTGCATGGGAATTCATTATACATTAATACAATTCTAAGTTATATTACTAAGTGAAGAGATTCCGGTAAATAATTTAGGATTAGGGTTAATATGCTTGAGAAAGATATTAGCTTTAATTGTGAATCCCTCTGGTCAAGAATAATAGAAATTGACTTGAATATATTTTAAAAAGGTTACATGTTAAACACTAGGGGAAATAATTCCTAAATACATTATTGCATACTTGAAGTTATTAATAGTTTATTGCTTTCTAATTTGCGTAATTAAGTCTCATAAGTAGTTTAGTTGTTAATTTCAGTATTTTTAATTCATTCAACTCATCATAATTTTCCGGTTAGATAATAAAGCTAAAGTTAATATTAGTACTCAAAATCTCTGAGGGATCGACTCGGACTCATATCCGCTATATTAAAATTGATAGGTGCGCTTGCCTCGTATCACTAACTTAGTGAGATATTTTCCCTCAACCATACAGCAATCAAGTTATACCACAGTTAAGTTCAACCAAATGAATGCATGAACGAGCAATATGCCAAACAAATACATGCAGGTGACCAGGTACTGCATGTAACTCAGATTTAACGCCCTCCGAAGTCAGGGTTAGAGATTCTTCGGTATAGTCAGATCCGGGTATCATATTAGAACATATTTCATAACGAAACTCTGCGTTTCGTATTTAAAATGTAATGGTACATCCATTACTAGCTTTATCAAAATGAGTTCTACATATGATTGTGAGTAGGTTCACGCAGCCCTCACTTACCCCTAAATGAAGGCCTCTGGACTCGACCCATGGCTAATTCAAGGATCGTAATAGTCGGTGGGCAGCTCAGGGTCGATATCGAGATCACTTGAAAATAAGGAAAATGTGTAAGATAGGGAATTTAAAACTAACTAGAGTTATAATGTGTAAGGCTTATTTCACTTAGTTATGTGAAATTGTCGATTCGAGCTTTTTATCGAATCACGTGTAACTTTTTCATTTTAGCTCAGATTGTTATGAACTTATAGTCCATTTTGATCGTTTTCGAGCGTATTTTCCCGTAACGAGGTCCATTTTGGACGTTGTGACTCATAACTTATATTGTGATACAAAAATATCACAAAAATTATTATTTAAATTTAAAAATTATAAAATATTGATTTTCACTTTTTCTTAACATATTTATAAGTTAATAATTATTTAAATCATATATTTGTTATTTTTATTATTTTGGGTATATTTTCCTATTTTTCTCCTTTTCTTATTTTTTTTTCTTATGTACCTTACAATTATACACACACACACACACACATATATATATATATTCCAATACTTATAATATATATTTTATGGTTCATGTTATTGTAAAATCATGAATTACAGTATTATATATATACATATATACTATATATATTACACGTATGATATATGTATATGTATTTATTGAAAATATACTCTTATACAAATATAAATATATATATTCGGCATACATTCATATAAATACATACATATATATATTCGGCCTACATACCTATAAATACATATATATATATATATATATGTTTAGTATACATATACTTATATATAGTATTTATCATTTATAATATATATATTTATGTGTCTCATACTACTACTTATGGAAGTATGTTAATATATGTATATATGTACTATACTATACGATTATATATGTATATATATATTAAAGTAATTATACAAGAATACCCACATATATATAATTTCGGTATAAATCATACATGTGTACTATAGTATAAAATACATAATACTCATTATATGTATTCCGACAAATATACATAACACATCGACTCATGTATAATATACCTATGTACATACATGTATACATATCTAATCTTATACATACATACACTATTTTATTTATGTATTAGTGTACATATACAATATTATATTTATAAGAAAATACTCTACAAATACTATCTTTATACATATGTATACTATATATAATATACATCTACAAATAAAATACTTACCTAGTCTTTTAATTTCTTTCTTTTCTTTTCTTCTTCTTTCCTTCTTCTTTTTCTTCCTTCTTCTCTCCTTTCTTCCTCTCTTTTTTTTTCTCACGGTTTCATTTGCTAAATGTGTCCAGAATGTTGTTTTCTTTTCTTTTTATTTTACTTGTTTAGTAGCTTAGATTTTACGCCATATCTTTGATATTAATTGCAAGAGTTTTGTTTGATTTAAATGTTCAACACCTGGCAAGATAATCCATTACGTGGGCTGCTTCTTTTAACTTTCATTTTGTTGGATTTGCTTTTGCTACGCAGGAGAGGAATTTGAAATGGGAAAGGGAAGAAGGAAATGAGATAAATTGAAAATAGTAGAGAAGGAAAATGAAATTTATTAACAAATATGTGTAATTTTTCGAATCATATAAATTATAACGAATTTCCTCGTAGATTAGTTTTCAAAATTCTGTGAAATTTTATCAATTTAACTGGTATCCGTTACAATTATAATTTTTACAAGTTATTATGGTAATTTCATTACAATATCGTACAAACAGGTGATTTAGTCGAAAATTACATTCGACTATAATTTTATTGCTATTTTATAGGTTTACGTTTATGATTTTAGGGTCTCGAGCAATTTTGAGCTCGGTTTCGATTAATGATGTATAAACTAGTTTTAGGGTTTTAGTAAGCGATTTAGGGTTTTAATAAATTCCGAAGGTTTCGTTATCGGTGTTATATTTGATTTATTAAACTTCATTTTCTTTTATTATCATTTGCCTTATCGATGTATTGTACAGTTTAGAACACTCGGACTCGAGTTAAGGTTCAACTACTATTTTTCCTAGGGTTTACAGCTAACATCCTTCGAGCGAATTCTTGGAGTCCTCTAGCTCAACTGCTCGTGATCGATCCGAAGGGTTGATTCCTATCATCTACCTAGGGGTAAAAAAGATTTGTCCTCAAATCTAGAGAAGTTTCTGCTCTTTCTTTTAGGGTGCTTGTAGGGTCTTCTTCTATTGGTCAATACAGGATCAGATCAAATACATTGAAGGTAGAAGAAACTCCATAATCATTAGGCAACTTGATTTAGTAAGTGTTGCGGTTGATTTTCTTCAAGACCTTGAATGGACCATCAACTCAAAGAGATAGCTTGTTCTATCTCAAGTGTAAGAATTGTTATCGGCTAAGATGTATCCATACTAAGTCTCTTGGGTGGAAAGAAATAGTTCGGCAGCCTTGGCTACCAATTTCTTATTGTCTCTAGTTGAACTTAATGATCTTCCTAGTTACAAACTGGTGTAGCTCATGCAATTCCTAAGCTCAGTTGACTCTAGACTGACTCTCTTTAGTAGTTGCTGGGTGTAGATCATATTTAAAGGAATAGCAAGGTTAAGGCCATAGACAACCTCGAATGGGGTCTTCTTAGTAGTGTTATAGACAATTTAGTTGTATGCAAACTCCACAACTGAGAGGTATAGATCCCAATCCCTTAAGTTCTTTCCTACGATAGATTTGAGCAAATTACCTAGCATCCCATTTATCACTTCAATCTGCCCATCAGTCTAAAGGTGGCTATTAAAGCTTAATACAAGTTTAGTTCCAAGTCTTTTCCAAAGAGTCTTCCAAAAATAGCTCAAAAATTTTATGTCTTAATCTACGATAATAGTCTTTGGTACTCCATGTAGTCGGACAACCTCCTGCAAAAACAAATCAGCAATATATAGGGCATCTTTAGTTTGATGGCATGAAATGAAGTATGCCATCTTGCTAAAGCAGTCCACTACGATAAAAATAAAATCGTTCCCTCTAGATGTTTGGGGTAACCCTAGGATAAAGTCCATGCTGAGGTCAGCCCAAGGTAAGGTTAGTGTTGATAGTAGCATGTACTCTCCATGGCACGCTTGCACACTTCACAACTACTAACTACTTTATGGACATCCTTAGCCAAACCTAGCCAGTAAAAGTTCTCCTTCAACAGACTATCGGTCTTGGTTTCCCTGAAGTGACCTGATAATCCTCTGCTATAGGTTTCTTCGATCAGTAGTTGATGGTAGATCAGTTTGGAATACATAGCCCACAATCCTTGAACAGAGAGTCATCCTTAAGATAATATCCTCCAATAACTACCCCTTCACAACAGTATTTAACAACTGGACTAAAATGAGGGTCAATAGCATACTGCTCAGTGATGAGTGAGAATCCCAATAATTTTGTCTATAAACTGGTCAACAAAGTTTGCCATCGTGACAGAGTGTTGACGACTACATTTATACTTCCCTTCTAATGTCAAATGACATACGAGAACCCCTCCATAAACTCTAACCACTTAGCCTGTCTCTTTGAAAGTTTGTTTTGACTCCTAAGATGCTTCAATAATTTGTGGTCAGTGTAAATAACAAACTCTCGTAGTAGTAAATAGTGTTTCCAAACAATGAGGGCTTGGAAAAGGGAGTACAACTCCTTCTCATATACAAAATAGTTTAGGGATGGGCCACTCAATTTCTCACTATGGTAAGAGACAGGTTATCACTCCTACATCAAGATAGCACCAATTCCAACTCTTGACGCATCACATTCTAATTCGAATGGTTTATCAAAATCTAGCAGTGACATGATAGGTGCCGAGGTGAGTTTTTCCTTAATCTCTCTAAAGCTCTGTTCAACTCGGTGATTCCACTGTTCTACTTGAACCTTTCACTCTTTTTTGTCAACTCGGTTAATAGAGTAGCTATTGTACTGAAGTCTTTAATAAATCACCTATAAGAGAAAGCTAGGCTATGAAAACTTCGGACCTTAGTGACATTCTTGGGCGTCAGCCATTCGAGAACAGCTTAAGTCTTTTCCTCATCTGCTCAGATTCCTTCCCTTGACATTACAAACCTTAGGAATATCACTTCTCCCTGGCAGAACATGAACTTCTTCACATTTCCATACAACTTCTCACTGCACAAAATACTAAATACTTTGCAAAGATATTGAACATGGTTGTTCAGGTCAACACTATATACCAATATATCATCAAAGTACACAACCACACATTTTCCAATTAGGGGCCGCATTACATGGATCATTAACCTCATGAACGTGCTTAGCACATTGGTGAGTCCGAACAACATAACTAACCATTTGTAGAGTTCGTGCTTAGTTTTGAAGCAGTCTTCCATTCATTGCTCGGCCTCATGCAAATTTGGTGGTAGCCACTCCATAGATTAATCTTCAAAAATATTTTGGTGCCATGAAGCTCATCCAACATATCATTGAGCCTCGGTATCGGGTATTTGTACTTGACAATAATTTTATTGATTGCTCGACTGTCGATGCATATGTACTATGAACCATCTTTTCTTCGGAATAAGTAAAGCTGGTACAGCACAAGGGCTCATGCTCTCCCTCACATACCACTGCTCTATAAGTTCGTCTACCTGTTTTTTCAGCTCGACAGTCTATTCAGGGTTCATCCTATATGCTGGTCAGTTCGATAAGGAAGCGCCTAGTTGCAAATCAATACAATGCTCTATGCCTTAAACTGGTGGCAGTCCTTTAGGTAGCTCTTCCAAAAACAGGTCGAAAAACTCATCTAGTAAGCTTCGAATCTCATTTGGAACATCTTATAATTCCCTCATCTCCAACAATTTCCTAACCAATAAGAACATGGGTTCATCAGCCTTCTCAGCAAATCGCAGCTCTCTACGGCTCATCACTAAGGCTTTCTTCTTACGAGCTTAAGTGAGCTGATTATAGGTTTCATTCACTTGGGATGGGGTTTTGGGTTGCAACACAATCTTCCTTCAATCCTTAACAAAGGCATAAGTGTTCTTATACCCATCGTGAGTGACACGTCAATCAAACAACCAAGGTCATCCAAGCAGTAGATGTGAAGCTCCCATGGGGATGACATCGTAAACTACTTCATCCCTGTATACATTCCTAACAATGAACGGCATGGTCACTTGTTCAGTCACGTGCAAAGCACCTTTATCATGAAGTCAATGCAGCTTGTAAGGTCGAGGATGTTTTGAGGTCGGCAGACCTAACCTCTGCACAAAGGATTGCGCAACCACATTTATGCAACTTTCTCCATCTACTATAATCGTAGATAATTGGCCTTTGACAATACACCTAGTATGGAATAGATTCTCCCTCTAATTCTCCCCAAGATTTGGTAAGGAACCTAGTACTCATCTCAAGATTAAGGTCATCACTTCTCCTTGGTCAACATAAACACAAGTCTTTTCTTCCTCTTCAGCCTCAAGTTTTCCATCATCTCTTTCGGGTTTGCTTTCATTGATGCTATCTACTATATCTCCTTGGAGCACCACAATGCGTCAGTTCGAACACTTAGTGGACATATGTCCAAAGCACATTTAAAGCATTTTACCTCATTGGACTTCTGCTTAGAGGTCTGCCCTTTCTCATATATCTTCAGGGGTAGCCTACTCATGGCTCGGCTTAGATGACTGGCCCGGCCCTACTAGCTTGCTTTGATGTCTTCAAATCTATCATTCCTATCATCGGCCTTGATTGGCCTCTTCAACTCAACTTAATCAAGTCAGTACAGTACTGGGGCTCGTGAGAATGTCAATCGAGGTCTACTCGGAACGCTTCTTCTCTACCTTTCAACCCTGTACGCTATCTTGATGACCTCTTCTAATGTATAAAACCTTTGTACCTCCATGATATTGTGAATCTCATACTTAAGCCCAAAAATAAACCTCAATATTGTACGGGCCTTTGGTTCTTCCACGTCGGCTCGGATCATTAACATCTGGAACTCCTTTACATAATCATCAACAGATTGACTTCCTTAGTGAAACTCACGTAACTTTGCAAAAGTATCTTGTAAGTATGTCTTGGGTACAAATTTGCCTCTTAACAACCTTTTCATCTCTTCCCATATTCTAACACCTCGTCTTCCATCTCTTGCTTTAGCTGAATTCAGATTCTTCCACCACATCATGGCATATCCCGTAAACTCCAATGCAGCAAGTTAGACTTTAACTGCATTCTCATACCCATAACATTCAAATACTTTCTCGACCTTCTCTTCCTACTCCAAGTATTCATCTACATCTCCACTTCCACTTAAGTACAGGATTTGCATCGTAACATTGTCTAACCCTCGAGGAACTCGATGTCCTCATCCTTGTGCTTGGTAATAGTCTACTTCTTCTTCACTAAACTCTTCAACATCTAGCTCCTCATCATCTTCCCCAATCTCCTCTAACTCTAGTCTTCATTTAGTAGCTTTGTCTACTCCTCTTCCAACTTGTGGCGGTCGAATTAGGTGATTGGTTCTATTGCCTTAGCCATAATGTCTCTTAGGGGCATCTTCTTGCAAGTTTTGCTGTTGTACACCTTAAGGTTGTTGTCTGTTAACTTACATTGTAGTAACTAAACTCTCAACAAGGTTTATGAGTCTGTTAAGTTTGTCATCAACCGACCCTGGAGTGTTACTACCATTATGACCACGATGAAGTTGAGCACCACTTCTCTAGTCACCAATACCACCCTAAACACTTAAATCAAACATGGCACAGTACTTCTCAAATGGATTAGCAACCTGCTAGCAACTTCAATACGTAATAGTCACTCAAATAAAATAGAAACAAACTTGCTCTGTTTTTATAATGAGAAATAGAGTAAAAATTGAGTAACAATAAAACTACTTTTTCTATCACACCAACATACTACAGTAGCTATGGAAGGAACATAGCAACCATTGATATTAAAGTGAACCAAAACTTCATTGTAACTTCACACACTCCTTCGCAAAACCGTGCTCTAATATCAGCGAAGCTGATGTGTCTCTGGAGACGGACACATGGAGAGGCACCACAATGAAGCAAACTAAGAAAATAAAATGGGGGGTTTAGCAAAGTTCGGGCAACTGCCAAATGGATATGATACACCACTCAATCCTATTCAACCAACAATCCGCCGGATATAACACACTGGTTCGAATTAAAGGGTCACTCACCATTACTCCTTACTAAAGGGAGTAGACAAGAATTGAATGATAACATGAACACTAAGGTTGCTTAAAGTGAATAATTTTTGTATTAATTGGATGATTGTTGTCCACATACAAGACAGTAGGGGTTTATATACCCATCCACTAGGGTTACTTTACATGTATGAAAAGACAAAAGGGTATTCTATAACTCGGTTACATAAAACATACTAAAAAGAGTAAAAGAAACAAAAAATATTCAATGTGAAAAAGAAAGAATCATTCTAGAATACTGTATCAAAAGATACGTATTGCTTGGCGTCTGGATGGTAGAAATATGGTATAAGGTAGGCGGAAATAGAGCAACGCTTGTGGTTAGGGGCCAACCTGATGTAGACTAAGTTGAGGATCAATTAATTCTTCTGAAGAGAAGCTAGCTTAATTCAAGGTCGAATGCTTGTGTTCAGATCGAGTGCTCGCCTCAACTACTCGTAGGCTGTCTCCTAGGATAAAGCATTGCTGCTAAATAGGGGCGAATCTAACGCATGTAAAGATCTAATAATCAAGTCGGCAAGAGATCAGCTCAAGATAAGAATCCCCATCTCGGCTATGGCCTAGAGCTAGTATCCTCCAAGTGGGTCCTTAGAGTCCTCTAACTCAACTATGCATGATTGGTTCGAAGGGTTGATTCCTATAAAGTAGGCAGAGTTACTGGATGCAAGCTAGCATTAGAAGAGATCAAAGAGGAGGATGAGGAAGTAGGTGATGAAGTAAAGGAGTAATATGAACCAAAAGAGAGGAATGTTTGAGCTCTTAGACTAAAAGGGTTAAGGATGCAAATCCCTTATTTTTCAAAGAGTAGTGATGTCGAAGGCCACCTGGACTGGGTAGATAAGATTGAGAAGTAATTTGAATGTCATGAGGTACCTGATAACACTAAGGTTAAACTTGTTGTATTGGAGTATATTGATTATGCTACCCTGTAGTGGAAGAATTTGCAAGGTACCCAAAGAAGAGAAGGAGAGCGTGAAGTTAGGTGTTACACTTTTTAAGTGGCGAAGTCACAATACTTTCGTTGTGTAAACTAACCTATGATAGTAACTGACCTCATAGCCACTATCGTAGATACTATTTACATAAGGTGTCTACGACTCCTCACTTTGAAGTAAACAACTCATTCAAGATTAATAATAAAATTACATAAAGAACTAGAAATTTTAAGTCATATTTACATAGATATACTGATATCGTCTTATAATCCTAAGGAATATTTACACACCATAGTTGTCTGGTAAGTAAAATATTAGATGACCATCCCATAAACCTAAGAGTTAATAAGAAATACTCTAAAAGACTTTGCTGATCAGCCAGTTTGATCCTCACTCCCCTAAGACTCTTCAAAAGAGTACTAACCTCTAGATAATTATAAAATGGTATTATTATTATCACCCGTAAGAAAATCTAAAAGAGTATGAGTAACCAATAGCTCAATAAGTTGGGATGAAGACATAAGATGACATAACAAATACAAGGTTATCAAACAATTAATTAAATACAATGCTATCACACAACATGGTCTGGCCAGTTGTAAAATCAAAGTAATCTCACATGCTCTAATCTATGTTGAAGAGTTTCAATGCTTATGTAAATGCCAAGGTTGATTTACCCATTTCTCCTTTGAAGCACCTATTTGCTTTTATAAACTTGAGAAGTTTATTTACATCTTGTGGTTGTTCTACTCTTTGTCCAACCCCTTGTAGCCCCCTATTACCCATATTGCCTCTAATAATAAGATACTAAATCAGCCTTCCTTGTTATCTCATTATCATTTGCATACTGGCAAGTCTATACCCAATGGTTATAACTTCTTGTGATGGTGAGGGTATATCTTATCTATGTTGTTCCCTTGGGGGTAATGGTAACGGCATATTGGCAAGCATTTACTAGTTTAACCGGTTAGCAACTCCAATTTTTTTAAAAATATTTTTTGAAGAAAAATGTTTTTCCTTAATTTTATATCTAGTAACTTATATTGAGCGGGTTAAGCTTAATATAAGTTAAATTAAAGAAAACCAAAATAAGGCTCGATAGAATTAATGACTCCACTAAGAACCCTAGTGGGCTAGCCATGTAAAAGTAAAAAAAATGAATTAACAGGCTTTCAATTTTTTTTCTTATTATATACATATTATAATATAGTTGTACTAACTAGGTTTTAGTGATATAGACTTTTAAGAAAAAAGCCTAGCCTAATAGGCCCCTTACTAAGGGATTTAGGAGGAACTTTTATTTTTTTTTATCATTTGTATGTTTAGATATGGTCAAACCTCTACTACCTTAGGAACTTAAGACAAACTACTATTATGTAACCTTCGAGTCGCTAGGGTCTTTACCCTCGCCTGGTAGTGATAGGCAAGCCTCCTTAAGCTTCAATATAGCCCACTAGTCACTAGGTTTTTCTTCAAAAATCCCTAAGTCTTTAGAGCTTGAGACTTATAAACCCTACTCTCTTACATCATTTTTTTTTTTTTTGGAAGAAAAAGGGTAGTCATTTTTAAATTATAGGAAAATTTTGATTATTATAATCTATGGTCAGTTGGGCTTTCTTTTTCAAAAAAAAAAATGGAAATTAAAAGAATCAATACGCTTATATATAAGTGTTCACGAGCTTCATTTCTTTTTTAAATCTTATTTTGATTCACTTATATCTAAGTGTATTCTTTGACCACAGGTTCATAATAATTCCTATAATTTATTAATTACTGGCCTCTATTCCATTACATACGTGTATAACATACTGCATTTATTTTTTGTGTATCTTTTTTACTAACGCTTGTTGCCATATGACTATTTTCATTTCCTCTATTATATGGTTTTTTCTACATTATCTCCTAATGGGTAAAAGGCTACATAACTTGAAAGACTTGAAGGAGCTACAATATTATTAATATCATATGTACTCTTATTGTAAATTTAGTATTTTCATTTTTTTTTCGTAAATAATTGTGTAATCTCATGTTTTATGTAATATAAACATGGAAAGTCAGGGTAGTGTCAATCCTGTAAAGCCCATTCTAGCTAGATTCGCCAGGTTTTATAGATATTCAATTTTTTAGGAAGATTAGTTAGGAGTTTCTTTTTTAGTCCATTGTTGAGGCTTAATTTTATGATTATTAATAAATTTACAGCTTCATTAAATGAAAGTCTTTATTGATTGTATAGTCTTTTACTTCTTCTTTTTTTTATAGTTTCCTTTTAAATAGAAAGAAAATAAAATAAAAATGACAAAACAACCCAAAAAAAAAAACAAAAAAAAAGGAGAAAAAGGAAAAAGAGAAAAAAAAAACGACAAAAATTTTAATTAACAAAAATGTCTAAACTCAAGTCTTTGTAGGATTTTAAAGATAGTGTCCAAGTGAGCAGACTCTGTTAAAAGCTCGATATTTACTCCTTCTAAAGCAAGAATGTCAACTCACATAAGTGGAAACGTCACTCAAACTGAGCTTGACCCAATAGTCACAACCCTGGAAGAAAATATGATCAAGATGGCCAAACAAATTCAAACTCTCACTTAAGCCATTGGAATTCTCGATGATCACTAAGCATCTCAAGTCAACCTAAATCAAAACGCAGATGCGACCCCTCCCCCTAAACTAGAAGATGTGGAATTAGTCCCCAATGCTAAGACGTAGAGGAAGGAGATCAAGGAAAAACACAAAGAGATGGAAATGAAGTTTATGTAGAAGTTAACTAAGAAGATGAAAACCCTAGAAATAGTTAATATGCTTGAGCATATGCGAATGGTCAATTTGTCAATGTATGAAGACAATGACTTCCTGAAAAAGTTTAAAGTTTTAGAGTTCGAGAAGTATGATAGGACTGGTTGCTTGAAGCTCCACACTAGGTTATGTATCAGAAAGATGATAAAGTGATGGTTTAAACTTTCCAAGATAACTTAACTAGGCCCGCCCTAACCTGGTATAACTAACTGGACTTGAACAAGATTGATACATGGGATAATTTAGCATGGATTTTCTATAACTAGGGCAAGTCCAATATTGAGGTGGCCCCATCCATGTGGAATTTGAACAATTTGCGAAAGAAAGCTAGCAAGAAATTTAAAGAATATGCTCAAAGATAGAGAGGCATGACGGCTAGGGTGACTCCTCCCTTAATAGAAAAGGATCTAACCTTTGCTTTTATTAACACTCTTGGAAGCCCATACTACTAACATTCAGTAGGTCATCACGCCTCTAACTTTGCAGAGATTGTATCCTTAGGGTGTTGACTTGAGGAAGCTATCTTTACCGAAAGGCTTCTTAATCCTGAAGCAATTAAGAAGAAGACGCCTCCTACAAGATTCTCCAACAAGGCCAAAGAAGCGACAGTAAGCGTTGTCATTATTGACAACCTTGTCAAACTTACAGCACCAGTAGCCATGTCAAGAGATTCTAATCCTCTATCGAATCTAGATTAGAATAACCGCCCACAAAGGAGACAATTTACCAGGATCCCCATTCCTTTAAGCCATGTTCTTACACGACTAAGGAAAGAGAATCTCTTGACATTTGCAATACCGAAGGAAGGACAAAGACCAAGGGACTACAACCCAGAGCTCCGTTGCAATTATCATTTGGGGTAAGTGTGACATTCTAAAGACTAATGCTAGAGACTCAAACATAAGATCTAGGATCTCATTGATGCTAAGTTGGTGCAATTAGACTTCATTCAGACTCTTGCTCCCAATGTGGGCAATAATCCTTTATCGGATCATGGACGCTCGATCAATATGATCATCGCTGAAGTATCTAAACTAAGATTGTACATTTTTTATGAGGTCGGCAAGATTGAAATATCAAGACAAGGGGTATGAGGTCCCTCAAAACAACCGAAGCAGTAGATTGGAACATTTGGGCTTGGATATGAGCCCACTAAGGAAGAAATCCAAGAAATGAAGGCCAAAACCAGAAAGAAGAAAGGAGATCAACTGTACCATGCTCATATAGATTTTATAGACATTTACCAGACATTCCTAATACCAACTTGTGTTCAACAACCTGAAGTAGCTAGTTTGTCCAAAGCTTTAACTCAACAGTATAGCATTAGTCTAGACGAGGAAAAAGATATTGGCGTCCCAATTTCCTTTTGCAACTAGTTTTCCATTCATGTTAATGGGTCTCTTTAGAAAAGCAACATTAGATCAATTAGGAATATTCAATTTCATAGTTAGTTTGATTAGTTAGGCCTTTTCTTTTAGATAATTGAATTCATTCAATAAAGTTAGTTCCTTTCTTTCTTTTGATTATTCTTCTTTGTTATTTATTTGTTACCCTTTTTCTTTACTCTTCAGATTCAACAATAACAATTAACATAATGAATATCTCATGTCTGTAAATGATGAAAGTATCAATATCACCTTTGACCCTACTGAGTCAAATGTCGGAGATGATATTGAGACCCCAAGCAAAATATAAGAGAGTTGGTATCGATATAAATAGGAAAGAGTGATTATTGATGAACCAATAGTTGTGATTAATTTGGGGACAAAATAGAATCTATGAAACTTGAAAATTAGGGATAATTTAGTAGATGATTAGAAGTAAGAGTTGTCATATTTATTATCAGAATACTTAGATATATTCGCTTTGTCTTATAAGGACATGCCCGGTTTGGATTTGACAATTGTAGTTCACAAGTTGCCTACAACGGATGATATTAAACCTAAAAGGAAAAAGCTTAAGCGGTTTAGGCCAGATATACTTCTTAAAATAAAAGAAGAAGTCAAGAAATTACTAGAAGTTGGGTTTATAGGAGTATCGAACTACCCTACATGGGTGGCTAATGTGGAACCGATGTTGAAGAAAAATGGGAAAGTTAGGGTATGTATGGACTTCCGTGATTTAAACCAAGCAATGCCTAAGGATAATTTCCCTTTACCATACATTAATGTATTGGTGGACAATACAGCTGAAAATCATCTTTTCTCATTTATAGATGGCTTCTTAGGATATAATCAAATCAAGATGACAAAAGAAGATAAAATAAAAACTACTTTTGTTACCACTTAGGGAACGTTCTACTATTACGTAATGCCTTTTGAGTAAAAGAACACCTGGGAAACTTATTAGCATACTATAGTTGCTTTGTTTCATGACATGATACATTAAGAAATCAAACTTTACGTAAATGATATGATTGCCAAATCTAAGGAGAATGAGAATCATGTCAATGCTTTATGAAAACTATTTGAGCGGTTAAGAAAGTTTCAATTGAAGCTAAATCTAGAAAAGTGCACCTTTGGAGTAACCTTGGGCAAATTCTTAGGTTTTGTAGTAAACAGAAAAGGAATCAAAGTAGACCCAAACAAAGTCAAGGCAATCATAAGTATGCCCACGCCGAAGACTGTAAAAGAAGTTTAGGGACTGTTAGGGAGGTTGAATTACATTGCTCGATTTGTATTGTAGTTAACCGATAAATACAAGTTGTTTTTCAAACTTTTGAGGAAGAATGCAGTAATAGAATGGAACAAAGAATATGAGCAAGTGTTTGTCGAAATCAAAGAGTATCTCATGAATCTGCTAGTATGGGTCACTCTTATATCAGGACGGCCATTGATTCTCTACTTGACGATCTTCTCTAAATTGATGGGATGTATGCTGGGGCAAAGAGATGAAACAGGTAAGAAAGAGCATCCTATATATTACTTAAGTAAGAAAATCACAGAAGGCGAACAAAAATATTTAAAGGTGGAAAGAACATGTTGTGCCTTAGTATAGGTGATGCACAAGCTCAGACAATACACTCTCTATTACTCAGTAAAGTTATTGACAAAACATGACCCATTGAGGTATTTAGCAGAAAAACCGACATTGCTCTGGAGAATATCGAAGTGGCAAATGCTACTCTCTGAGTTTGATATCAAATATATAAGTTAGAGTTCAATTAAAGGATAGGCAATGGCTGATTAATTGGCAAAATACTTACTAAAATATTATGATAATGGTTTGAAAGCCTAGTTTCCTAATGAAAATGTGATCGTGGTGAATGAACTGAGTGGTGAAAAACCAGAATGGAGAATGTATTTTGATGAAGCAGCCAATGTGTTTGAATGTGGGATAGGAGCAGTATTAGTATCACTCGAGAGTAACCATTTCCCTATAGTAGCTAGGTTAGCATTTTCATATACGAACAATATAGCAAAATACAAAGCTTGCATTTTAGGGCTCAAAATGGTGCTAGACATGAGAATACAAAGGTTTGAAGTATATGGAGTTTCCTCTCTTATAATTCTCCAAATCCTGGGGGAATATAAGATGAAGGAAGGGAAGTTGATGCCTTATCATGAGTATTTAGGAAAGTTGATTGAAAGATTCCAGGAAATTTCATTCACTTATATTCTAAGAACCTAAAATCAATTTGTTGATGCATTAGTCATGTTAGCATCAATGGTAAAAGTCATAGATGGGATAGAGATTTTGCCCTTAAAGATTGAGGTACAGGAAAGACTGGCTTTTTGTTTGACGATTGAAGAGAAACAATAAAAGAAGCCCTGATATAATGATATCAAAAAGTTACTTCAAACTGGTGGGTTCCCTAATGAAGTTGATAGAAAAGATAGAAAGCTTTAAGGAGATTAGCTGCTCATTACCTATTAAGTGGAGCTACATTGTACAAAAGATTTCCTGATACAACATTATTAAGATGTGTAGACGAACAATAAGTCAAGAAGTTAATGAAAGAAGTGCATGAAAGGATCTGTGGTCTTCATATAAATGGGTACTTGTTGGCTAGGAAAATCATGAGGATGGGTTAGTTTTAGATGATGGTGGAATCGGACTATATTAAATACGTAAGGCATTGTCACCTGTGTCAGGTATACACTAATAAAATCAATGCTCCTCACTAAGAATTACATGTGTTGTCAACTCTTAGCCTTTCTCAATGTGAGGATAGATATGATTGGACCAATTTCATCAACAGCTTCAAATGAGCATAGATTCATTTTAGTTGCAATTGACTATTTTATTAAGTGGGTGGAATTAGCGTCGTATGCTACAATAACCAAAGGAGTAGCATTCAGATTTCTAAAAAAAGATATCATTGCTAGATATAGTGGACTTGAGTCTATAAGTACAGACAATAGGTCAAATTTGAACAACAAACTGATAGCTGAAGTATATAGCCAATTTAAGATCAATCATAGAAACTTGACTCCATATAGACCTTAGATGAATGGGGCAGTTGAAGCTACTAATAAGAATATTAAGAGGATCATTGAGAAGATGGCGATCACTTATAGAGACTTACATGAAATGCTCACCTTCGCTCTCATGGCTTATAAAACCTCAATCAGAACCTCTACAAGTGCAACACCTTACTCATTGGTATATGAAACTAAAGTAGTACTACTGGTGGAAGTAGAAATACCTTCATTCTAAGTGCTGGTAGAAATTCAGCTCGATGAAGTAGAGTGGGTAAGCAAGTGAATGGAGCATTTGAACCTATGCTATGGTCAATGTTACCAACAAAGGATGATCCGAGCCTTTAACAAGAAGGTACACCCAAGGTACTTCAAGGAAGGAGATTTAGTGTTGAAGAAAGTACTACCAAACATAAAAGACCCTAAAGGGAAATTTGCTCTTAATTATGAAGGCCCTTATGTGGTAAAAAAGATATTCTCAAGAGGTACATTAGTGTTAATGGAAATGCATGGTCCGAAAGTAAGGGGTCATATGAATTCAGATGCAGTTAAATTGTATTATCCATGAAAACTAAGTTCAATAAAGATTCCAATTTTTCTTGAGAATTGTTTGTGGTTAATCTTTCATCATTTGCAAGTAAAGTTGATATCTAAAATGTTCTTAGATTCAGATGGTCATTAACTAACAAATACTTCACCAATAAATCCTTATATACTATGTTTCTTAGCCTCATACACTTAAACACTAACCACTTACCAATGAATTTAAAATACCAAATAAATTGAAGTGGAATGCTCCTGATGGTTTAATACTATTTTTTTCTTTTCAAAAAGAGATTTATTTTTCAGGAATCATAGAGGTGGAAATTAAGACTCAGCGATGACAAAAGCAAGATCAAGTTATGAGCATGGTATGGCTAAAAGACTCATAAGCTAAATTTATGATTAGATCCTACAAGTGAAGAAGACCCTATTCCAAGAAAAAGCATAATACTAACAACGTATCGTAGTGATGTTTTGATATCTTATTAAGTGAATATTGGGAGTCAATGTGAGGTATGTTGATTGGTTGCTATCTACAAAATTTTCCATTCCCAGATAAAATAATCCTAAAGTCATTGATAGAGATATTTAGGAGAATTGAGAAGTTTTTTTGAAAATCTCAAAGAAATCTATCCTCTTTGGATCATCCATCAAACCAAAACAAGTTAATTAACCTTCAATTGTTTTGCCTTATCCTTTCAAGATAAGCTCCCTAATCTTTTGCCCGGTCCTTTCAAGACGGGCCCCTCTAATTAATTTTCCCTATCCTTTCATGAGAGGTTTTCTTAATCTTTTGCCTTATCCTTTCAAGATAAGCACCTTAATCTTATTGCCCCGTCCTTTCAAGGCAAGCTTCCTATTCCTTTGCCCTATCCTTTTAAGATAGGCCCCTTAACCTTTTACCTTGTCCTTTTAAGATAGGCTCTCTTTTGTCCCATCCTTCCAAGACTGGCCTCCTATTCCTTCACTTCGTCCTTTCAAAACGGGCCTCCTATTCCTTCACTTCGTCCTTTCAAGACGAACCTCCTATTCCTTCACCCCATACTTTCAAGATGGGCCACTTACTCCTTCGCCCCATCCTTTTAAGATGAGCTGTTTATTCTTTGCATCGACCTCTCAAGTCAATATCCTTTTTCAAAACGAGACACTACTCAACTGACTATTCAAGTCAGTAATCCTCATCCTATCAATTCAAGATAGGATTCAACAAAAATGGGCATCACTTTTATCTTTATAGCGAAGTTTTAATTAAACTTTACTACAAAGAAGAACAGCTGTAGACACCTCGTTTTTATTATCTTTAGGATTCTTTTTAACTTATTGGGTCAGATTTAACAAATTATTGTTATTTTGAAGAAAATTAAAAAAAAAACGAAAAAAATAAAAAATGATAATAATAAAAGTATTAAGTTAAGTCGAGTCGAGTCGTTTAAGGTCGAATTAAACAAGCTATACATTTAATATAATAAATACTAAGTCTTTAAATAGTTAGGCTTCATTAAAAAATATTTTTTAGTCCAATATAAAGTGGATTTTTATTTAATTTATATTGGGCTAAATAGACTTAGGAATTATTAAATGGGTTAACATGTATTTTGGGTTAAATTGGGATGGATTGAATCGGGCTCAAGATAGAAAGGTCAAATAAATATGAGGTTTTTAGAAACTCGATCATGGTCTAGATTAAATCTTGAATGAATTTAATAAATCTAAATCGGGTATTATTATATCTTTTGAATATTGGATTTATTAAGATTAAATCTTCACAACAAAAAGATCCAAAAGATTGAAAATCCATAGTTTATAAATAATGGGCTTTGGCTAAAAAACATTACATATACATCTCATAATCTCCTGCACAATACAATCCACGTCAATCACAATACATAAGTCACTATTCATGTCTACAATTTCTAGACTCATAACACACACGCTTACTACCTTGCACTTCACAACACATTCAGTATACACTTAACTTACGTACAACTCACTATCACACATTCCATCCACTCATGACCAATATGTCCACTTCACGACCACACACTATACATCCCCTTCACACTCACACACTCATCGATACAGTACTATCCTCACACCACTATATGCAATCCAACACACATCTAAGATACAGAACATACACTACACACTGTTGTCCACGCTTCTACAATCCAGCACACGTGATCATAGCCCTTATGCACACATAGATCATTATCACTCATGTATACTCCACTAACCAATCACGAACACTAACGTCGACCACATACAGCTCACCACACAACGAACAGCAACCAACAGCACAACTCGCACATCTAATCAGCACATACAAGCCACACTGTCTTGCACAGGATGTCATTGCTTAGCACACACACAATCAACATACCTCGACCAGTCATACACATGGCATGAACAGTCCAATCATACACACTGTATGAACTGTCCAATTGTATGCTACACATATGACATGATTATGGTGATCGACCCACTTAGGTAATTAGGTAAATTGTTTTAGTTATTCATTTATTTATTTTAATTAATTGCTTTATTTTACTAACTTATTTTTAGTGCTAGTTGTTTAATATTTTTTAACAAAAACTATAAATTTGTAATTTCTTAGATAAATTTCTTTTTTTAAACATAAATTTCATATTTTTTTTTATCAAAATTACATTTTTTTTTTTAAAAAAGTTGCATATCTTCTCCGAGATTTATATTTTTGGAGAAGATATGTATCTAAATTACATATCTTAGTAAATCTTGCATTTAGAATTTAGAAAAATTAATTTTTGACATGTAGTAGTTTTTTTAAATAAAAAAATCTTAACTGAAGTTTTTTTCAAAAGATTTAATTAGTTAGGCCTTTTTTTTAAATAGATTCGTAAAGTTAAATCTTTTAGGTGTTTTTCTTTTAATAAATTGATAACTAACGTAAATCTAATTTGATTTCTTTTTAAAAAAATCAACCTACTAAATAATTTGTAAAAAAAGAACTACATTAGTTTGATCCCAACTAGCGAGTACGTATGCACCTCTAGAGCAACCATAAAAAACAATTCCCTTTTATTGAAAATTCGTAATAAAAATTACTAAAAATTTATTTTATTTACATTTTTGCATATTTGTACATATTTTATCATTTTTAGAAAAATTATAAAAAAATAAAGGCCTATTAATTTTTTTTTATCTTTATACGATGATTTAATCTTAATAGATTAGCCTCCAAATTGAGATTTTCTGATCTAATTTTCTAAAAAATAATTTTTTAAAATATTTGTAGGCTAATGGCTAAATTAGAGTTTTCCTGTAACTTTTACCATTTTAACTAATTGGTGACTCCAATTTTTTTAAAAGTATTTTTTCTTCATTAATTTTATACCAAGTAACTTATATTGAGCAAGTTAAGCTTAAAATAAGTTAAATTAAAGAAAACCAAAATAGGGCTCGACCTTAACTAGTATTTTGGTCAATAGAGTACACTATATTCCTAATTTAATTACCGAATTTGCTCTCGATATGAGAATAACCTAAATTTTTCATATAATTACCTAAATACATATCCCTTATTAGATTCATTTTATATTATTATTATTATCAGTTTTAACATAATATTTTCTATTCATTTAATTTCCTATATTGATATATATATATATATAATATAATCTACACCTAAATCGATTATCTAACATTTCTAATATTACAAATATCTTTCTTCTTCACCCAATAACATATTAAGATATCTAATTATACCCTAAACTAGAATTTATACCTAATTAATCCCTAAATCACAAAATTAACTTGAAATATATACTTTTACCTATTATTCGTTTATTATTATTACTTAATATGTATATTACATACAATTAACACCCCAAACTCCACAAATGCCATCCTAAATCAACAATAAACATTCTAAGATATCTAATTACATGCTAAATCAATATTTATACCAAATTAACATTAAATTACTAAATTAAGCCCATAAATTATCTCTTATACATGATTTTAGGAATTAAAAATTAAGTAAATTTAAAAAAGAAAAAGAAAAAAACTCTTCATAGCACTATTATAAACATAATAAATAGTCTATACAAAAATTTTGAAATTAAAACTACATCATTAAAGTCATTTAAATCTAAATCGAAAATAAGCTCAGGTTTAAAGATATCTTAAGGACTATATATCTCGGGACCTAATTTTATCAAACTAACATTTTTCCCTAAATTTACATACATAAATACTTAGGAATATAAAATTTCATAGTTTTCTATATTAATTTGATAATTTTAATAAATTAAACAAAATTGGGTAGAAAATTAGACTTATTATTCAATCAGCTTCCAGCCACCAGTGGTGGCTCTAAGTTGTCAGTAGCCCGTGGTAGTAGTTTTAGGGTCAGGTGGTGGTAATCGTTTAGTTCAAAGTGGTCGTTGGATGTCCGTTCCCCTTATAAGCCCTAATTGCGCACTATTTTTCTAATTTTTCCTAAAAATACTCTTTCTTCTTTTCTCTCCTCTCCCTATTTTTTTTTCTATCTTCCTAACTAACTAAAATGAATTCCATATGAATATTGCCAAATTTATAGGGTTGTTTGAATATCTTTTTTTGTTTTTTGTTTTTTTAGTGCTACATGTCTTTTATCTTCTTCCTTTTTCACTTTCTAGTTGGGTAAATTCTACTGGTTCATTTTCTATGCTTAATCCCAACTTGCCACAACCAAGTTTTGGACATTGCTAAATTTATCCTTAATTATTTAGTATTATTTTAAGTAATTTTAGGTATTTTTACCTACACATAAAATACATATATAGTATAAATAAATACTCTTAAATATTATTTATGTTATTTTATGATTTTTATTGTACATATAATTTACCTTTATCGATTTGTTTCTTATCAAAATTCAATTTACGTATTTCCAATAATTAGTGGGTAATATGTATATAATTCAATATTATAATATTTTTTTATTTATTTTCCTAAATTCAAACTCATAGGATCACTTTTACTAATATTCCTAGTCTCGTTATAAAATTTGGACTTGATTGGAAAACTTACCCAAACTTCATAAATTTTACATATCTACTCCAAACTTTTGATTATAGCGCTTACATTAGGCATTGGGATGAAAAGAAGAAAGTTATGAGATGAAGATTCATTCTGAGTTGTTATTTACAGGATGCATTCAAAAGGTTATAAGAGTTTAGGCAAAGAAGATCAAGTGTTGATGCCTACATAAAGGAGTTCTAGATATTGATGATCCATTGCGAAGTTGTCGAGCCTAAAGACTAAACTGTATCCCGATTCATTAGTGGGTTGAAGTACGGGATTAAAGATATTTTAGAAATTATGGATATTGGTTCACTTAATAAAGGTATCTGAGTTGCTTAGAGAATCAAGAGGCATCGAGTAAGAAGATTTCGAGTTACTATCAATTGACCTACCATTAGTTAACTTATTTCAAGTAGACCTGTGTGATGGAAACCTAGTAAAGTTGTTGAAGTCAGACCTGCTCAAATTGCCCAAGCAAAGGAGAGGGAGATCCTGAAGAAATTTAAGAAAGGCCAGAGTTTAAGAAAAATTCGAGTGAGATAAAGTGCTTCAAGTGTCAAGGATTTGGACACATAACTGCTTAATGTTTGATTAGAAGAACCATGATAATTCAAGGAGAAGCACCGACCATTGAGGTAAATAGTATTGATGAGGAAGTAGAAGAGCCGAAAAAGATCGGACAAATTGAGTTGCCCCAAGAGGAAGAAGTCATTTATAGTGAAGAGGATAATTTTATACTTGTAACCTTGGTATTGAGGAGAACAATGAGTATGAGTCCTTTAGTCGAAAATGAACAGTAGGAAATTTTGTTTCACATTGGCTATAAAGTTAATGGATCGTTGTATGCAATGATTGTTGACAGTAGCTACTGTACCAATGCATCATTTACTTTCATGGTCTAGCAGTTAAAGTTGCCAACCAAACCTTACCCTAAGCCTTATAAACTACACTGGCTTAGCGACAAGGAAGCCATATAAGTAAATAAACAAGTGACTGTGCTAATTGAATTAGAAACTATTGAGATGAAGCGCTTTATGATGTGTTGCCCATGAATACATCCCATATTCTACTTAGACAACCATAGATGTCCGACCTAAGTGTAATATACGATAAAAGGAAGAACACTTGTTCCTTAAAGCACAAAGGCTAAAAGGTAAAGTTAAGCCCTATGATTTCTGAACAAGTTAAGAGCATGTAGACTTAATTGAGTCGAGTTCCGAAGAAAGTAGCTTTGGTGATGGCTGGAGTTGAGTTGAAGAGAGAAATAAAGCGTAGGAGCCAACCTATCTACTGAACAAATGATTGCTTGAGGTGAGAGGATCAAAAGAGGAACTACTGCTTGCCGAAGTGAAAACCTCACTGAGTGAGTTTACTAAACTATTCTCAAGTGAACTACTAGATGGTCTACCTCCAATCCAAAGCATTGAACATGCAATAGACTTACCTATAGGTTGAATCCTGAGAATGCTACCAAGATGCAAAAGCAGGTAAATGCGCTAATGAAGAAATGGTATGTAAGAGAGTCCTTAAACCCATGTATTATGTTAGCTTTCTTGGTACTAAAGAAGGATAGGACATAGAGGATGTGTGTGGATAGCTGAGTAATCAATTGTATTACCATTAAGTATAGATAGCCTATACCAAGGCTTGATGACATGCTCGATGAATTGAATGGAGCAAGAGTATTCTCCAAGATTGATCTCAAATTTGGATGCCATTAGATCCAAACGTGAGAAGGAGATGAGTGCAAAACCACATTTAAGACTCGCCATAGATTGTATGAATGGCTTGTGATGTCATTCGGATTATCAAATGCCCTGAGCACATTCATGCTACTGATGAACCATGTACTCCAAGAACTCATTGGAAAGTTTTTCATCATATATTTTGATGATATTCTTGTCTATAGTTCTAATTTAGAGACTCACCAAGAGCATCTCTGAGCTGTTTTCTTAAAACTCCAAGTTGAGAAGCTTTACTCCAATCTAAAGAAATGCAAATTTTGCTAACATGAGGTAATCTTTCTGGGATTTGTTGTGAGTGGTGGTGGCATAAAAGTTGATGATGAGAAGATACAAGAGATTATTGAATGGCTTATGCTAAGCTAATTAGCTGACATGCGAAGCTTCCATAGCCTAACATCATTCTATCGCCAGTTCATAAGGAACTTCAGTATTATTGTGGCCCCACTCACCAAGCTACTAAAGAAGAATGTTCAGTTCAGGTGGGGAGAGAAATAATAGAAGAGTTTTGAAGAAATAAAGGAGAAATTGACTACTACCCCCATCTTAGCTCTACTAAGCTTTGACAAAGTGTTTAAAGTAAAGTGTGATACATCCAAACTAGGCATATGTGTTGTACTGATGTAAAAGGGCCAACCTATTTCCTACTTCAATGAAAAGCTTAGAGGAGCTACACTCAATTATTTTGTATATGAAAAGGAGTTTTACTCCTTGGTCCGAGCCTTAATTGTGTAGAAACATTATTTGTTACCCAAAGAATTTGTGATTTACATTGATTATGAATCTTTGAGATATCTAAAAAGCCAACCTAAGTTATCTCTAAGATAAGCTAAGTGGGTAGAATTTATGAAGGGATTTTCTTATGTCATTAAGAACAAGAAAGGCAAGAACAATGTAGGGACCAATGCCCTATCGAAACAACATTCTCTCTTGACTAAATTACAAACCTAATTATTGGGGTTTTCTATGATTAAGGAATTATATGTCGGGGATCTACACTTTAGTCTAATCTATGCTAGATGTGAAGAAGGCTAAACACTTGATGACTATCATAGGAAGTACAAATACTTATTCAAGAAGAAGAGATTAGGGTATCCTGACCTATTCTATGTGAGAATTATTAGTGCATAAGGTGCATGGTGGAGGATTGTCTAGACATTTTGGTAAGCATCAAACTCATGAGGTACTATCCTCTAGATTCTTTTGGCCAAAGATGATGAGAGATGTCTATATTATATTAAAAAGGTGTGTTACCAGTAAAAGGGCAAAGAGCCAAGCTAAGCAAGGGCAATATTTACCTTTACCAATCCCAACCAAACCACGGTCCGAGCTAAGTATGGATTTTATGTTAGGATTATTAAGGATGTCTTATGGGAAGGACTCCATCATGGTGGTCGTAGACTAATTTAGCAAGATGGTATACTTCGTACCCTACTATAAGACTAACAATGCTTCAATTATCTCTTTTCTTTTCTTACAAGAGGTTGTCAAACTTCACAAAGTACCTAGGACCATTGTTTCAGACTAAAACCCGAAATTCATAAGCTACTTCTAGAGGACTCTATGGAAGCGAATGGGAACCAAACTATTGTTCAACACATCCTATCATCCATAGACGAATGGACAAACCAAGGTTATCAACAGAACTGTAGGGACTTTACTTCGGGTTGCTGTTGGTTGGAACATGACCAATTGGGATCTGTGCCTTCCTATAATTGAGTTCGCCTACAACAGGACCACCTGTAGTATCACAAGCATGTCGTCATTTGAGGCTGCTAATGGATTTAACCTTAAGCTCCTATTGAACCAAACACCTCTTTTGAGCCAAAATGACGATCAACCAACTATAGAAAGATTCAAGGCAACGCACCAGAAGATTGTAGAACATTTAAGCCAAGCTACTACTAAGCTTAAGAGGCGAGGCCAAAGACGGAAGAACAAAGAATTTCAACCAAGTGATTTGATTTAAATCCACCTCAGTAAAGAATAATTCCCAGGTCTTAAGAAGAACAAGTTATCTCCTAAAGCCAATGGACCATTTAAAGTACTTGAAAAGATCAATCCTAATGCCTACAGGATTGAATTACCTAAAGATTATGGGATCTCAAACTCTTTCAACGTTGCTGACCTCCATCCGTATGTTCTCAAAGAAGAGCAGCAAGTAGCCGAGCTAAATTTGATCCTAAATCTCAAATAGCTCGAAGGGGATAATAAGGATCATGGACCAATTACTCGCTCTCGAGCTCAAGGACTCACCCACATGGTTCGTTGAGCTATCCAAAGAGAGTTAAACTTAGAAGAGCGATCATTTCTCCAATTTGACCTATCGAATTACTCTGCTCTCCACCTCATCAAGAAGACTCCTAAGGTAACTGATCTATTGCTAAGCCGACCCCTTTACAACACCAATCCAAAGTTAAGCACCAAACTTGCCTCCTACCAACCTAATACATTACCAAGGCTAAGCTGCCCTAAACCCGAGCTGACCAATCGAGACCGACTAGACAATTGGCCATCTCCAAAACCAATCCTTCCTCAATCTAGAACATCCAAGCTACTGATCACCTGACCCCAACCTAACCTACTCAAAGCTTGCTCTACTTGGCAAATAGCATCATTGAGACCACAAAATGGACAATTGGCACGCGCCTCATTTTTTTATATCTGTACTATCCTTTTTTATCTGAATATCCCCTTTTTGCCTTATTATAACTCTACCCTTATAATTCATTCCTTTTTCCTTTTCTAGTAGGAATCTCTTTTTGTGATTTGCATGTACCTAATACTTACCCTAATTAGGTCATATAAATACTTGTATTTTGTAATAGCCATAACAGTTAATGATCATTGATTTTCAAACATTCCTTTTTTGCGTAAACTAAGTATCCTTGCTTACTCTTGTTTGCTCTTATCTAGTCAATTATAAGTGCAGATTAGTGGCAAGTACCTTCTGGCTACACTTGTATGTAATATTAAGTGCGACCTGAGCTCGTGTAAAGCGTTGGTGAGTCATATCCACCATTGGTATGTGAAGACTTCTGCTCAACTTTCAATTAGGAGGTAAGGTTTTTCATATTGTGCTTTTGTTGGTACAGAAAACTAGTCTTCTTACCCTTCGCCCTACTAAGAAAAGGCCTTATCTTAGATTTCTTGAACTTTCACTCGAGCTTGAGTCTTCACTTGATCGGGTACTCATCTATCACCATTTAGTTTTTTTTACCATCTCATTGTTCGTACCTACCCCTTGGTTCTTATAATATTGGACATCGTGTGTTCATCCATGGCATTTGTACCAATAGGAGTTGGCCTTAACCTTGATGCATCGTCTAGGATACCAATTGAACCAAAGTATTATTCTCTACTCCAAAGAAAGTTGTCTATCTCTCTAGCTTTTTTAGAGCCATTGAAGGTCTTCGATTAGGCATATCCATCTTACCATAATCTCAGTAGGGTTCAGTCCATACCCAGTTTCAAAGTATTGCTAAACCTAGGCCCTTAAATCTCCCAACTCTTTCCTCAAGGACTTCACCATTTCTTCTAAGGAAACATCCTACCTTTGCAAATCACCTAAAGTTCAATTTAGGACTATTAGCATCTTGCTTGGGAACTCCTTCTCTAACTTCTCTAAGCCTCTCTCAACATCCTAAACTTGATCCAGCATATCAACCATGGCTTACTCTACTTTAGCCATCTTTGCTTCAACTGAGGCTCTACTTATAGGGATTTTCCCTTCAATGGTGAACTCTTGATCCAACACAAGAGTCGAGGAGCTTCCAGCATACTCTAAGCGAACATCAAAAGAGCTCGTCTCCTCCATCTCTTCCAAGACTCTACTTTGATACTAGATGTATGTAATGAGTATTTACTAGCTCTCACGTATGGCACTTAGATTCTCTAAGCACACTTTAGAGATACTAAGTTAGCATTTCTTACCAGAACTTACTAGAACGTGCTTATTAAAGAGAGAGAGAAAGAGAGAGAAGTACTCAAGTAAGAATGTTTCTTGTATTTGTAGATAGTTTACAAATGAAGAGGTTACCCCTTTATATACAAAGGGCTTCTATCAATAAACAGCTAAGATCTAATCAATCCAACGGTCATTATATAATCCTACCTACCTTACTCTACCTACCCCAACCTACTAAAGTTCAATATATCTAGACACCCCTAGAACATTTGATAGAGTTGATCAAACCTTGGTCATGCGCTTTACATACAATAGACCTCTTTATACAATGTACAAAAGTGAAACATGGCCTTGAGGAAACAGTCTATGACATTGCATATGAAGTAACTCACATTCCTTGAGAGACTTAAGTACCCTAACCATCACATTGTTACATCTCTCTAATAAGCATTTAGTGATGGCACTCTCCTTACGAGATCTTCGAGCCCATTCAAGCTCGGACTCCATTACTTGGCCAAAGGCCTCCAAACTAACTCTTAGCATAAAGGCTGACCTCAAGAGTTTGGACTAACATCCCGAGTGCTTCCTATGCCAATCAAGTTAAGCATTACTAAGCATCGCAATAGCTTACCAAGTGCTGTTCCATACTACATTACGATAACTGATCACTTTGACACAATAACCTAGATGTGAGCATTTGAGTTATAAGACAATAAAATGAAATGGCAAACAAGCATTAAGGGATCGAACATAGTGCCAAACAAAATTTATTCATTCAATCATTAGAAGTTCTTACAAGGCTTTAAGGGCTGGCATACTAGCCCTGGGTACAAGCGAAAGCAAAAAATATAACAAGAGAAAGAAGGGAAGGAAACTTGACACATCTCCATTCGACTTCAACTTAGACACCTTGCTTCATAAGCTTTTTAGTCTCAATGCCCGACTCACCCGAACGGTTTCCTTAAGCTTATCCAATGAAAATTTGATCTCATCTGACAGCACGTGGTAGCATGCTCCCAATTTGTTAAGCTAGTTAGCACCCAAGGAATTCTCCATCAGTGCCCGCAACTTCAAAAAAACCACCACAAGAGCACATAGACATATAACGAAGAGGAGTACATGTTCACTTGTCCCCCTCGCAATGGCCATGCTCTTATGGTTTGAGGAAGCCTCCAGAACCTCCTGTGTTGCCCTCAATTAGGTACCTTTAAATCGCAAGAGATCTTCTCCCAAGTGTCGAAAACATGACATGCATGCACAAATACCTTAGTAGTAACACATGGCGACGCCTACTGACGTGACCTTACGTGCACAAGCACATTTGCAACAATGATGTCACCATAGCTAAAGGATGCACTCCTGAGGGTCCTTCACCACTCGAACTCGCTTGGCTTGTCAAAGGACCTAATTGAGAGGCACACGCATACTCCCTAGTCGATACTCAAGAGCCCTCTATCGGTATGGGGTAACCACTTACACCCTTCAATTAGTACTTGAAAATATCTCCCTCTTATGATGAGGACGTTGGTTAAGCTTATACACCCATCCCTAAAGTTTGATCTTCCTTGACTTAGACATCCCACACAACCCCCAGTACAATAAGAAATTGTAAACACCCCATTTTTATCCCTTTATTTTCTTATTTTTAATTTTGACTTAGGTTTACAAAAAAATTGAAAAAATAGAAAAAAATTAGATGTGTTAAAAAAATTAAAATAATCCAATAAAATATTTAAATTTATGGAATAGGCTTTTATCTTAATTGGGCTAATTAATATAAGATTCGGAATTTATTAAATAAAAATTATATCGAAAAATTTTTAGCATGTATACTCTAGATTATTTAAATGTGTTTGGATCATTTTAAAGTAAGTTAGAGCGAACTGAGCTTAAGCTTGAAAATAAAAATTAAAATTTGAGCCCAAGAGTAATTGCTTAATAACAATTTAAATGTATATATGTTCGACAAAATGAACATAGCTTAATAAGTTAGGAATGTGTGCATTGACTAAGAGATCCACGACTCAAGCCTCTCCGATAGCATGGCATGAAATTTTTATCTTTTTTATGTCACGTGCCTTGCACATTATCGGTATCTTCTTGCCTAACAAATGTGAATGAAAGGGAGTAGGGCTAAGGTGAATCTGATCCGAATTTTATCTAAACCCTATCATTTTTTGTTGGATTTGGTACAAATCTTATAAAATCATTGATGAAAAGACCAAATCTTAAAAAGATTTATTCAAATGATTACGGAAGGATTTGATAAAATCATGTAAAGTTTGAAACTTATCCATGGCTTGTTTAAGATTATCCAAAGTTCTTAAGAAAGATTCGGATAGTAGATTTATAAAAGGAAGTTGGTGGAACCACTCATAAAAGGATCCGGATTTGTCATTCAACCCGTATCCCTATTCAACAGCAATCACGTATAGCCCCACACTCAAGCCAACAGTGGCACCACCACACAATCTACACACAATGCACCCCCACACCCAAGCAAACAGCCACGGAGAGCACGCATCAGAACCACCCATGCGACCCAAACACATCTTTGCTCCATCTCGATAATCACTGCGACCACACGCTTGCTCGCCGAACCACCATCCTCGACCTCACAATCGACGCCACTCGACCAACTCACGACCTGACGACCCACTTTCAACCCGACTCCCGACCACTCTCTGTGAGTCTCACTCGACATACACACCACGCGAGACCCTCACAACTGCAGACTCTTCGTGCTCTTGAACCCAAGCTCGACACAAGCAACACACATGACACCAACACGACCCCAGCAGTGCCAACATCGACCCATGACCCAAACCCATTGTCGGCCATTCCTTCAAAAACCTTTACAATCGCGTATCCACGCCTCAAACTGACATCACCACAGTACTCTTCATATTAGGAAACCACTAGAACCACTTTTATCTCGTTTTGAAACACCCCAACTGCTTTCACTAAAGTTCACCGCCCCCGCTCCTTGTATAACCACCATCGGACGAGCAGCGATACTCAAGGTGTAGGTGCCAAACTCGTTTTCATCAATCACTTCCTCACCAAAATGTAAATCCCCGCTCGATTTGGCTTGTGGAGCACTCCATACGATGCCTACTTTACGGCTGCAGTTGGAGAAGAAGGTCTAACCCGACCCGCAACCCGTTTAGCGTCCACGACCCGGTCTCTACTCGACCCGGATCCGCGCCTAAACCCCCAGGTGGGTTTGATTTCTTCCTTCTATTTTTTTTTTATTTATTTAGTTTATTAGTTTAATAATTTTAGTTTTTCTTACCACTTGTTTTTATTTTTTTCATTATTATCCGTACTAACTTAGTTTGTCTTTTTGTGCAGGTTCTTTATTGTTTTTTTTTTTTAAGTGTTGATGGTTTTGTCGTTTTAAGATTTTTTACCTTAAAAAAAATTAAAAATTATTTCGATTAGTTTATTTGCATAAAATCAGTACTAACGTAAGTTTTCTTTTACAAGTCTTTATATTATTTGTTGATAATTTCTACATGTTTGCATATTTATAATGAAAAGCTTTTTTTTTGGCATGTTTAATAAAAGTTGCATCTTATTCTATTTCCCTTTAAAAATTACATATTTTCAAGAAAATTGTGTATTTTTATAAAAATTGCATATTTTAAAAAAAAAATTCATGTTTTGCATGATTTTAGAAAATCAATTATTCTTTGAAAATTACATATTTTTTTAGAAAAAATTGCATTTTTGCATCTTCAAGTATAATTGCATTTTTCATTCAAGATTTATCTCTTTAGTTGAAAATAGCATCTAGATTGCATATTCTAAAAGATCCGAATAAAATTGTATATTTTTCATTAACTTTGCATTTTTTAACAAATTAGATATTTTAGAGATTTTCTAGAAAAAAATTATTTTGTCACCTAGTTGTTTTCATAAAATAAAAATCTTGATGGGTTTTTTCAAAATTAGTCTTTTTTAGGGTTTTTTTTAATGGGAATAAAAATTAGGTTTTTTTTTTTAATTTTCTTAATAAAAATAAAGTGGTTAAAAAACGTAAATCTAGTTCATTTTCATAAATAAAATTTTTCAACCCACTAAAATTTTTTAAGTAAAAATTATTTAAGGCAATTGATAAAAAATAATAATTTTTTTATAGAAAATTTATAATAAAAAATAACAAAAATTCATTTTTATGCTTTTTTACATTCTAGCATGTTTTCACATTTTATTAGAAAAATTATAAAGGCTTATTAGTTGTTTTTCTTTAATTTTTATATGGAGACAATGTCTTAAGAAGTTCGCTTTTCGACTTAGGTTTTTTGGGTTAAGGTTTTCTAAAAAATATGTTTTTGGAAAATTAGTGAACTAGTGACTAAGAAACCTTAATTCATTTTTTTACCAATTTTAATAGTTGGTAACTTCTAAAATATTTTCAAAATGTTTTTGAAATATCTTTTATTAAATGTTTTCCTTAATTTGATATCGAGTATTTTATATTAAGTATGCTAAATTTAGTATAAAATAAATCGAGGAAAATAAAAATTGGGCTTGACAAAAACAACTCAACAACCTTCAAAGAGACTTGAAGAGTGTCTTATTTGGGCTTATATGTGTGTGATCAAACAAGAATGAAGAAGAAGGTCACCCGTCACCCATGAAGCCTTTATATAGATGGTGAAGAAAAGATCAAGCAATCCACGTGTCTTCACCGTCCCATCTAACTATCGTGATAACATGGTACGAAAATCACCATTAATACTGTAGTTACTCTACAATTATGGCATTCCTAAGGTATGCTAATTGTTTCTTGTGTTGCACCTTACCCTAGACATTGTTACTATATCTTGGAAAAGACAATACCTTAAAAAAGACCAAACATTACACCAAACTAGTCAATGGTATAAGGTCATGTTGCATAAGTGCCTGACGACTCCTTCCCCTTTCACTACTGTCTAGGGTTAGTAGTACATCCTCTTAAAGATCATTAAGAACAGGCTTTAGCCTCCAGTGTCCCTATCAATAGTATTCTCCTCATCGCTTAGATGCGAAGGAGAGTTTGGGGGAAAGGGTGTAGGTGGCAAGTGTTGATAGTCTTTATTTGGCCATACACTCTAGTAGCTCAAACCTATGTCTCCTGTAAGGCCTAAACACCAATGGAGCCCTACTACACCAAATGCCCATGTGAGGGCTTGGATAATCCTTGAGCACTCCTCAAGCCCTAAGCTCATTCTTAGCCTCAAATGAAGAGAAAGGTTAGGCACTCTTCATGAGATCTATAAGCCCCTAAACCTCCCAAACTCGAGCTCTAAGCACTCAAGAAACTTGCAGCAACTAGATTTACTACCTAGTGATCTCCCCCTAACCACCAGACCGGACTACACCTACTATCAAAAGTTCAATTCAAAAGACATTCCATTAGATAGAACTTAACTCTCTTCTAAGTCCTCTCTCCTCATTAAATGCTACGTGATACTGTATTGTATAGCGTAAGGATACAGCCCCCTATGCTGTAGCAACTACCTACACTAATGTGACAGGCTCCTTCCTCGAGGCTTACCAACCAGCAAAAACGAGCTATCTTTTTTTGTATTGACTTTGCCCCTAATTGGAATTGTGCACAGACCAATCTTCGGATGCCATATGGCTTAAAAGTTTCTCTCCATATGAATAGGAAATGGAGCCTTAGTTGAAGGGGATTCGATTATTCTCTTCTCGCAGCCCCTATTTGCAAGCATTCTTGATTTTTATTCCATCTTTTTACTAATTTAAGCATCAGAGGGTCTTCATTGGTTATGCCGCAAGAGGCTTTTTTCAAGTTCACTGCCATTCATGGCTATTAGATCATCAAAAGTGCAAGAGAAGACCAACCCCATGATATATACTATCACCATTCGTTAAACTGGTTGGACAAAGTTGTTTTTCTCTTCTTAGTACATATAATTCACCTAAGTATTTACAAAGGAAAAAAAAAACGAAAGACCTTAAACAAGACGAAAGCAAGCAAGCCAACATCATTGAACTTTTGGACTTAATTTGTTGAATGAATCCACAAATTCAATTTTGCATTGTCCATAAAATTTTAGGTCAAATTCACTATATTCAAGTCAAGAGTAAGTTAAGCTATTTGGGCTACTTCATCTTCTTCTCAGGTAATGAGTTCGATTTTCTTATCATCAAATAATGAGATATTTTCCCTCCAAGCACATATGACATTGGAATATTTGTTTTTATTAGAAAGGAGGATGTATGAATAGCTAAAGAAGAATCTCAATTGAATTCTACTTTCCTTTAGACCATAATAAGACACCAAAACCCTACAATATATGCCCATAAATATGTTGTTAGAATATCTATCACATTACCTAATTCCTTCATTCATCTCTTCAAGGACCCCTTGATGTGCCTCAACGTTTAAAAGAAATCTCTAGGACTTAGAAATAAGGAGAGATCCTTTTAATATAGAAGAAAATGTAGTGGCCTAAGTTGAAGGTTAGAAAACCACGAGCTACTTGCTGGATATAATGCACCGACGAGCATAATGTGATCTTAATCGATACTTGATGTGATACACAAGTATTAACTTAGGGGCTTGACCATTTTTACAAAAGGAATCAAATAGGAGAAAGATAGAGTTATTTGGAGCTTATCAGAAACAAGAAACCAAAATGGAATGTTTATTAATCGAAGATAACTAACTATCTACATATAGGAATAGTAAGCTATTTATACAAGGCCATCTAAAGTAAATTACAAGGGAAAAAGGACATTAGAGCACAACTAAAAGTAGTAAAATACATGTAATGAAAAGGGTAAAAACATAATGGAACAAAAATAATAATTATGAGACACATGTTGATGGTAGAGAGTGTCAAATCATGTGTCATGCTAGTAATGGACGCATCTCTAGAAGAAACAGACAAAGAAGTACGAAGGCTGTACGGGCTCAAATAGGAAGAGCATAAGTAAACTAGTTGGAAAGTAGGTTGGTCAACTTAGAGACAAATTGAAAACATTATGGTAAGAAATTTAAGCCATTTGAGCTTAGGAGGCCAATTACTAGCTCCTTCTAGGTTAGGTTATCTAGAGGTTTGATGGCTCAGATAAGTATACAACAGCTCAACTCTTAGAGTAATGGTAAGCTTCAGACATAATCCAACTTGTACTTAGTAGATTAGCCACTTAGGTCTCTTAGCATCAAATTCTAAAGGCCATAGAGTAAACTTCAGGTAAGAGATCTAGGCCTTGGCATGTTATATCTTGGGGTTGGATTACCATCACTCCCCATTGTTCTTCCCCTACTAAGAGTTTGACAAAGCTAGCTACATTAAGTGTTTTCCATCATCTTATGGATATACTCATTTGATTATCTCTCTACTAACTACATATCAATTTGGTTTTCTTATTATATCTTTAGATTTCATGATCTCTACCTTTTATTTTCTGAGTGAGTGATAAAGAGTCACGTTGTTGATTGAGATGAATGTATTACAATTAATAAGAAGTGCTTAAGTAAGTATTGTTAAACACTTATTAAAGATAGGAGAAAAAAGAAAACCACATATACACTTCATGAGAAATAAGTATATAGAACGTACTCCCATGAATTGAGGTATACCTCATCATTCTCTATATTAGAGCATCTTTATCAACAAGGCACTTAGAGAGTTTCTTAGGGTTAAATATTAGTATTTTAAGGAATTCTCTCATATTAGGGGACTTTATAATTTATCTCTAAAATTCGTTAAATAAGTTTCTTGACATTCATTTATATTATTTGTAAATCACAATACAAATATTACAAAAAATAACACTAAAGACACTTCTATTAAAGGGGGAATATTACAAATAACAAAACTATGTTTTGATACTTTTATAGAAAAGTGACTTGAGTTTTTTTTATTTTATTTTGGACAAAAAATTAACCTATGTTTAACACAAGGAGCATATGCTCACTTGAAAGATAAATGAAATGCTTTTTTTTCCCATATTCTCCCCTTTCATCAATAAAAAAAAATAATAATAAAAGCAGACCTTTCTCATCCTTTAAAAAAAATCAAAATTGTTAATCAAAATGTGAGAAAGTGGAATTAGTCAAAGGATAAGAGATATAATCAAATGGAATTGAAAATGTGAGAAAGTGGAGTTACAATAGAAATTAAATACTTAATGATATTTATTTAACCTAAGAGAATATGAAAAAACCAATCATGTGTCTATTTATACATTCAAATAATCAGCAAACAAAATCAAGAATTCAACATAAAAATCATGAAAATAGAATAGAAACCTAAATTAGACAAAGATTACAATGGAATTTCAGCATATTTAGCGTATAATGGACTGATTGGGGATTAACAATTTTTGAATTGAAATATTTGATGAATGAAATCAAATGAAATTATTGAAAAAATTATATAGGGAGATAAAGAAAGAGAGAGAAGGTTAGGGGCAAGGGAATTACGAAAAAGGTAAAGTTTGATGAAAAGAAGAAGTTTATAAGATTGGTACTCTATATATTTGTTTGGTTTTGGCATGAAACATATTATTAGACTAAAGTGAACATGTGCTACTTTAACGACAAAGATGTTTGATGAATGAAATTGAATGAAGTAATAAAAAAAGTTAATATAAGCAAAAAATCTTAAATATGCTTGATCATGAGACATATAATTGTCACTATAAAAAAGAATCATAATTCCTACAATAGTAATTAATATTAACATAATGGAAGTAAGTGGATCAATTAAGTGATCGAACTCTAAAAAAATCATTATTAATGGTCCAAGCCCATAGATAGAACTTTTATTTCTCTACTGAATAGATAAATAAATTAAAAAAAATCATAACGAGACTTAACAAAAAAAATACTAGGAAAACCCCATATATTTTTTGTTGCAAACTTTTTAATACCCTTTTCGTCTTTTTAATACCCTTTTCGTCTTTTTAATTGACATAGAACCAAGTCATCTAGTAATATGAGAATGATGTGTAAGTAATGGTTAGAATAGCTCAACTGGTAGGGTAGAGGATTAAAAATCCTTGTATCATCGGTTCAAATTATTTTTATTTTAAAAAATAAAAATTTGTTATTTTGAATAATGAGATAAGATAAAAGAAGAAAAGAACTATAACTTTTTTTCCATTAGTTTTTACCTTAGCACTAAAGAAGAGTATGACCCAATACTTTATTTTTATCTTAATGGATACTGATTCGACATTAGATATATATTGATTTTCTCCCAATAACCAAATACTTTTGTCGATAACTACTACATATTTGATTATATCCATAACTCTCTTTTCTTCCTTATGAGTTCTAGTATCAATAAGTAAATTGCTAATTCTTAATGTTCATATGTTATAATATAAATATACCACATCAATTCATTATGTATTGGCAATAACTCGGGATTTAATCCCATAGAGATAATAAATCTTTCGCTTGTAAATTCAATGGGATGAATTACACCTCGATGATATTGATTTTTAATTCATCCTTATATTAACATTAGCAAATGGGTTTAATAGAATTAGTTTGGGTAGTAAAAATGATCACAAAAACTTCGATTTTGTAACAAATTAATCTTTTCAAAGTATAATTAATAAATTTCACATTTTGGTAAAATTTAGGTATCATTTTGTGATATTAAGCCTTAGGAAAAAATAAAATTTGATGAAAAGAAGAAGCTCATAGGATTTATACTTGTACTTCTTATATTGTTTTAGCATGTAGCGAGTTATTAGACTAAAGAGAACGTGTGCTCTAATGTGGTTTTAATGATAAAGATGTTTGATGCCTTATGAAATGATAAAAATATACATATATGTATGAGAGAGAGAGAGAGAGATTTAAGGAAAGAGAAAAGCTCAATGAAAAGAAGAGGTTTAGGATTGGTGGTTGTTGTGCTTACGGTATTTGTTCTGTTTTGGCATGAAATGGGCTATTGGACTAAAGGGAACACGTGCTCTCATGTGGTATTTTAATGACAAAGGTAAACGATGAGTTCAACATAAGTTAGTTATTTGTAAACAATAACAATAATAATATCAATTATAATAATAACTCTGGACATCTCTTTACCAAAAAAAAAAAAAAAAACGAAAAGACATGTAATGTAAGTTATTCGTATTCTTTCTTATTAGAGGTAATTGACACAATTCCCTAAACTACGGAATTTCTTTTTGGGCTTCTTTGTAAAGCAATCCCAAAAGATGAAAAAAATTCATTTTATTAGTAAGGAACACACGAAAGAAGGCCTTATTTTTGGGTAAAGAGCTTTAATAAAGTTTCTCTTATTTACCCAAATCCATCAAATTACAACCAGAATCCCACAACACGAGTTAAATCTGATTTTTGGTTTCGGGATTCTTAATGATTACTATGTTGCTTGAGGAAGAGTGATAACGAGAGTTTGGACCAAACGAAAATCATCGAGCGAAGTTCTTCAATGGGCCAGACAAATCCTGGGGATACAGAAAAACCCTGTTTTCTTTTTTTTTTTAATCAACTTAATTTAGATTTTATTGCCATGACGTGCATACATATTATCTGCAAATAAATTCCAAAATACAAAAAGCGTTTCAAATAAATTTATATATGTATAGAAAAGAAAGAGAAGGATCCTCCGGGTCAACGTTGGGTGGGACTTATACTTGCCAGATAAAATGTTTAAATCGATAATCAAGATTTGTTATGAACGACACAACTGTTGGCTGATAATCATTAGTACCTTCTGTAATTAGAAAAAGAGTGAGTCGAATTCAACTTGAACTAATTTTCAGCTACAGTCCCTGTGTTTGGCACAAACCTAATAAACAAAAGATAGTACAAAAGGTCTACAATCCTAAAGTTGACCGAAACTTTACAGACATAAATGTTGTAAATAATTATTAGCACTTAAGAATCGGATTCTATTTTGTTTAATGGGCTGCAACCGGCCGGCACGGCACGGACAGGAACTCCAAATTTTAATTACTGTAATTAATTCCAAACACTAAAAGAGGAAATTCTTGAAGCAATGAGCTTGCATCATTACGGTTATCATCGAACCAATTTTCATTATGATTTGATACGTACTTTCTTGTTCTTGAAATTAAGAAAAAAGAAGGGGCCCTTAATAGACCGACTATTCTTGCCAATAGAACAGCAAATGTTGATAAGAATAATATAGCCTCTTTGTGTTATCGGACTTTAGTTTTTATCAACATACTCTTTATTTATTTCGTTAACTATACTTTAAGCACTTACTGAGATCTAAAAAAGAATTTTTTTAAAATAATAAATCATTATTTGACATTTTAACTAATGCTCCAAATATCAATTAACATTTCTCATTTTTTATATTATAGAATGTCTCTACGTTCTTATTCTTAATTTTAGGGGGATAAATCCAGTTTTCAATTTTATCCTTAATTTATATTGTTTTAAATCTAAAGTATTGAACCAATTGTGAATTCAATAATTCATATTTAAAAAAATATAAATCAATACTAAGATAAAAGAAACAGATCCTTTCTATTACTTCTTTCAATTTTCCTAAATTTATTTCATTAGCATGTTATCATATGTAATCAATAGTTATAATTAAAAAGAATAAAATGATATCATGCTAACATCATCATATATTTAAAAAATCTAGGTAATATCAACCACTAATTGGTAAATTAAGAAAAATTAAAAAATGAAAAATTGAGAAGATCCAAATCTTAAGATAAAGAATTGGACCGATTCGATCAAAACGAGGGACATATTCGTAGAAGCTCCTTATATTATATCTATATATCTGTTGTTGAAGTTTTGCTTACACTACAAGGGATGGTAAATGGGCAGCTCACGTACCTTCGCGTACCTAATGTTCATATGCCTAGCTTGCTCGTGTTTTTTGCGTACCAAGCCCAACGTGCTCGCGTGCTTGTAGCCCATTTAGTAAGCATACCTGTTTGTGTGCCACCTATTTATTCGCATGCCACACGAATACTCATAAATGGGCTCGATAGTTTTTGACATATATATAATTTTAAGTTGTAGATTTTTTTTCCAAATAGTTATTTGCATGTATTATACTATTACTATGAATTAATACATTAATTTAGGAAACTATTACTCTTTCAAAAAATTTAATTAAGAAAGAAAATATTATTGTTATTATTGAGCATTAGCATCAGCACAGTAAATTTAGTTACGCATTTATTCACGCGTATTAACATTTATGATGTTGATAATGATAGTGGCAATAGTTGTGGCGATAGTTAGCTAAAGCGACAAAGATGTTTTTGGTGGTGGAGGTCATAGTAGTAGTACCAGTAATGGTGCTAAGGGCACTGCTACGACGTAGGTAATCGTAATAGCGGCAACGGCGATAGTAGTGATGGCGATGGTTGGTGGTGGTACCGGTAGGGCAATGGTGGTGGTCCTGATGGTTGTGGTTGGTGCTGGCGATGGCCAATAGTAAACGTGGTGTTAGTAATGGAAGTGGTTAGTGGTAGTCAATAGCTGGTGGTAGGTGGTGGGCGTAGTGGTTACTAGTGGCGGCGATTATAAGTGGTGGTGAACGGTGGTGGTTAATGCTAGGGTAGTGTTTTGTAGTGGTCCATTATAGGGATGATGGTTGGTGGTAGTAGTGGTTTTCGTTGTAATAATGGTGGTTGAGCCATTGGGGTGGCGGTGGTCGTAGTTAGTAGTTGTTCGTGATGATGGAGGTGGTTAACAGTGGCAAGGGTTGGTAGTTGTAGACGATGGTGGTCAGTAGCGACGATGGTAGTAATAAATGGTGGCAGTAGTAGTAAATGGTGGCAATAGTAGTAAGTGATGGCAGTAGTGGTTGTCTATAGGACCATAGCGATGGTAGTGTTGTGCATGGTTGCGGCGACGGCGGCGGTGGTGTTAGTGGTTCATGGTTATCTATAGAGGTAGTGATGGTTAATAACATAGGGAAGGTGGCAGCTAATGGTAATGGTTATAGTCGGTAGTTAGCAATGGTAGTGGTCAACAATGGAGGTTGTGATGGTTACTGGCAATGTTGGTGTTCCATGACCAATAGTAGTGTTTGCAGCGGTAATGGTAGTTGTATGCAGTGGTAGCAGTGGCCGATGGTGGTGTTGGTGGTCCATAGTTGTTCGTAGTAACAATGGTGGTTAGTAACGAAGGTAGTAGCCAATGGCAATAGTTACAATCGGTGGCAGTAGCGGTGGTGGTTGTGGTCAGCGGTAGAGGTTGTGGTGGTTAGCAATGGAATCAATGTTCTACGATCAGTGGCAGTGTTGGTGGTGGTGGTGATGTTGGTTCTATATGGTGGCAACGGTGGTCAATGGTGGTGTTGGTAGTCCGTAGTTGTTCATAGTAATAGTAGTGGCAATGGTCAATATTGGAGGTAGTAGTTAGTGTAAGAGGATGTAGTCGGCGGTAGTAGTGGTTGTGGTTAACAATGGAGGCGGCGATACATGGTGTCAGTGGTAGATTGGTGGTGGTTGGTGGCAGTGTCGGTATTCCACGGTTGCAGTATTAGTAGTCAGTGGCGAAGGGGGTAGTGGTTGTGTACCTTAGTAACTGTAGTTAGTGCTAGTGGTAATGTTAATGGTCTGCGATTGTCCATAGTAGTAACGATGGTGGTCAGTAGCAGAGGTGGTGATTAGTGGCAATGGTTTCGGTTGGAGGTGGTGGTGGTGGTGGTGGTTCGTGGAGGAGGTGGTGGAATGCTGGTCGGCAATAATGTAGGCGTTTTGCAATAGCAGAGTTGGCGATTAGTAGTAATTCGAGTGGTTATGGTGGTTCGAGTGGTTGTAGTGGGCGTTAGCACTTGGTAACGGTAGCACTTGGTAGCAATAGCGGTTATCAACTTATCATTAAATTTACATAAGGTTATTTTTTGAGAAAACCAAATTAGTTGGTATGAATATAATTATAGTGATGTCTTTATTAAGTAATATAAATCTTACTCATACAATACAATATATATATGGCATATTTAATATATATTTTATATATAAGAATTGATATGTGAATGTGATTAATGAAAGGATAAAAAGAAGGATTAGAAACAAATATCAAAATTTAATAGGTACGAGAAGAATTTAAACAAGGACATTTTATTAGAAATTTGATTTTCTTCCTTTACATTAGTAACTAGCATGATGTTTAACAAAAAGCTAAAGGAAAAAATAAAAACCCTAAATATCTCCAAAATGTATATGTGAAGAAGTTGATGATTGGCCTTATCCTTGTCCTAAGCTACCATCAGGGGGAGGTTATTGCTGTGGAGGTAAGAAGACAAAGCCAACTGACTAGTAATATGTTTGTTGGTGCTGCCACATTTCCTCAATTCATTAGCCTTGTTATCGCTACTCCTTTCTAATCTCCTAGATATCGATCTTGTATCCCCTTATCATGTCATACATCTCTTGTTCCCTTACAAATCTAGCGATATCCCTCTCATACATATCATTAATACGCTAGTACATCTGTTGCATGCTAAAGGGAATGTCTGAGTTGGGGACTACTTGATGACAGTATGCTTCTTCGTATCCAAAGCCAGCTTATTGACCTTGCCAGTTGAGGAGTGCATCAAGAGGAGGTTGATCATCTTCCTGTTGTTGATGTTGTGCTTGTACTTGTGCTTACTGCTATTGTTGTTGCCTTTACTCGAACCTATACTACTCATCTGTCTCTTCATTCCTCTTGATGTGAAGCTTTTGCTTCAACATATCTAATTTGAATGGCTTCACTCTATGATTTGCATAGCCATTCAAATCAATTCCTTCAAATGTAGGCATGTATGGGAGGAAGCACCCATATCTTAGTTGACTATCATTTCATGCATCTATTCACATCATGCAATGGCATATGATAGTCCCAACATTAACTCGTCTTCCATAGAGGATGGAGTCGATAAGCCATAAATCCTCTTTTGAAAAAAATGAAGTATTAGCGTGTGAAGTAACAGAGTTAGTAAATGTATAATGGAGAAGTGGCGCCATAACGAGGAGATCACCAGACTTTAGGTGCTTAAGATGTTGAGCGATATTCTCTCCTTAACATATAGGTAACCCAAATACTCGAAGAAAAGCTCCCATAACGTGTCATTTTCTAGACTTGAAGATTTTGCCGCTGGGAGAGAGTTGCACAATTCATTGACATATTCTGGATAAACCGTCAAAATTCGACCAAACATATAAGTAAAGTATACTGGGTGTTGATATTCATCACATTCCATGGCTCATCGTTATCACCTTCATCAACCAATTTAATTGTCGCATTCGAATAGAATATGTGAACTAAGTCGGGATATGTATCATGATTCAAGTCCAACAATCACTGGAGGCCTGTTTGTTGAAGTAGCTCTTGAAAGTTGCCAACATCAAGCAACTCATCCCAATTGTATGATCATGTAACTAGAACATTTCGTCAGCAAAATTCATAGCTGAACCGATCACACATTTCGATGGCTGTAAGGTGTTCTCCATTAAGTGCATGAGTGTTGGTTGGGGTTGGTATAGGGGGTATGGGAGAACGAGAACGAGAACGAGGACAAGGATGAGGATGAGGATGCTTATTCTTAGACTTACTTTGTTGCTTGCTTTTCTTAGATCATGTGCAAGAGGAAGATTCCATGGTGATTCAATTGGGTATGGGTTTAGTAACTCGAAAAGTAAAATGGAGGATTTTGAAACATAGACACTTTTGGTTTTGGACGTAGGAATGTTGTGAGTAGAGATTGGTTTTATATAGACATTCTCCAAGCTACAATAGTCATTTTTTTTACCATTGTAGCTACAACAAAAAAAAAAAGGTCATTATGGCCATAACGTGCCTACATTTCAAGTAATGTCAGAATGTAGTGGCCATAACGGTAAAAAAAAAAAAGGATAATTGTAGCCACAATATGCCGACATTGGTAACAAAGTTAGCACATTGTGCCTACAACGTACTGCGACACAGGGATGTTAGGGCCCAAGCAATCAGAAAAAAATAACGTTGTAAGCTACAATGTGGCAACATTATTTATGATGTTGGTACATTATAGCCCTAATGTTTACAATACATTAAACCAATGCCCCTACGTTGGCCTCCCGCAGCATGCCCTTTCCTTTAACTTATATATACAAACTACACCACAACATTAGCTCCATTCTACCCAACATTCCCTCTATTTTATTTTCTAAGTTTGGTGGAATTTTTTGCCCTTATTATCTTTATTATCTAAACTCTTGTCTTTGTCTATATATGTATACATTTAACAATGCAAAGAATAAGAAGTGGAAAGCTTGATGTTAACTTACCAGCAATTAATGATTATGACAATTCGTAGATCTTCAGTCATGGGGTTCCCTGTCAGGGGTACACAAATTTATTAAATACCGTCAGACAACCAATCCTGGGGTATTTACCTTCTACAACTCTTTCTACTACCTATGCTAATACGGTTGGAGACGTTCCTCCACCCGTAATGTAATGGCCACCTTTAATGGTTAGCGAGAATGCAAATGACTACAAGGATTTCGATACTATATGTGTCTTTTAAATTGTTTTACATTAGTGAAAGTGAATTTACATTTATAGTTGGTGTAGATATTGACTATGAAATAATTAACTAAAAATATTATAATTATATTTGTCTCGTTATGGCTAAGAGTATTACACTAAAGACTCATCACAAAGTTAGCTACATAGAGGATCACTAAGTAATAATGTTTCTATTGCGGTCGAGGGTTCATTTGAAAGACAAAGGAGATGAACAAGTGACGTTTGGAATTATTTCGTTGTTATAGTTGGAGAAGATGCTGCTTAGTGTATGACATGCAACAAACCTTTATCCGGAAAGTCCAAGTCGAAAACGGGCCACCTTTCACGACATTTAAAGATACATTAGAAGAAAAATGAACCATTAGTTAGAGTCTTAAATGCTCAATCAGTAGGGACTTTGTTAGCTATCGAGGAAAGTAATACACCATTTGTATTCAACCAAGAGAATGCATAAGAAAGTTTCGTTCAAATAATGGTAACCATCGGTATATCGTTCCACGTAATGAGCCATGAAGATTTTGGAGAATGGGCATCAGGCTTATTATAGTCAGAATATAAGCATGCAGGGTAGCAAACCTTACAAAATGAAACGATTGAATTGTTCATACGTAAACACGAACAGTTAAAGGCGCAGTTACACAGTGTTGAATCCAAGTAACATAAATCTGAATCTTTCCCTCAAAATTATTTGGATTACTGTTGTTACAAAATTCTTGTTTTTCTTAATGCAATTCATATTGTCATACAACATTTCTTTTACATTGGACATATGGAAATCACCACTAGTCAACATTGATGACAGTTATATGTATATCATAGCACACTGGATAGATGAAAATTGGGTAATACAGAAGCGGATCATTGCATTTATACTGTTTTCAGAAGCTCACACGGGTTCAGCAATTGCATCCAACATCTTGGACACAATTTAGATGTATAATATTCATAAGCTATTTAGCATTGCCTTTGATAATGCATCTACAAATGCGGTAGCAATATGACTGTTGAAACAATAACTAAACCCGATTTGTGAAGAGATTTTAAATCTTATAGTGCAAGATAATGTCACGCCCTGAAGAGGCAGAGTCGTAACAACCCCCGCCGTGTAAACCATCCTAAGATAGAAGTTGGCCTTACAACCGCTATCTTAGACCTGATCTATACAAGGCGTCCACGACTAACCCACTTTGAAGGAAACAGTTTATAATTTAAATAAATCATTTCTTTAAGAAAGTGAGGAAAGATATATATATTATAATACAGTTATTACAATTAAGGTTTACAAGATTTCTCCGTAATACATTTCCTAGTTATTACATTATTAAAAAATGAGAAGTTTTAAAGTAAAAGCTTAAACCTTAAAATATGTGTTTATTCTTCACATGTTTTTCCTCACTCCCCAGGATCCAGCAGTTGCTAGCTTCAGAGTAATTGGAATCCACTTCTTAGCCAGCACCTGCACGACGTCTATAGGGATGTGAGCAACTACAGCTCAGTAAGTTAGGACGGAGGACTTAAAACTATACCAGAAACACAACAAGGTTTTCAATCACTTATTAGATGCAATGCATGTGCAAGCAAATGCCATCGCACGACGTTGTCCGGCCCGTCGTGAGATTAGAGAAATTGCGCCCACTCTAATCCAGGTTGAGGAGTTGCCATTAATGCAACAACTCACGACCAAACCCAGGCTTGTGTAATGGAGACCTTGCTCCTCCCGCGACTACCTTCGAACCACTGCCTTCACCCTCGCCGCGACCTCCTCTCCTGTCACTTAGTTCGATTGAGGATGAAGAAGGGACCATTTTGCAATCCTGCGCTATCCCTTCCGAAGGGGTCGGTATTTGGTCGGAGAGTCCTAAGTTCCCCTAACGGGTTGCATGCATGTCCGATTATGATTACTGGTCGTATATTTGATTAAGTCTAGTTTAGGGTGATCAATCATTACGTACAATTCATACAATATGTGCCAAAGCAACAAACAGAATCATAGCATCACCCAAAATCAAGCACATGCACACATTCAACTATCTAACAAGCACAACCAAGCATAACCAAGCATAATCTTAAGCCTCCAAAATACAGCATCGTATTAATCCCAACTTACCTCGACTCCTCGCTCGCTCACTCGAGGTCCGATTTGCTCAGGCCATCGCCGGTTATCCCTATAATACGAACGTGGTTTCAGCTTTTCATATAATTGTTATAGGTTCGTTTTATCCTATAATGCTTATTGTTAGGTTTTGTTTACGGTTTAACATGCCTAATTATCTAGGTATTAAGTCTTTTATAATTATTCTAGGTTTAGGTTTAGGTTTAGGTTTAGGTTTGGGTTCGGTTTCGGTTTCCGCATCAATTTCCAAATTAGGTTTTGGTTCGATTTTTAAATCCTAAACATGCTCGAATCCTAATGTGAAATTAATTACATTAAGCTCGAGTTTCCAATATCCTATTGGGTCTTAATTTAGTATTCAAAGCTATTTGGTACACGCTAGTCCTAATAAGGGTATCGGATTTATCTCCGATATGAGAAAATCTTACTTTTTTATATAATTACCTAAAATTCAATCTTAATTCAGATTTAATATTATTCTGATTTTTACTCTAATATTATCTAAATAACCCTAATTTTTCCATATTTATTAATTTTCAATTCTACATATTCCTAATTTTCTACATTTATCACATAACACCTTCATTAATTACACTTAACACTCTATAGCCTAGGATTAAGTTTCCACATCAGAGATTAACATCCCTAAACATATAATTACCATCTAAATCAGTAATTACTATCCTAATCACCTAATTAACTCCAAATTACCCAATTTTTCCATCATTTTAGGGCTAAAAATTAACTTAAAAATTTCGAAAATTAATTTTAAGAAAATGGCTTCATAGCACTGTTCTATGTCACATGAGCATCTTACAAAAAAATTTTGAGCGCCAAACTACATCCCTAAGCCTATTTAATTTCCGGTTTAATCATGCTTGGTTTTGAACAATTTGTTAAGGACCCTATATTTCCAGACATAATTAAACTAAATCAACATTTTTCCCTAAATCTACATAAAATAAAACCTCAGAATAACAAGTTTCATAATTTTCTGGGCAAAATAACTAATTTTACAAAATTATACAAGAATCGGGCTGGAATTTGGACTCACCGGTTCAGGTGGCTCCGGCCACCGCGGGCCGCCGTGGCCTTGTCGGCCGGCCTGGGCGCTGCCACCACCGTGTGGTGGTGGTGGCCGTCCACTCCCAGCTCCTCGTTTGGTGTGGGTTCCCTTTAAAACCCCTAACTGCACAGTTTTTCTTATTTTTTTATTTTCTGAATTTTCTCTCGAATTTCCAACTCTCTCTAATTTTCTCTGATTTGTATCTGTCCAAATGAGCTTCTGAATTTTTCTTACTATTTATAGACGAATTTTGTAATTATTATGCATTAATTTGACAAGATTTTGTCCAATTTCCTTAATTTTTGGCTTTTAAGTTGTTCAATTTTTATTGGTCAATTTTTCTTTTTCTGACCACGACCTGATCTTGCATCAGCTTATCCTCTTCTGATTTTTTTATAATTATTTTGTATTTTTCTTTAATTATTTACTTAGTTTTCGGCTAATTTTAGTAATTACACGTATTTTTATCTACACGTAAATACATGTAGGGTACACGTGAACATTCCTAAATATTATTTTGGTCATTCTAAAATTTTTAGTATATATATAATCTATCTCTACTAATTTATTATTTATTATATTACACTTTTTGCCTTTTCGGTAATTAGCAGTTATTATGCTTAAAATTTGAAAATTTTATAGTCTACTATTTTACTACTCATTTTCTTAAATTTAAGTTTACAGGGTCATTTTTACTGGTATTTTGCTAAATAGTTTATAATTTGGGTGTGATCGGATCTTTTAGCCGATCATTATCCGATCGCCCTAAACCTTGGGTTCTAAGTTCAATTTTACGGTTACTTGGCTGAACTTTGGGGCTTACAGATAACATGAACACTTGTGGGATAGTAGATCACCTTATCAAGATTCGTTTTGTAATAAATTATATCTGTTACAGCAAACGAAAACACTTGGAGTATATTGATTGCTATTGAAATGAAAATCACAAGTTATTCATCCCACCTGACGACATCATCACATGATAGAATTCTATATATGAGATGTTAGACAATTCGTTGAAGGTTAGTAATTTGTATTACAGAAAATTATTATTACATTCATTAGGTATAATGTTTACTTAGAGATATAATTTATTCTTACCTTATAGTAATACTTTATATTGAACACTTTCTTAATTGGTAATATAGGTTTGGAAGGCTCTGACCATTTTTCACAACTCTAACATCCATCGGAAAGTAAGCCAAGAGCTCAAGTTTGGCTGGATTCGTATGGCAGATTGGAAGAAAATAAGCAGCTTGTATGAGTTACTGAGTACCTTCACCCACTTGACAATGATTTTATACGGCTGCTATTATCCTACCAATAATGTTGTAATCTAAATCTCATAGATATTGTTTATATATTGGCAAACTTTATAGATGAACCATTGTTCTTTCCTACTGTCGCAGCGATGAAAGCTAAATTACTTGTATACTTTTGCTCATTTCCTCTCTTGTTTTATGTTGCTACAATATTAGATCCACATTAGGAGTTTCACTGTACTTATAATTTGCTAAAGAAATTTTGTTGAAACGTTGGCATGGAAGATGCTACAACTGAAGCTGCAAGGCTTAACATGAAAGCTAAGAGCGCACTCAAATCCCTGTTCCTCTATCATAGGGGTAGAATGCAGCTTTTGTCTTAATCATCTCAATCTAACGTCTAATGTTACATCTACGAAGAGGAGCAGGCAAATTGCTCAAATAAGTTGGAATTCAAGGATTACTGGTAACACTAGCAGTGAAACTTTCGGTGAACTACTAGTATACCACGTCCTACACCTACAGGAAGATGAGGCTAATGCGGTTGTTCTTGAGTGGTGGGCAACAAAATCTCACATGATGCCTGTCTTATTAATTGTTGTAAGAGATGTTTGGGGGCTCCGGCTTCTACGATGTCGTCTGAATCGACTTTTAGCTTGGGCGAGTGAGTCTTTAGTCTCCATCGCCTTCGACTTAAAGTTGAAAATGTTAAAGCTACTGTATGCCTCAAGAATTGGAGAGATGCTCAAAAGAGGAGGTAAGGGGGGTGTAGAATCAATTTTTGGCCATGAAGAAGACAAAGAAGCCACGCAATCATTCCAAGCGATGGAAAGGGGAGAGGAGATGCGATGGAGTAAAGGCGATGATGATGAATACTGATTGAAATACATTTTGTTCCATTCTACGACAAATATTAGTTTTGATTAATTGGCTCATTTGTACCTCCTTAAATTTGATATACATCTTCTAACAATTAAATTTGTATTTATACCCATCTATTTATCATGTTAAGTCTCTGTCTCTTTGCGTCGAGGATGTGTTTTGACTTTAGGCTTGTGACGGTATGACTCGTTTGATGAACTTGTTCGAATCTTAGTGTACCAGCTTTAAGTCAAGTTTATACAATTTATGTTGCTTTGATCCAACAATCTAATTTCATATAATATTTACCTACTTCGATTCACGAATGTAGTGTCACTTAAATTGGATTTAAAATAGATTTGCTCAATTAAATTAGGTTTATTAATTTACGAAATCATTCATTTATATCTTACTCAAGCTCAACTTGCTCATTCAAATTAAAACAAATAGATTAGTTAAATGAAATTGTATAAAGAAATTATAATTCTTATTACATTTTTTGTTTATTTAATATAGTATTTAAAATTTAAAAAATAGGTACATGTTATACTTACTAGTATAATATAGTTCTAGCACACAAGAAATTAATTAATTAAACAAATAAATTATTACATCAAATAAACTTTTTGTCAATTTAATATAATCTTTAAAAATTAAAAATTATATATAAGGCACACTAACTATTATAATTTCAATAAGAAAAATCAACTAATTAATATATTAAATAAATAAATCACTACTTCAAATACACTACTAAATTAAAAATACTTAAAATACCATTTTTATTCACATTTCCAAAAAATAGAAGCCTAATGTGCTACTTATATACTTTCATGCTCGTGTCTGGACAGTCTATCAACCTTATCTTGTCCAGCTTGTCCAAGCTCGCGTGCTTAAGCCTAAACTAACTCATGCTTGTATCTTCTACTATTCTTGTGTGCTTATATCTAGATAACCCACGAAAAAGACCCAATTGTGCTCGTGTTCGTATAATTAGCTCATTTACCATCCCTCACAATGTATATCATATGTTCATCGGTTATCCTAAGTTAACATACGTTACCAAATGAAAGATCTCCAACGAATGATCCAATAAACGATCCAAATTAATGGAACAAAAACAACAGAAATCTTACTCCAGTCCTTACTTGTATGAATGCAATAGTAACTCAATTTCTCATGAATCATATTCAGAGCAATCATGGAGCCACTAGCTTATTTATATCGATGGTGAAAAGCACTTTCTTACTTTAGCCATAAACTCCATGATAAGTGGAATACAATCAATACATAACAAAGTATTTGGCTATAAATGTTCGTATGCAAATTATGCATCAAACGGTTTACACTTTGTATATTTATTGACCTATAAACAGGAACACAGGGTACGCTAGTTAATGACAACTCCCAATACTCCTACTCCTGCTCTATAAAAGCACTACTTCTGTCCACATGGTCTTGTCGGTGCGCATTCAAAACCCAAAACATGACTTTGACATTCGTATACCCACACCAAATATACAGTGGCATTGCCCATCATAGACCCCTAGTCAGAGTTGAAGAACTATAACCCCATAAATTATCCTTCATCAATCTACAACATGATATTTCTTTCTACATCCGGTGCACGGTGCATCAGCGTTCTCTTTTTTTTTTTTTCCATTCCTAAATTTATAAGCCTATCACATTTTTAACATTTAGATAAAAATCCGGTGCACCGTGCACAAGGTGTGTAACGAATTCTTTTCCAAATCAACCTCTGGACACTTTCCTCAATAAGAAACAAGAAATTTTATATTTTCCATATATTTACTTTTGTATAAAGTAAATAATATGAAAAATATGAGAAGTTTGTTTTAATTTTCTATCGATGTCTCAGGTACGCGTTAATTGACCCTAAATATATTTCCAACTAAGGTCTGTCTCCAAATCTAAATCAAATCAGAACCCCTTCAATGCTCAGTACTCTCATTCAAGCTTTTTTTTTTCTTCTTTCTTCTCTTCCTTCTTTACTCTTCCCAACGACACATGAAAACACATTGTCCAGTCCAATCCAATCCTATTGCATTAACACCTCCTCTATCTACACATTAATTACATCTCTGAATTACTGAATCCATATTCAATGCCTGTTGGCCTTTGCCCACCCATAATTAACATCTCATTTAAAATGCACCCTCCTTCTTTTCACAACATCCCATCTCCACCCTCCATTTCCCAGACGTCCACTCCATCTCTGCCGTCCACGTGTCATTCATGATTTCTCCTCCCACTATTCGCACTTCAATTTTCACTTTCGTCGTTCTCACTCTCTCTCTTTCGTGTCTCTGTCTCTCACCGTCTATTCGAATTGAATCTCTCCGGCGACAGCAGCGCCTCCGGATCCCCACACCGTAGACGGCTTGATGAGAACGCCACCGTTGCTGATAATCTCCCTCCAAACATCGGACTTGTCATTGACTTGCTCCGCCGCGATGATCCTCCTCCCACGCCATGAAACCGGCTGACTCTCGACTCCGACAACGGGAAAAAACCTCGCCGCCGGAAGAAAGGCGATTTCATTCCTCTGTTATATCTAAATGAGAAGACTCTAGCCTTGGTCAAAGATCCGAATGGCGACGGTCTCTTGCTCCAGAAGCTTCCACTGCTTCGGCGATATCTCCACGGCGACGCCGTGGTCGGCTCCAATACCATTCTCTCCGACGCCAAACTCCTCTCAAAACCAAAAGAATAAGACCTCTTCAAAACAAACTCTCTTCCGGTGCTAAACCTATCCTCTGACAAGGCCGTCGGAGCGTTCTCCTCAGTGATCTCCATCGTAGCCGCTGCTGTAATCTCGCTCCGTGAATTAGCCACCTCTCCGATTTCCATAGGTTCTTCGAGAATTATATCATTGAGAATCGAAATATCTTCATCAAAGCTAGGTCGTATTCTCGCGGCCATCAACGGAATAAAAGGAGATTCCGATCCATGGCGAAGTACCCCGGCACGGCACAGCGGACAGTTCGCATGCGATCGTAACCACATGTCGATACAATCCACATGAAACGCATGAGAACACACCGGAAGTGTACGGACATATTCGTTATCTTCAAACTCAAGCAAGCAAACCGCGCAGTCCTTAGGTGATTTCTGTTGATAAGGTTTTGCAGTGGTGTAGAGAGATAGTGGTATAGTTTTGATCACGGAGTCATCGAGGCCGTATGGAGAGTAGACGTGGAAGGTCTCGGACTGGTTAAAAGGAGACTCAAAGAAGGAAGGAGGCGAATTGAGGTCTGCGGACGATGAAGGGAGGTAGGAGTGGCTATGGCCACGGCGGCGCCACCTTGAGAGGCGATGGTGGATACGGAAAGCTTGGCGGGAGATGATCCTAGAGTAGGAAACAATCAGGAACGCAGTGGCTACAACCGCAACCATGGCAATTAACGGCGGGCTGAAATTGACAGTAGATTTCGGCGGCGGGGATGATGAATGGTTGTGGAAATAAGCTGCTTCCGCTGCCGTAACCGGCGACGGAGAGGGGGACGGGGAGGGGGAGGGGGATGGGGAGCCGGGTAGCGTTTGATGAGGCGAATATGAGGGAGGGAGTGTGATGGATAACGACATGGTGGTGTGTCAGTTAGAAGTTAGTTAGGTACGGTAGCGGCTGGCCACTGGTTTTGTTCCATGCGACGGTTACACCGCGTGGAAGTTATTTAGTTATGGATTGTCAGTGGCGGTTATATCATGAAGCCGTTGGAAAAAGTGGTTACGAGATTGGATTCCGGAGTTTCTATGGTATGGTATGTGGTGTGTTTGTAAGAGAGAGAGAGAGAGAGAGAGAGAGAAGGGGGGGAGGAAGAAAGAGAGAGAAGGAGTTTTGGTATTGTGAGCTTTTTTGTATTGTATTTTCAGTGGCGGAAAGGAGAGGGTTTGCTTGGGGTTTGATAGTCAGTGTTGAGTGGGGGTTGTGTTGACTGTCTGCCTAATTAGTGGGTTGTGTGGACCATTAAAGTCTTGGGTGATCGACACGGCAGCAGTGGTGAATTTAAGGCAAGGTGTTTTTGATCAGATGCATGCGGATGTAGGGCTTGTTTTAATGTGCCAGTTGGCAAGGGTGGTAGTGCGATGATGTGGAGGCTGGTGATTGGTTGGTCCAGTGAGAGTTGTGTTTTTCTGTGTAGGTGACATATTTTTCTGGGTGAAATTTTGTGAAGATGACATTCTTAACTGGAAATTGGGTGTAGAGGTTGTACTGCTGTAGTATATTCAAACCCGTCTATCGGTTCCTTTCTTCGATGTGGTGGCCCGCAATTGAGGAGTTTGGAGAGAGAGAGAGAGAGAGATATATATATATATATATATATATATATATACAAGTTAATATCACGTTTATATATCATATTTATATTTTTTATAATTATGTATTTAAAGTTTTAACTTATTTAATTATACAATTAATTGAAAATTTAATTATTATCATTTACATTTTCATTAACTTTAATTCATACTATTAATTTAATTAGTACGATCAACTGATAAAATAGCCGCCTATTACATTAAAGGATTAACATAACTCCCCACAAATAGCTACTGGCCACTCATTGTATAATAATGGTTTGTGACTTATTTAAAAAATGTGGCGGTCATAGGTGATTGCATACGACCCTAAGAGAGTCACGTCCTAAGATCATTAGCAATTACTTTATTAGCTTATCGTGCTAAATAGACTATCGTATAAATAGGAGTTAACTGAAGTATATTGTAATAATTATATCTTTAATTAGATATACAATTAGATAAATTGAAATTTTAAGTATATAATTACAAAAAGTGTTAAAGTTTAAGTGTAAATTATAACATTATTCCTATATATATATTATGGATATGGCTATATCATATGCACCAACAATGACATTCATTTGTCTAATTAGTATTTGGACACAAGAAACTATCAAGTTTTATATAATTGGATATAGATGAATCTTTTAACTTTAATAAAAGATGAAATTCATCAGTTTTATAAGATATTTTAGAAGCGGTAGATTTTATTTTAGTGTAAGTTTTAGTGTGTTATAGAGTGTGAAGTGATACATTTGTGTTCTAAATTTTTGAAATATGTATTTATGAGATAAGATAATAGAATTAGTATCAATATCTAATATCTTACGGTTCATGTATTGACTCATTGCTACATCTCACAACCAATAAAAATAATAACAACAAATGATCAAGAAGGACCTTAATGTCGACCTAATTTTAGTTGAATTTCACGTATAAACGCATGTAGTATATATATTTTCTGATGGAATATTTTGATAGTATTCAGGCAAAGAAAAATTTATACGAATGTGCACAAATTATTCAATAGATTACATCACAAATGGAGAAAATTTTTATTGACACTAAATAGTTTCGTTGTCAATGTTTTGTACTTTCACTAATTACAACTTATTATATGAGAAATAAACAAAAAAAGGGATGTATATATAATATGTCTTTTATGCGTGGACAGACACGAATACCACATAGAGAGTAGAGATAAAATTGCATACTTAAATAATAATCTTTTGTATTTTATTTTGATGGGCTTTCATATGACATGCTTCTAGTTCCAGTGTAATGTCATTTCTATGCTATACGAAGCCATGTAAATTCAATATTCAACATACAAAGTATATACATTGATAAATAACTACTTATTGAAAACTAAAAATTACAACATACCTATATATGTACAACACTTTTTATGAACACTAGTTAATATATACATGTCGACTATAGATTTTATCGATAGAGATGAAATGGATTGATACTTGGAAAAGCTGTAAGTAAGCCTACAAAAGAGAGTACAGTGAGATATGCTAAGGTGTTATCTGACGTAGCCATTTTAATACTTAAATCAATAAGTATAGAAGAGTAGATGTAAGAGAGTAAGATAACTTGAGTGCTTAACATATGCAAAGAAGTCAAGATCGTTTACAATTAGAGAGCTTCGTCCATATATAGGCAAGACTTGGTGAGAATCTAGGGACATGTCTTGCACGTTGTACTATCTACTAATCTTAAAGAGTAGAGGACGTGGTAACCATCATGTCCTTGATATATAGCGATTTTTGATGATTGGGAGCTTGATAATTTGGTCCTTGTTTAGTGATTTCCCATATAGATCGATCATGGAGAGATTACTTTAGTCTTGGGTTGAAACGTGTTAGCTGATAGCCTAGAGAGGTTGACATGGGTTTAAAAGACTCATATATAAAATCTCCTTATCAACAATACATATATATGTGTGTATATATATATGTATATGTTTGTAAGTATAGTAATTTTTCATTAAGTGTATCGTATTGCTTGATTTTTACATCTATCTAAAATAAGTAATAATGAGGAAATTATACATTATAGGATATTATATATAATATCACGTTTAATATAAGAGAATGGTCTATAATTCAATAGAATGGATTTGAATTAGTTGAAATGGAATATAACGAAATCAAGATCAAAATTATAAATCCATTGCTATGTTTGGAAATGCCAAACAAATGGAATAGAATGTATATATAATAGTTTTGTGAAAAGTACCTTTAATAATTGGATGTCATGAAATTCATTTAAAGTTAAATAAGTAATTTTTATAAATAACAATTAATGAGGGAGGAATAAAGGTGATGTTATATTAATAGGTGAATCCGTCTTTCAAATATACTTTCAAATACGAGGAAAGAGAATGAAATCAGGAATTACCATTTCATTTCATTAATTGCCATGTCTTAATAGTGATATAAATGATAGATAAACTATGAATTATTGGGTAATATTTAAAATATTAGCAATAATAGATATATCAGCCACGACATGGGTACAAGTGATATATGTTGACGGGTTAATATAATAAGGGATTTCAATATAAAAATAATTAGACTGTTTAAGGAGCCGGTTCACACAAAGTTAGAATAACATTTTGGCGAGATTATCGTATAAAGGATACAAAACAAATTAGTCGTGAACATTTTGAGAGACGTCTCTCTGGTCATCATTTTGAGAGAAGGGGTTACTAAGAATAAAACTGATTTCACACAAAAAAAAATAAAAAATTGAGCTTATCAGATTTTTTTTTATGTGAACATTAGTCTCGACCCACATTTAATAATAATACCTTAGTCGATATATTGAAAATATTAATGTCTCACTAGAGAATTATATGTTAAAAGCGCATACATTAAAGAAAGATATTAGGATTTTATTATTCTTGAATCAGCAAGCATCTATATCCAAAATAAATCTATCATATATACTTATATTTGTGGTTTCGTTTGTTTATTTTTTATTTTTAGATAACTTTCCTTTATAGCTTAAGAAAATGGTATATATCTATTAATAAAGCAATCCGGGGAGATGAGATCTATGGTATTAGATCAATAGACATGTAACATCTCCCATTCAATAAAGTATTAGAAACCTATAATATGGGAAAAAAAATCACGTATAAAGGACGGAAATTTATCATCTCAGCCATTGATGATCCTATGCAATGGAAGATGAAACACTAGAGAAGTGTAAACAAAATATCCAAATAATACAAGAACTTCAAAATAGAATACGAAAGAAAAATGTTTAATGAAAAATAGAAAGGACTATCTTGAGGTGACAATGTTTATTGTTTCCCCCACCACCCCGGTAATATAGGCTGTGCATTAATAGATCATAAAATATGTAAATTGGAGAGCAATCAGATGGGGATGGGTATTGTAGGATATGAATATTAGAAGTAGGATTTTTCTTCATAGAGAGAAAGATAGAATTGTAAGGGAGATTGATTCTATATTTTCTAGTTAATTGTTGGTTTAGTTGATCAAGATAATATATACTAAAAGGAACCTATTTTTCACCTTAAATATCCACTTAGAATATATTCAATCATTCAATCATGTAGAGTAGAATAGGTGTTAGGTTTCAATAATGTTTCTTAACTTATTTTGACCATACACTATAGATTAGGGAAAATATACTATAAAATTATTCTAGCCAAAAACAAAAGTACAAAATTTTAAGATCATTTTAATTTTTGTCATTGCCAATTTTATGCCATTTAGAAAATGTACCTTATAAGAAACTTATAATTATAAAATAGTATATTAAGATAAATTACAATCCCAAGTATTCTTCGATCCTCATGAAAAATTGATTTCTTTTACCTAAAACCATTTATCTTATTAAGTTTGGCCCTTTAAAGAACTCCTTTTCAATATGTTTAGTTGGCTTTATAGAGTTAAATGGAATAACTATTCATTCCCAACAAACTTACTGTACATTTAATTAATGAAATATTTATTTCATAAAATCTCTACTGTTACAAAATAAAAAATTATGGTTTCTTCAAAAGACTAAAAGAATAGTTATGCCTCGTTTTTCTAGTATATTTTGAAATCTATTCATGAAATTTTAGTAAACAGTTAAATCATGATCAAGAGTATTTTGGTATTTTATGTATATTCATAGTATATTACTGATATTAATTTAAATACAATTAAAAAATAATAATTATCACTTTTCTATTCTATTCTCTAAATAAATATAATTCTATTATTATTTTATTTTCATTCATAAAACCAATAGTGCTTCATGGAATAGAACACAAAATACACCAAAAGCAGATTATTATTACTTAGAACATCCATCAAGTTTAGTGAATGAGTTCCATTATTTTCTACAAATGATTAAAAAATTGTCATAAAGTCTTTGCAAATCTTTACATTCTCTTTTTGGTCCATCCGTTGCCCACTAAGACAAAGTGATTCTTTTCTTCCTTACCCATAAAAAGTTAACAAAGCATAAAAAGGAAATGATAAGTCAAACGAAAAGCAATGTTTTCCTTTGTCTTAAGCCCTTAGGCAATGGGAAATGGAGAAGCAAATGATGAGATTCCTCTCAATTGCCACCACTTTGTGCCATGCACTTTGTCTTGTTATGTTGGTTGTTGGAAAAAGAGCAACTAGTTCATGCCTCATCTTTAACATAGTTCAAACCGGAACAACATAAGTCTTGTTGCTTTATTTGCATCAAGAAGGAATGACCTTAAAACCGTAAATTGAAAAAAATTGAATCGAATCAAATGGATTTTCTATAATTGATTTTCATTTGAAATTGCAAAACCGAATAACTTGATATAAGATATCTCAAATTAGGAAGAAATAAAAAAAAAAAGTTGTAAAAAATGATTGTATGCGTGAAATAAGTATAAGATTACATAGATATCACATAATATATTCTCTAAACTTTAGGTTAAATATGTTTACTTAAATGGTGTGTATATATATATATAAACATATATAATTCTATAGGACATACTATATGTTACATAATATACTTTATAAACATATGATTAAATGTATAGTACATACATAACTATACAGCAAAATAAAATTAAACAATTAATCATTCTTATATCATAAATAATATCACATATATAATAATCTCACATATAGTTATTATATTGCAATAATTTCTATGTAATAAATGTTTGAAATATATATAACATTCAATTACACTCTATCATTGTTAGTTTGGTTTGATTTTGCTCAATTAAAAATATCCTTGAAACTAAACTAAATTGTACCACCGCTATTCATATGGAAGAAAACAAGAATGATGAGAGTACTTGGCACTGTAAAGCATATTTAATAGAGCTACTACAGCAACTTACTTCAATCTGCAGCTTATTTCAGTCTTCTTATTTTATTTTACACGTATACTTATTTATTTGTAAACATTTTTTTCTTGTTATGATTATTAGTTTATATAGGTGGCATATAGCTGGAAATAGTTAGACTAGTTGGAATTAGTTTAGCTGAGTTGTCAGTAGTCTATAGATTAGTTTGTGTTGTATATAAGGATTTGGTTCTATACACTAAAAACTAACTGATCATTTTCATTTTATCTATTCATTTTTTTTCCTTTTGAACTCTTGATTAGTACAAGTATCAACAAAGATTAACCTGTTTTGCATATATTGCAAGCTCAAAAAGTCTAATTTTCACATGGTATTAGAGCTATACTAGTAAGATCTTTCGTTTCATTTGATTTTTGTTTAGATAAAAAAATTTTTATGATGAGCAACCAAACAAATCAAGCTTTGGTTACTGCAGTAGAACCAAACATTTGGGATTGGTAATATTATGTTTAACAGATTAAATTACTTATCTTAGTTTCGATCAATAAAAATGAGACTTAAGCAAAGCTTAAAATAGGGTTTATTGATGGTGTAATTAGAAAACCTATTGATAATTCTCTAAATTGTTAAATGGAAAAAAAAAAGTGATTATATGGTTTACTGTTGGCTTTTAAACTCTATGCTTAATAAGATTTATCTGAATTTGTTATAGTTAGAGTTTACATATAATCTTTGGAACCAAGTTCAAGAATAGTATGGTCATAAGAATGCACCTTTGGTTTATTAATTACAACATGAGATCAATAATTTGAAGTAAATGAATCAATCCATTAGTGTCTATTACAATAAAATGACAAAGTGTTGGGACAAGCTTCAAATACTTCATGCATATCCATCATGTTCTTTTGGTAGACTAGATTATTGCATGTGTGAACTTAAAAGAGAGAATTGTGCAATTTGACTTTGAAACTAGGTTGATTTAATTTTTGATGGGGATTAATGAAGGATATGAAGTTGTAAAGAGTCAAATCTTGGCTACTGATCCTTTGCCAATCGTAAGTAAAGCTTTCTATTTGGTTCAGCAAGCAGAAAAGCAAAAATAGATTTCTTCATTATGTTCATCTATGCAGGATGCTTCGGTTTTTCAATTAGAAAGGTCAGACAAAGGTGTTGGTACAAAAAATATAGCTAATAAGAAAAGAACTAAGAGAAGTTTTTGTCAACATTGCAAATCTAAGGGACATGTTGTAGAAAATTGTTTTCAACTAATAAGATATCCTAAGTGGTATAAGAGAAGACATGATGGCAATGTGAAAGGAGTTTATAATGTAGGGACTATAAATTGTGTTTTTGACAAGTTTGCTTCACCTTTGGATGACTTTATTTATGTAAGCACACTAACTTCTTTCTTATAATCTAGCATGGTAGATCATTAGCTTGTCCAAAGTATTTGCATCGAGATGTTTAAGTTGATGCAAAACAAGCATTACCAACAAGATCAAGAAATTGTAGTTGTTAATGCCATTCAATTCATTGGTAACTCTCATTCTTTGTGTTTTAATGTTGTGAGTAAATATGTTATTTCTTGGATAGTTGATTCGAGAGTCATGAATCACATAACACCATATTATACACTTCTTTTCAATACACAAACACATGAGTATCCAATTATCATTAAACCCCTTGATGGCACTACCAAAACTATTTAGTTTATTGGTTTAGTTCATGTTAATGTAGCTTTAACTCTTGCCAAAGTGTTCTATGTAACAGATTTTTCTTACAACTTGTTTTTAGTACATGAAGCTTTGCTTGATAGTAACCTAGTAGCAAAGATGATTCCTCATTTTCTGCCTTCCAGGAGCAAAAAAATAACCAAGTTATTGCTATGGCATCTCACTTACATGGATTATATTTGTTGCATTCTAAAGTTTTTGAGCACTCTAGTCAACCTACTAACTCTTTAAAACTTGTTTAGTCAATCTTTCATGTAATAAACTTTACATCTTTTGCATCAATGTTTGGGACACATTTCTTTGTGCAAATTAAAGCACTTAGATACTTGTAAAGGGCTGGATATGAATAATTTTTTGTGTGAGACTTGTTATGCAGCAAAAATTCATTAAATTTCTTTCGAAAGGTATGTTAGCAAATCCACTTCTTTATTTAAATTAGTCCATGTTGACATTTGGGGACCTTATTCTTGTACTTCTATTTTAGAAGCTAGTTATTTTCTAACAATTCTAGATGGTTATAGTTCGCATACATGGACATACTTTCTCGATAATAAATTATAGATGGTTGGGGTTCCAAATATGTTTGTTTGTCTTATTAAAAATCAGTTTAACTGGGTTCCTAAAGTCACAAGATCAGATAACAGGATGGAGTTTTTGTCACACAATCGTCAATCTTTATTGCATCATTTTAGCTTCATACACCAAAAGTCTACTCCTTATACTCCATAACAAAATGGTAAAGTGGAGGGGAAACATAGGTATATTATAAATATGGCAAGAGCTCTATGAATCTAAGCTTCTCTACCAAAAGAATTTTAGGGAGAATGTGTTCAACTGCTACATACTTGATTAATATCTTGCCTCTGTCTCGGTTGAATTGGAAGTCCCCACATGAAATACTTTTTGGAATAAAACCTTCTTATACACACTTGCAGGTGATGGGTTGTTTATGTTTTGCTATTAACAACACTCCTCATAAAGATAGGTTTAAGTCTAAAGCTATCAAATGTGTCTTTCTTTGGTATGTGCATGGCTAAATGGGCTATAAGCTCTTTAGTTTATCTAATAAGAAGGTCTTTATTAGTCAGGATGTAGTGTTTCATGAGCAAGTATTTCCATTTTGTTCATCTAATGATGTTTCTAGATCTATAACACATCCTCTTGTTACTTTTACATTAGATGTTACCATTGTTGATATTTCTTCCAGCTCACCCTCAATCAGCTGTCTTTTATGGTTAATCATGTCCCTATTGATTGTGCTTCTGTTTCCAATACATATGTTTCACATTTTCCATCTACTTCAAACGTCAGGCACCAGGCAGTTTGCTAAAGTACACCAACCCTCATCTTGGTTGCAAGGTGTGTAATCTTAATAATGTAGTAACAACATCACTTGTTTAATGTTCATCTACCATTAGCCTTGTTACTTTTTCCATAGTCTTATATCCTTTTCTTACCAAGACTACATTTGCACCCTTTCCCGCTAACTATGATGAATTTATTGGCTAACATATTGATGCGAACCGTGACCAAGAATAGATAAAGTCGGTCGTTGAATAGGTCCAAGCTTACTGAAAGCTTAAAAAGGAAGTGATGGGAAATGTGTGAGAGAACAAAAAGCGAATGAAAAGTAAGCAAAATTCCACGAACAGCTCTAATGGATATGACTCACCAATGGAACTTTCGAAGACTCACTATACAACTCAATTTGATGCACAAGATGGTTTGGTGACATTACTTAACACCTAGCCTTGTTGAAGGATTAGGATAAGAGTGAGATAAATGTAAATAAGCATTGTTTAATAGAAGAAAAATGTCAAGTGTATTAATGTTCAAAATTTGATTACGGCTACAAATACAAGGGGTATTTATACCCAATAAGTTAGGGCAATTCACCTAAAAGGGAAAAGACAAAAAGGGTATTACCTTAAAAAAGTAATGTACAAGAAGACAAAAGGGTAAAAATGAATATTTAAGAAAAGCAATGATTAGTGTGGCAAATTCTATACGTGGTGCTATACATGTGGCGATGATACATTGGCGAGGTCATTAGAGGATGTGGGCAAAAGAGTATGATCAGATTGCTAGTTTGAGTAGGGATGGCTAAGGATTAGCCCGAGGTCGCTCTTTCAATACCTAATAAGCTAGCTTCTGTGTTAGGGTCCTCTTGTAGGGCACAGGTACAAAGGTGTGATGGAAGGGCAACTTAGGGTTAAAACCATAGACCACTTTAAAGGGGGTCTACTTAGTGGTGTTATGCATTGTTTGATTGTAAGTGAATTTAACCACTGGCAAGCAAATGTCCCAGTTAGCCAAGTTCTTACCCATTGCAGCTTGGAATAGTGATCGCAAAATGCGATTAACCACCTTTGTTTGGCTGTCAGTTTAGGAGTGATAGGAAGTATTGAATAATAGTTTGGTCCCCATCCGATGCCACAAAGTCCTTTAAAAATAGCTTAAGTACTTTAGGTCTCTATCGGAGACTACACTCTTCAATACGCCATATAACCGTATAATCTTCTATAAGTAAAGAGAAGCAATAGTTGAAGCTTCATTAGTCTTGGAACAAGGTACAAAATGTGCCATTTTGCCGAACCTATCCATGACAACCATTACAAAATCTTTGCCTTGGGTAGTTCATAGTAGTCTGAGAACAAAGTCTATTCTCAATTTGGTCCATGGCTTCATTGGAACAGTTAAAGGCATTGCTTTCCCTTGTTCAGCTAGGCACTTAGCCTTCATGCACACGGCATAGCTTTCAACAACTTGGTGCACATCTCCCCTCATTCTCGGCTAAAAGAATCAACCACTCAGTAATTCATATGTTCTTTTCTCTCCAAAATGTCCAAATAGTCCTCCATTGGAGGCTTCCTTGATCAGCAACTCCTGAAGTAAACAGGTTGGTATACACAATTTCCCTCATTGGAATAAGTATCCTTCCTCCATATGAAACTCGTCCACTATCCTTCCATCGACACAACACGTAAGTATAGGCTTAAAGTGTAGATCCTCAAAATATCGTTCTTTGATACTCGCAATCCCAAACAATCTAGTCTACAGTTCATTCAGAAGTGCACACCTTCTCAAAAGAGCATTTACAACTACTTTGCTCTTCCCTACTTGTATTTCATCACGAAATTGAATCCCCCAAGGAATTTAATCCATCTCATCTGCTGCTTCGACAATTTGGTTTGACTTCGGAGGTACTTTCGGGGACTTATGGTCAGTATAAACGATAAATTCTCTTAGCAGTAGATGATGCTGTCACACTTGCAGTACTCAGATCAGCACCAAGAGTTCTTTGTCATACATAAAGTAATTTAGTTAAGGTCCTCTAAGCTTCTCACTATGATAGGTAATTAGTCGGCTTTCCTACATCAAGACAATGCCTATTCCAATACCTGATGTGTCACTCAAGCATCTACTTTTTGGATTGGCTCGGTACTTGACTGAGCTCGGTGACTTCTCTACCTTGGTCGGCTAGTCAACAATTTGGTTGATACTCAGCTCCTTCTCTGTCTCTCTACTCATTGAGCTATTCTAATGGCTTCATCCATTACAGTAAATTGTTGGAGTTCCACAATGTCTCCAATGTTACCTCTGAACTTCATAAGGAATTTAGAGACTATTTGTGCTGGTGGTTTCTCTACTTCACATCGGATCATGAGCATTTGGAATTCTTAGATATACTCATTAACTGTTCGGCCTCCCTATCTCAACTCCTGAAGCCAAGTAAAGGTATCTTGCAAATAAGTATTCAGCACGAACCTGTTTTTAAGGATTCTTTTCATTTCTGGCCAAGTGTTAATCTCTTAGTAACCTTCTCGTCTCTTCGTAGCCTAGAAATTCTTCTACCACATAGTGGTATATCCAGAGAACTCAACAATAGCAATTCTCACTTTCTTGTATTCCTTGTATTGATAATAATAAAAAATATGCTCCACTTTCTCTTCCCATTCTAAATATTCATCAATACTCTTAGATTCTTGAAGCTCGGAATCCGAAGCTTCACATGGTCAGATGCTCTAAGGGCTCGAGCTTGCTCTTCTCCAAAATACTCTTCCTCTTCTTCGTCTTCTTCGTCTTCTTCGTCTTCTTCATTCAGTTCTCTCAAGTCTATCCTTTGTCTTACTCGTCCGCCTATTCCTCCACCTTGAACTGGTTGAGCTAAGTTCTGACCTTTAACAGGTTGAGTAGCTTGTGGGGAATTTTGCGTGGCCTTAGTCGGTCGGCAAGCCAATGCATGAACAGCTTGAGTCAAATCTACCAAAAGGTTAGTGACCTCATCAAGTCTCTCATCAATGCTCTTAGGGGTTCCCTGTGACTATTGGCTATAGTAGATAACTTCATTGTTGTCATCTTCAACACCAATGTTTACACTTAGGTTTGTCATCTTCTCCTTAGATTCAAAGCTCAAACTTCTCAACTAGGTGTTTTAGCAAACACTTCCATAAACCAGAAGGTAATAGCTAACAAGCACAACAATTAAATAAACACAATAACTTACTTTGTTTTACACATGTAAAATAGGGTATAAATAGAACTTCAAAAACAAACTACAACTTAAACAAAACCTCTGCTCTAATACTAAGATAATACAAACCATGAATAAAAATGGACAAAGTCGGTCACTGAATGGGTCTAAGCTTACTAAAAGCTTAAAAAGGAAATGATGGGGAATATGCGAAAGAACAAAAAGCGAATGAAAAGTAAGCAAAATCCTATTAACAGCCCCAATGGATATGACGCATCAATAGAACTTTCGAAGACTTATTGCACAACTTAATATGAAGTACGAGATGGTTTGGTAAGGTTACTCTCCACCTAGCCTTACTGAAGGGTTAGTAATGTTTACGAGAAGAAAAATGTCAAGTGTATTAATGTTCAAAATCTGATTACGGATACGAATACGAATACAAATACAAGGATTATTTATACCCAATAAGTTAAAGCAATTTGCTTAAAAGGGAAAAGACAAAAAGGGCATTACCCTAAAGAAGTAATGTACAAGAATACAAAAGAGTAAAAATGAATATTGGAGAAAAGTAATGATTAGTGTGACAGATTCTACACGTAGTGTTGTACACGTGATAGTGATACATTGGCGAGGCCATTAGAGGATGTGAGCAAAAGAGTATGATCAGATTGTTGGTTGAATAAGGGTGACTAAGGATCAGCTTAAGGTCACTCTCTTGACACCTCGGCAAGGATAAGGCTGAGTAGTTGATTGGCTCGGACGTGAGTGAATACTTAAGAATGGCTTGATTATTTTGGTAATCTACATTTCAATATACTTTAGAGAGATGGGTAGTCATTCGACTCGATATATAGAGTGACTCGGCAAAGGGATACTCGACTTTAGTAGGAGTTGATTGGAGTAGGAGGATCTGTCTTGCTAGTCCTTTTAGTCCATGGGCTCAACTGTGGGTTAGAGGCCCAGTAGCTTAATTCATATCACATAATTAACACCCAAGAACCTTTTTGTTACTCCTAAGCATTAAAACATAAAGAATAGGTATTAGTTATGGACAAGGAACTTAAAGCTTTATAACTTAATAACACTTCTAATAAAAAGTCTATTAGTTCTAAATGGGTTTATAAAATTAAGCATAGTCTAGTGGTTCTATTAAAAGATACAAAGCTAGGCTTGTAGCTAAATAATGTGTCTAGGAGCTCAGTAATTATTAGGATTTACCATCGAGAATTGCAACCAAACGAGTCCTTCAAGATACCATAAAAAGGAAATGGATAAATTGTCAAACACAGTAGCTTTCGTAAGCTATTTAGAGGATATGTCACACCAGCAAACACATACTTCACTTGATATGGCACATAAACTAATACTAAGGTTCATTCGTCACTAATCTTGAGTTACTCAACAAGGTTAAATAAGAGTGGAGGAAAAATATACTTGAAGAGGGATATTACGCAAGAATAAGAATATTCATTAAGTGTTAGGTATATCATGATTTTGACTATAAAGAAAAGAGACTATTTATAGTAAATCTTTAAGGCAATAAGGAAACTTAAGTAATTATAATAAAGGGTAATACAAAATACATTACCAAAAGGGTAAAAGGGACAAATAGGATAAAGGAATATAGTACAATGTTAGAAAAAGGAATGACAGGTGGCATGTTGCGGTTGGGTCCATGTTCGAGAGTCTTGGGACGTTATGGTTGAGCTGTACCGATGTTGGGAATGCTACTAATGAATGGTATTTAGAGTTGTTGAGAAGAATAAGGGATGCTGCTATTTGGTAGACCAAGTAAGTAGAGCTTAGCATGTTAAGGGCTCGGCCTCAGTAATCATCATGTTTGTAGACAGGAAGAGTAAGGCTCAGTGTGTAGTTGCCTTGACCTCAGCATACAGTTGGTGGGCCTTAGTAGTTCAATATGTTAGAAGAGAAGGGTTTGGCACATGGTCACCTCAGCCTTGATATTCAATAGATCAGCCTTAGAAGTCGATGTGTTGTTAACTAAGCAAGGGTCAGGGCAAAGTAGGGTGCATTCAAGCTGAGACTTCAAAGAGTTAGCCCATTATTCTTTCGCATACTGGTGCTCATCCTTAGTAGGCTAATGAGAGATAATCCTTCTAGCAAGACATTGTAGGCTTCGGAGATAAGTATGAATGAGGGGTCCAAAGGTTGGAAGTTCATTAGTTCCCTAGGGTCGTTGAAGATTTGCTCTCAAATATTGATTTTCTTCTTCTTCTTTTGGCACATAGGGTATCGAGTAAGTGATGTTGAAAGTAGGAGATACACCATATCCTTTAGGCAGCTCTAGCTCATAGACATTGTCATTGATATGCTGAAGGATCTTAAATGGTCCATCCGACTTGGGGGATAACTTATTCGCCCTCTTCCCTAGAAAATGCTCCTTATTGAGGTGGATCCAAATAAGGTCTTTTAAGTTGTAAATGACTTGCCTCTTATCTCAGCTTCCCTATTCCTTCAATTAGGCTACAGTCTTGGCTAGTTGCTGGGCAACCTTCTAATGCAACTTCTGGAACTCTTCAGTGCACTGCAAGCCTACTTAACTTTCTCCTTGAAAGGTTAGGTAGATAACCATATCCAAGGGTAAGTTCAAGTTAAGTCCATAGATGACCTCAAAAGATGACCTTCCTATTGAATTATGAGTGGAGTATTTGTAAGCAAACTTAATGATGGGCAAGCATAGATCCCAATCATGTAGATTCTTTCTAACAGTAACTCGAAGGAGGTTACCTACGATTTGGTTCGCAACTTCTATGTAGCTATCTATTCAGGGGTAACAAGAAGTATTAAACATGAGTTTAGTGTCGAGCTTTTTCTATAGTGTTCTTTAGAAGAAGCTCGTGAACTTCGAATCATGATCAGACACAACACTCCTTAGTACTCTATGCAGCCACATAATCTTCTGCAAAAAGAGGGTAGTAATAAATAGAGCATCATTAGTTTTGTGGTAAGGGATAAAGTGGCTCACCTTATTGAATCGATCGACCACCATCATAATAGAATCATATCTCCATGGTATTCTAGGTAGGCTAAGCATGAAATTCATGCTTAGATTGGTTAATGGTCGTTCAAGTATAGGTAGAGGCGTGTAATCTCCATATGGCTCCTTCCTTCCCTTAGTTAGTTTGCATGCTCTGCAACGTTCAAGTATATTGTGTACACCCTTGGCCAATAGAAATGTTCTTTCAACAACTCGGCTATTCTCTTCCCACCAAAGTTGCCGGTTAAGCCTCCAGCATGAGCTTCTCGGATAACTAATTCCTTAGCAAAACCATTCAGTACACAAATTTGCTTACCCTGCATTAGAAACCCTTGACTCAATTAAAACCCATCCACTACTCCTCTTATGTTACATTTGGCTACTAAGGGTCCAAAATGTAAGCCCTACAATCTAGTGTTCAGGGATTAGATTCGTAAAGTTTAGGGCAATTGAGTAAATTATCCAATAAAGTTCAAATTTTATGATGAAGTTAGAAATATTAGTAAAAGTGATATTGTGATTTTGGATTTAGGAAAATAAATAATTAAATAATATAATATTGAATTATATGTAAATTTTCCATTATTTATTGAAAATGCATAAAATGAGTTTTGATAATTAACAAATTGATAGAGATAAATTATATGCACACTAAAAATCATGAAATAACTTAAATAATATTTATAAGTATTTATTTGTACCATATATATATATTTACGTATAAGTAAAATATGTGAAATTACTAAAATGCTGGAAATATACTAAAATAATGCTAAATAATTAAAGAAAATTAGAAAAAAAATCAAGGGAAAATTTAAAAAAATAAGAAAAAGTGTAAAATGGTCTAGAAATGGGGTGTGGCATGTTGTGGAGTGAAGAAACAAATATAAAGTAAAAAAGAAAGAGATAAGAGACACTTGGTACAAAATAAATCAAGATAAACCCCTAAAAACACTACTATAAATTCAGGTCAACCCAACCAAAGATCATTTTAGTCAGTTGTGAGTTCAGAAAAAATTGAGAGAGCTTAAGAAGAAAGGAGAGGGAATTTTTAGAAAAAATAACAAAATCTAGCGCAAATAGAGCTTTAGAAGGAAACCAATACTTGACGACTACCTAGGAGTAAACGGCTACCACCATAAGATGGTGATGGCAGTGCCTAGACTGGCCAACAAGGCCATGGTAGTAGGAATTGGCGACGTCAGTGAGTTCCGATTTCCTCCTCGATTTTTGTTAATTTATAAAAAATAACAAATAGTTATGGAAAATTATGAAATTTGTTATTTTAAAATATTTTTGTATGTAGATTTAGAAAAAAAATATCAATTCGATAAACTTATGACTCGGGATATACTGTTCTTAAGAAATAACTAAACTTAAGCTAGTTTTCGATATTAAAATAAATAACCTTAAAAATGTAGTTTTAACTTCAAAATTTTTGTATAGACTATTTAGGATAAATATTATAGTGCTATGAAGATTTTTTCATAAATTTAATTTTCTAAATTTTTAGGCCCTAAAATCATGCATAAAAGATAATATTTAGGTTTAATTTTGTAATTTAATGTTAATTTGGTAAAAATTATGATTTAGTATATACTTAGATATTTTAGAATGTTAATTACTGATGTAGTATGATATTAGTAATATTTGGAGTATTAGAAGTATGTATTATGTATAATATGTGATAAATAAAGGGTAAGAGAGTATAAATAAGCTAATATTTTGATTTAGGGTAAATTAGGTATAAATTCTGATTTGGAATGAATTTTGGATATTTTGAAATGTTAGTTGATGTTGAGAGATGATATTTGAAGTGATAGGAATATTAAATGTGTATATTATCTACATATTAGGTGATAATATATAATAGGTAAGTAAAAGAAATGAATGAGTAGGAAAGGTTAAAATTGATATTATAATAATAATAATAATATATAATCAATCTAGTAGGAAACTAAAATATAGGTTTTTATATGAAATATGTAAAATTTTATTACATCGAAAGTAAATTCTGTAGTTAAGTTAGGATAAGAGGTATACTGTATAAATTAAAAATACTAGTTAGGGGTTAAATATGATATTACGGATACTTGAAAATAATTTCACATTATAGGTTGAAATGAGTTTCTAAGGTTTGCATATAAAACTATACTCAAAAACTGAACAAAAACCTAATTTAAAAATTGATTCGGTAATTGAACCATAACTTAGCCTGAATTAAGAATAATTATAAAAAACTTGAAAACCTGAATAAATAGGTATATTAAACCTTAAACAAAATATAACAATAAGTGTTATAAGATAAAATCAATCTATAACAATTATGTGAAAACTTAAATAACCTTTATATTATAGAGATTATTGGCATGATTAGTGTGAGTCGCACATCGAGTGAGCAAGCGAGGAGTCTAGATAAGTTAGGATTAATACGTTACTGTATTTTAAAATACTAATCTATAATACTTGGAGGCTTGAAATTGTACTTAATTGTGCTTGTTAGATAGTTGGCTATGTATATGCATTCATTCGGAGTTGATGATATGATTCTAATTTGCTGCTTTGCCTTATATTTGTGTGATTTGTTTGAAATAATTGAACACTTTAAATTGGATTTAACTAAATATTTGACTCATAAATCTAAATTGGACCTGCATAGCAACCCATTAAAGGAACATTATGATTTTTTGGCTAAATATCGACTCCTTCGAAAGGGAGAGCGCTGGATAGCATAATTAATCCATTTTTCATCTTTAATTGAACTAAGTGATAAATAGGGAGGTTGTAGTAAAGGTGAAGTCAATGATTCAAAGGTAGTCATGGGAGAAATGGTGGCTCCATTGTACAAGCTTAGGTTTGGTCATGAATTGTGGCATTAATGAAAACTACTCAACCCGAATTAAAGNACTAAATCTCCTATTTAGCTTCAAGCTCGCATTTTGATTGGTACAGTTTAAGATGTTTATATGAAAATTTTAAAATTTTCTTATATCAAAAGTAAATTTAGTACTTAAATGAGGAATATAATGTACTGTACCAATCAAAATGCGAGCTTGAAGCTAAATAGGAGATTTAGTATTTGGATGAATTTTCTATATTGATTTGGAAGGAATTCTTAAGGTTACATATAAAGATCATAATCAGAAGTTGAATTAGAAACTAATTCAGAAATCCTTATACTTGTAATAGGGGATTAATGGCCAGTTTAAAACTTGTGAATAAAACTATAATTAAAATTTGGATTAGGCATTGACTTAGAAGTTGAAACAAAACTTAGCTTAAAATAAGGATCATTGTAAGGGACTTATATCTAAACAACTAAATGAAGAAAAACCCTAAACTAAAGATAACATAAATGAACTACAGAATAAAGTTTATAAAAGATAGTTATATATGTACTAAAACGATATTTGTATTATAGGGATTATCGGTAATGACTTATGTAAGTCACACCTTAAGTGAGCAAGTGGAGCATCTAAGTAAGTTGGGGATTAATATGTTACTGTATTTTGGAGTACTAGTTTATAATACTCGGAAACTTGAAATTGTACCTGAATGTGTTTATTAGATCGTTGATTGTGTGCATGCTTGTATGTGCTTGCTTTTGAGTTTGATGATATGATTCTAGTTTACTGCTCTAGCTTATACTTATGTGATTTGTTTAAAATGATTAAACACCTTAAATCGGATCTAACTAAATATATGACTTGTAATTCTAAGTCGAACTTACATAGCAAACCATTAAGAGAAACATTAGGGTTCTTTAACTAAATACTAACCCCTTCGAAAGGGATAGTGCTAGATAGCATAATAAGTCCCTTCTTTATCCTTACTTGAACTAAGTGACAGATGAAGAGGTTATGGCAAGAGTGAAGTCAATGGTTCGAAGGTAGTCATAGAAGAAGTGATGTCTCTATTGTACAAGCTTGGGTTTGGTCATGAGCTGTTACATAATATGGAAACTCTATAACCTAGATTAGAGCGGGTGTAATTTCTCTAATTTCATGATAAACCAGACAACGTTGCGCGATAGCATTTACTTGTATATGCATTACATCTAACTAATTTGGTTGATAATATTGTTTGTGTTTAATGTATAGTTTTAAGTCTCCATCCCAACTTATTGAGCGGTTGATTGCTCCCATCTCTATAGATGTTGTTATAGGTGTCAGCTAACAAGTGGCCATATAACTACCATAAAGCTAACAACTACTAAAACTTAGGGAGTGAGGATATAAAACCAAGGATTTGATACATTCATAAGTTTGGATTTTATCTTTAAATCTTTTAGTAATAATTTATATATTTCTCAAGTAGATTACGATTAGGCTACTAAATCTTCTAATATACTTAGATTATTTTAGAATAAATATGTATTCTTTATAATTTCATAGGTAAATAACATGTTTATTTATAAACTGTTTACTTTAAAGAGAGTTAGTTGTAGATGCCTTGTATAAATTAGGTCTAAGATAATGGCTAAAGTGTTAGCTTGTATCCTAGAATGGTTTGCATGGCAAGAGTAATACAACTCTGCTGCTTTGAGGCATGTACAAAATACGAATCATGCTCACACTGATCAAGTAGGGTGCTAAATCCAAGTATCTTAGCTTGTAATGTTGTAATAAGAACATGTCAATGAGAAAGGGCATTGGCTACGATGTTGGTACTCTCCTTCTTGTATATGATGACATAGCTGAAAGTTTTTAGGTATTCAACCTACTTAGCATGGCATTAGAAAAGTTTTTGTTATTCTCTAAGGTGTTTGAGAGATTCGTGGTCCGTATAGACGATGAACTATTTTGGCAGTAAGTAGTGTTTCCAGTTCTGAAGTGCTCAAATAAGGGCATAGAACTCATTATACGCCAAGTAATTCAGTATAATACCTTTAAGTTTCTTGTTAAAGTATGTAACTGGTCAGCGCTCTTGCATAAGAACAACTCCGATGCTGACTTTAGATGTGTCGCATTCTGGTTCAAAAGCTTTCTTGAAGTCAAGTAAGACAAGTATCGGACAGAAGTCAATCTGGACTTAATCTCATCAAAACTCTTTTGGGTCTTCTTAGACCACTTGCATTCTGAGTTCTTCTTGGTCAGCTCGATTAATAAGGTAACTATGGAACTAAAGTTCTAAATGAATCTTTGATAAAATGAAGATAGACCATGGAAACTCCTAATTTCTATAGCATTAGTTGGTACCGGCCACTCAAGAATAGCTTTGACTTTCTTGTCATCGACTGTGATACCTCCCTTAGAAACAACATACCCAAGGAATACTACCTTACTCTAACAGAATACACATTTCTTTAAATTGTCGAATAAGTCCTTGACATGGAGGATATCAAACATAGATCTCAAGTTCGGAACATGGGAAATGAGGTTGGCACCATACACGAAAATATCATCAAAGTAGACAACAACACACTTACTAATAAATGTTCTCCAAATATGGTTCATGAGTTGCATAAAATTTCTTGACGTGTTTGTTAGGCTAAATGGCATAGCCATCCATTCAAATAGACCGTCCTTTGTTTTGAAAGAATTTTCCACTCATCTTCAGGTCTCATTCTAATCCGATGGTAGCTACTCTTCAAATCAATCTTTTAAAAGATTCATGCACCATACAACTTATTGAGCATATCATTAAATCGAGGGATTGGATACCGGTACTTAAGAGTGATTTTGTTGATTACTCGGCTATCAATATGCATTCTCTATGAGCCATCCTTTTATGACACTAGGACTATTGGTACGGCTCAAGAGCTCATGCTCTTTCGAACATATCTACAATCAATCAACTCATAAACTTGTTTCTTCAATTAGGTGGCTTGCTTAGGGTTGTGCCTATAGGTAGGTCAGTTAGGTAGAGTAGCTCCAGGCTGAAGGTCAACATAATGCTCTATACCTCTTATAGGCAGTAAACCTTTCAGCATCTCGATAGGAAATAGGTTAACATATTCTTGAAGTAATGTTTGCACCTTAGTAGGTAAGGTTCTGGCTTCTCTCAACTCTAGAATTTTCTTAACTAACAAAAGCACACACTTTTTCGCCTTGGCATATCTAAAAAATTGATCTTGTGAAATTACTATGAACTTTTGCTGTAGTGATTGAGTAATCTTTTCTTGCGACTCCTGCACTTCCTTAGGGCTTAATCTTCTTTCTATCCTTCTAGAACACATAAGTGTTCCTATATCCATCATGCAATACTCTCAGGTCAAACAACTAAGGTCAACTAAACAAGATGTGTGAAGCACACATGGGCAGGATGTTACATAGTACCTAGTCCTTGTATTTGTCACCAATAGTAATCAATACTTTAACTTACTCAACAATAGGTAGACCTGCCTTTTTATTTAGCTAATGAATCTTGTATGGCTTAGGGTAAGGGCAGGTCAGCAATTTCAGAGCCTTCACTACTCCTTGAGCTATTATGTTAGTACAACTTCATCCATCAATGATCAAAGCACACAGTTTGCCATTCACTCGGTAGTTTGTATGGGAGAGGTTCTTTTTCTACTCATTCTCATTAAATACAAAGGTATTAAGAGATCTATATACAACTAAACAGTATTCAGCTTTCATTTTAGGTGAGGTCATGGCATCGAAATCTTCTTAAAATCCTTCCAACAACTGATTAACTCTTACTTCATCTTCCCCTTCATTAGCACTCTCCACTTCAAATTGAGGCTTATCTCCTTTAATGGTTATGACGGGTTAGTTCAAGCATTGACTAGCTACGTATCTAAAACCAAGACACTTGAAACACTTGATCTCTCAAGTCTTCCTCCTTCAACGTTGACCTTAGTCCTTCTTGACCTTAAGCTCCTTAGCCTTGCTCTTACCTCGATCATCATTGGGTTTACTCGACATCTAGCCTCAGTGGTCTACATTGAAACTGAATTGAGCTCACTCATATCCAAGTCAACTCACATACTGGTTTTACTTGGCAAGCTAGGTTAGCTGCTTGGCATTCGGCTAATCTAATTTTGCCTTTGCCTTTTGACCCTATGTGTTACTCAGATGGGTTTATTTAGAGTCCTAAGCCTTTGTATCTCCATTATGTTATCAATTTCGGTCCTTAGTCTAGAAATGAACCTGCTATAGTTCCCATCTCAAGCTTGTCAACGTCATATCTGATTATTGGTAATTGGAATTCTCAAACATACTTGTCCATTAATTTGTTACCTTGCCTCAAGTCTTAGAGATGTTGGAAAGTGTCTTGTTTGCAGTATTTGGGAACAAACCTACTCCTCAGAACTCTTTTCATCTCATTCCATGTTTAGATTTCTTGTCGAGCTCTTTGGTGCATGTCTTACAACTTTTTTCACCACATTGCTACATACCTAAAAAATTCTAACACAGCTACTCGAATACAAACAATATCTTTGTAATCATAAAATTCGAATATCTTTTTAATCTTCTCCTCCTAGTCTAGGTAGTCATCAGCATTACTAGACTCATTAAAACTCGGGATCTACACTTTGAGATGTTCAGCTCCTCAAGGAGCTCTAAGCTTACACTCCTTAACTCCATCATATTACTCCTTCTCCTCCTTATACTCTTCAACTTCATCCAATTAGAGTCTTTGAGGTAGAGCTAGGTTTATGTTGATAGCTTTAGGTGCTTGATTCTCACTTATCTATCTTTTTGGCCTATTTCTCATTTCTTGGCCTTATTCAATAACTCTCTTGCGGCCTAGTCTCTACGGCCTTTTGTACAGTAATAGCCGAATTGGCCACAATAGTAGTAAGATCTTGTATCTACTCTTTAGAAGTTTGTGGGCTCTATTAAGTGATACGGCCAAGACCATGAGCATCACTTTCGGCATCATTAATTTCTCCTTCGATACTAGGATTCGACATTCTTAATACAAAACTTCTAGGAAATCCACTAGTATATAGAAAATTCTCATAACCTTTGTAAATACTAACTTACATAGTGACTTAAGGACTTGCTCTCTTTTTCCATAAGAAAACAGAACACACAAACACATATTATAACAAGAACAACTACTTTAAAGCTTAGCTCTTGATCGTAACCTTAAACTCTAATACCAAGATTATATGATATGCTTAGGAGCTTAGAAATCACTAGGGCTTACCATTGAGAATACTAACAAAATAGGTCTTTTGAGATATCGAAGAAAAGGAAATGGACAATTTGTCAAACATAATAGCTTTCATGAGCTGTTTAAAGGATATGATGCACCAATGAACACAACACGACTTAGTACTTTACTTGTATAACGCACAAGTTGATACTAAAGTCCACTCACCACTAATCTTGAGTTACTTGGTAAGATTAAATAAGAGTATAGGAAAAATGTACATGAAGAGGGATATCTCACAAAAACAAGAATATTCATTAAGTGTAAGGTATATGATGATTTCGGTTACAAGGAAAATGAACTATTTTTACTAAGTCCCTAAGATAACAAAGAAACCTAACTAATTATAATAAAGGGTAATACAAAAATACTATCATAGTATATTACCAAAAGGGTAAAAGGGATAAATAAGATAAAGGAATATAGTATAATGTCAAAAAAAAGGAATGACAGGTGGCATGCTACGGTTGGGTCTACATTCGGGAGCCTTGGGACATTGTGGTTAAGTTGTATCGATGTTAGGAAAGCTGTTAACGAATCTTACTTAGAGTTGCTGAGATGAATAAGGGATGCTATTGTTCGGTAGGCCAAGTAAGTAAAGCCCGGCATGTTAAGGGCATGGCCTTGACACTTGCCATGTCTATAGATAGGAAGAGTAAGGCTTAGTGTGCAATCACCTTTGTGTTGATACATAGCTGGTGAGCCTCAATAGTTGGCTATTTAGTATATTGGAAGAGAAGAGTTTGGTGTATAGTCACCTCAACCTCAATATTCAATAAATCGACCTCAAAAGTTGCAGGTTATTAATTAGGTAGGGGTTAAGGCAAAGCAAGGTGCCTCTAAGTTGGGACTCTAGAGAGTTGGCCTACTATTCTTTCACATACTAGTGCTCGTTCTTTGGTGGGCTAATGAGAGATAATTCTTCTGGCGAGAGACTGTAAGCCTTAGAGACGGGCATGAGTGAGGAAAAAGAAATGAGTGAAAAGAATGATGAGGTGATTGATTGGAAGTGGAGAGAGAGAGATAAAGAAATTTTAAAAAGGGAGACAATAGGGTCCTAGGGATAAAGGGAGAGGGAAAAAAAGGGTAATTGAAAGGGAAAAAAAGGGTAATTAAAATAATAATGAAGATGACAATAACAATACAAAAGTTAGATAATATTTTCTTTGAACATAAGATAATGTATACTTTATTTTTTATAATTAAAAAGCTAAAAATATCATATTAAAAAGCATAATGTTTTATTAAAGTACATGTTCGATAAAAATTTATAAAATTGTTTTAGAATTTCCAAATGGTAATTTTATCTTATAAACATATTTATTTGTTTCACATTCAATAATCATATGAAAATTGGTTGTAGCAAGTTACATCTATTTCGAATTTCATCTTTGCAAATAGTTTTCCTATAATTGTGATCGGTTTTTCTTTATTTTTTTTGTTAACACTTAAAAAATTATATACGTTTTTAAAATATCATTTGAATGAAGTTTGTATTATAACTTGTCAATATGGTGTCTTAAATGTTAAATTTATACACGGTAGGGTAACTATTGATGATCAATAACATATGATGCACGTATAGTTAATCTTAAAGAAGTTTTCATCTCATGATATGTGGAAGAATGATCTAGAAAAAGGTATGGGAGGAGGAATGGGCAAGCTTATGTCTCGTGATATACACGTGAGATGGTGGGTGGATATGATGATTTGATATATTCTTGAGTTAATGATTTGGGTATTTAATCTTATGTAAAGTTATTCTGACAAATTAATGATGTTTATAAGAAGCTTGCTATTGCTTCTAATGTTTCATATGAGGAGGGAAAGGCTCCTATATATAGATTTTGACCTTTGATCTAGATCGTTGGATAAAGTTGAGATAGATGGATCATATGAACCAATGATGGGAGCTATTGGCTCGACTCTTAGTGATCAATAGTCCGGATTCAAGCCTTCAATTCTTATATAATGTATGGGCCTTAGGCTTAACTTGAGCTAGGTTAATTCTGGTTGCTTATAAATTGAGTTTGTCTCCTTTTAAAATATACCAAGACTTTTTTGAGCATTTTTTAAAGGCCAATGAAGGCCAAACAAGGCCCAAATTAACCTAGAAAGACATTTTCTAAGTTTACTTTTCATGCATAAGACAACCAAGCAAGGTCGAGAGTGGAAAAAACAGTTTAGTGATTCTTATTCTAAGTTTACTAAGATAGATTTTCCTAAGACATCCCTAATTTAGCTCAATTATTTGAACACTATCACTAACCCATTAAAATCGGTCTATGGTATGAAATTGAGCTAAAAGCCCAGTTATCAGAATAGCCTTCCATAATTTATTTTATGGTTATACCAGTTTCTAGTGCCTTTAGTTCATGTACTAATCAGTCATGCTATGTTGTATCATGTTCATTTCGATGTCTTTCCACATCTTTTTATTGATTATGAATGCATCATATGATGTGACTAAACTAATATGATTCTAAGAGTCCAATTTATTATTATCTTCAATGAAAGTTTAGTTATATATGTGCTATAAGAAAAGTGATTTTTTAGGTTTTAAATTCTTAAATTTGATCTATCTCTCTTATTACTTATTGAGGTACTTTGTAGTTAGAGCACTCGAACACAACATAGGATAACGAAGATTGAGTCATAGAAAATGACAAATAAGAGAGAGAGATAAGAGGAGAGATAATCATAATTATTCATAAAAAGTTTTAATGGAAGGTTAGTTTAATAAAAAAAAAATAAGGTGAAGGAGAAATGGCAATTCATTATATATCAAAAGAGAGTACAAAAAGGAGTGTTATACAAAAATGCATTTTAAAATTCTAACTTATAGAGATCTAATTGAAACCTACTTAATTAACAAATCATAATTACCATTAATTTAAATAACTATTTAATTCATCATATGGAATAAATGATAATTGAATTGCATTTGAATAGAAATGGAATAGATAAGTAATAGGCTTCATTTTTTTCTTTTTGGGAAAAATTATATTTATACATAATGAATAGATAAGGAATAGGATTAAAATTAAAATACCCTTGTATTGTAAAAGAACCATTCAATCATTATCTTAACCTAAACTCTAGCCTGCAGCTACTAGAAAATACGACCACTCCTACAATCATTACTACCTACTTGACTCAGTTAACTACGTGATATAAATTTTTACTTAGCACATGATGTAAAGTATTTTACTTTATAGTTAATTATGGAAAATTGAGATGTTAAAGGTTTGTATATTGGTGAAGAAGATGGAGGGAGAAGCAAGGATAGAGAGAAATCTATAGGATTAAAAGCAAAAGTGGGGACTTTTTGCTTTATCCCCTCTTTTGTTCTATTATTTACTAATAATTCCTTTTTCCCATTAATGTGTTTCCAATTCTAGATGTGTTTTCCCAATGAAAAAGATGTTGCTAGTGAAAATGAAAATTGCATGGATGTTGGTATAAGTAAAGTAGAAGGAAGAAAATAAAAGGAAGGGTATGTGAACGTGAATAATGAATAATTATTCACTTGATCTCTCTCTGTAATAGCTATTCATATTTGGTGGGATTTCCCTCCTTATCAAATAACTATTCATGTTAAATGAATATTCTAATAGAACTCCTTTTTAGAATAAAGAAGGAATAGTTATTCCATCTACCTCTCAATGAAGTGAATAGATGATACGGTCTGACATGGAAGAATACACGATGTCCGGTATCGCACGAATCAAGGGGTAGGTTTAAATTGCGAGATGGTTTGAAGAGTAAATGAAAAGTTGAGGATTAAACAGGGGTTCCCGTGCACCAACATAATATATGATGCACTGACACCTCACATAAGCTTAGGTCGTACTTGTATAATGCACAAGTATGGTCGAAAGTCGGAAGTCACTCGCCACTAGTTTATGCTCAATGAGCTAAATAAGAGTACTCAAGAGTAAGTAGAGAAACTTAGCTCACGAAAGAGATGCTTGGAAATCAAACGTGATAACTGTTGCGGCTATTATAATATACAAGTATTTATATAACCCAATTGGGGCAAATCTTAGGTGAGAGTAAATTACAAAAAAGATTCCTACTAGTAATGGAAAGGGAATAATTTTACAAGAGTACTATTGTAATTAGGTAAAAAGAATATTTGGTGGCAATAAAGGATAGCATGGATGTTAGAAAGGGCATTGTTTTCTCATTGTGGTCCCAACAATTCTATTGGTCGAGTAAGGTGACAACTTGGACATACGTAATTGGGAAATGGGTTGTTTAGGTGGTGGCTCTTTTTGGGTTAGCTTAGGAGATCGGTTTCGAAGTGTTGTCAATTTAGCCTCAATAGTAAGTCAGGTTGGCAGTAAGTGCATTATGTACTTGGTCTTAGATAGAAGTTTCAAAGTAGGGTTGGCTCGGCATCGAGTTGATCTCCTCAGCGGTCTCTTGGATAAGATAGAGGATAGGGTAAATAAGTGGGTTGGACTAGAGAAAGCATTGCTTTGCTAAGTAAAACTCACTTCAGATGACTCGATGAACCAAATGAGTGAGCCCTCAGGCTCGAAAACGCATGATTGATCTATGATCCCTATCAATAGACCATAAGATTTAATCTTAAATCTCATATAAAGACTCACAAGAAAGCTAACTTATTTTAGAGTATGACCCTAAAACATTTATTTTGAAGAGGGTAAGAGATCAAGAAGGTTTAAAGTATAGTTATTATTAATAAGTAGGGAGCAATAAAAGAATTAAAGTATGGCAAGATCCTTTAATCCCAAATATCCTTAGCTATAAGCCACAGTTAAATCAACACGTTGAAGGGATAATTGATACACAATTTTTAGATTTGATAGAAATAAATAATAATAATAGATTTTAGGATCAAAGAAGAGTGGGGACTCTTTCTTTAGAAGAAGAGTGTAGTATTATTTTGTGTTATGCTTGTTATAATAAATGAAGCCTCTAATATAATGATTTGGCATTTTGAAAGTAGTAGCTGATACCTAGTAGCTTGATATGGACATCACAAACTAAAACAAGTGAAGCTACCTATATTGGTAAGCAATGCTTCTTCTTTTTCTTCTTCGTTTTCCCTTAGATTTATAATGCTATTTAGAAAGCAATCTAAGTTTAGATTAAACCATGTTATAATTCTCCAAGTACAATGTTGAATTTATGTTAAAGAAAGGTCTGGGAAAACTCGACATGTAATTTTTGTATCAAATTATAACCACAGAAAACTTATTTTTATAATATCATTGGACACAAGAAGTTTGGTTTAAGATGTTGGGTTTACTGGATAATAGAAAGGCAGTGTGATACGTCTCTAGGTTCAAACACATGAAGAGACACCATAACAAAACAAACCAAAACAAATAAGGAAAAAGGTTAGCAAAGTTTGGGCAGTTACCAAATAAATATGACACACCACTTGGTCCTACTTGGCCTACAATCTACTAGACTTGACATACTGGTCTGAACGGAAGGATTACTAGCCACTACTCTTTACTAAAGGGAATGAATAAGAGTTAAGAGATAACAAGAACACTAAGGTTGCTTAACTGAATAAATCTGTATTGAAAGTTGGATCCTTGCGTATAAGGAAGTGGAGGCTTATATACTTGTCTACTAAGGTTACTTTACATGTATGAAAAGACAAACAGGGTATTTTACACTTAGGTTACATGATACATACTAAAAGGGGTAAAAGAAACAAAGAATATTTAGTATGGAAAAAAAGAATCATTCTGAAATATTATGTCGGAAGATACATGTTGCTTGGTGGCTGGTCGTTAAGCATATGTTACAAAGTAGGCAGAAATAGGAGGGCGTTGCAATCAGAGGCCGACTTAATTTATTTTAGGTGGAGGACCAATTAGTTCTGAAAAGAAGTTAGTTTACTTTGGGGTTGGATGTTTATGGTCTGATTGGGAGCTCGGCTCGGCTATTTTTAGGTTGTCTCTTGGAGTAAAGCATTACTGCTGAATAGTGGTAGATCTGATGTATGTATGGATTTGATAGTCAGGTTAGTTGGAGATTAGCTCGGGGTAGGAATCCCCGTCTCAGCTATGGCTTAGAGCTAAAATCCTCCAAGTGAGTCCCTAGAGTCCTCTAGTTCGGCTATGTATGATCGGTTTGAGGGGTTGTTTCCTATCACATTCAATAAGCTGAAGGGCATGACCATCCATTGGTAAAGTCCATGTTAAGTCTTGAACGTAGTTTTCCACTCATCTCCTAACTTCATGTGAATTTGATGGTAGCTAAACTTGAGATCAATCTTGAAGAAGATGTTGGCTTCACGCAATTCATTCAGCATATCTTCCAACCTCAAAATAGAATACCTATACTTGATCGTAATCTTGTTCACTATTTGGTTATCTACACACATCCACCAGGTTTTATCCTTTTTTGGCGCTAGAAGTGCCGGTACAGCGTAAGGGCTCAAACTTTCCTTAATATACCTTTTCTCTAGTAATTCATTGACTTGACATTAAAGTTTAGATGCCTGTTTGGGACTCATTTGGTAGGTTGGCTTGTATGGCAAGGCAGTACTGGATATTAAGTCAATGTAGTGTTCAATGCTTCGGAGTGGAGGCAATCCCTCGAGTAACTATTCTAAAAATAGGTCAGCATATTCATCCAGTAGCGTTTGTACTTCCTAAGATAGTTCACCCTTCTCCTTTATTTCTAATAGTCACCTGACCAACATGAAGGTCGGCTCATTAGCATTAATGGTCTCTCGGAGCTCGGTTTTGCTCATCATTAGAGTCTTCTTCGATCCGTAAGCAAGTTTTGTTTGCAATTTATTAACTTTTCTTGGTGGCATTGAGTTCAGTGTAATCTTTCGACCATCCCTTCTAAACACGCACATGTAACTGTATCCGTCATAGATAACTCTCCTGTCAAATAACTATAGTTGGCCAAAGAATACGTACGAGGCGTATATGGGTAGCACATCGTAGAGAATCTTATTTGAGTAGTTTCCAATTATGATCAGCAGTAAGACTTGCCAAGTAACATATAGTGCTCCCTTATTACTTAGCTAATGTAACTTGTACGGCTTTGGGTGTGCAATGGTTGGTAACTTCAATTGTGTGATCATTTCAGCTGATGCTACATTAGTGGAACTTTCATTATCTACAATTAATGCTCGTACTTAGTCACTCACCTTGTAAGTGGTATGAAACAAATTCTCCCTCTACTCCTCCTTCCATGCGGGTTCTAAGTTCATGGCGCATCGAACAATTATGACTAACTAATCCAAGTCCTTAGCAAATACATCCTCTTCAATAAGTTCTTTCTCATTAGCTTCTTTCTCAACAGTGTTCTCTTCTTTCTCGGCAAAGTTCTCTACTTCCTCGGGTTCCTCATTAGTACTCTCTACCTCTAGCTTCGGGACATCTCCCTTGATAACCATTGTTCTTCGGTTCAGGCACTGAGTAGCCATATGTCCGAACCCTTAGCACTTGAAGCACTCGATCTGGCTTGTCTTCCTACCAGATCCTTGCCCTTTCTCATAAGTTCAAGTTGGCACATCACTGTTAGGTTGGCCTTTATGCTCGGCCCAGACCTCCACCTTTCGGATCGGCTTAGTACTTGATTGAGCTTGGTGAATTCCTTGTTTGGGTTGGTTAGTTTGCAACCTGGTTGGTATTTGGCTTCTTCTTTGCCTCTCTACTTGTTGGACTACTCTAATGGCTTCATCCATTATGGTAAACCATTGGAATTCCACAATGTCTTGAATGTCACCTCGCAACCTAGTAAGGAACCTAAATATTGTTTGTGCTAATGGTTCCTCTACTTCATATTGGATCATCAACATTTGGAATTCTTGAACATACTCATCAATTGTTCAACCCCTTTATCTCAGCTCCTAAAGCCAAGTAAAGTTATCTTGTAGATAAGTATCCAGCATGAACCTATTTCTAAGTATTCTTTTCATTTCAAGCCAAGCATTAATCTCTTAATAGCCTTTTCGCCTCCTCATAGCCTAGAAATTCTTCCACCACATGATAGTATATTTAGAGAACTCAACAATAACAGTTCTCATTTTTTCATAATCCTCGTACTAGTAATAATAAAAAATACGCTTCACTTTTTCTTCCCATTTTAGATATTCATCAGCATTCCCAGATCTATTTAAGCTTGAATCTGAAGCTTTATATGGTCAGATGCTCTTGGGGCTTAAGTTCGCTCTTCTTTAAAATACTTTTCCTTGTCCTCTTCATCTATTTCCTTCAGATCTATCCTTCATCTTTCTCGTTTGCCTACTCCTCCACCTCGAACTTGTCGAGTTGGGTTCTAACCTTTAATAGGTTAAGTAGCTTGTAGGGTGTTTTGTGTGACTTTAGTTGGTCGATAAGCCAACGCATGAATAGCTCGAGTCATATCTACCAAGAGGTTAGCCACCTCATCAAATCTCTCATCAATACTCCTAAGGGTTCCTTAAGACTGTCGGTTATGGTGGACAACTCCACTATTGTTATCTCCAACACCAATGTTTACACTTGGATCCATCATTTTTCCAAACCAGAAACTAAACAATCAGTAAACACAGTAGCTAAGATGAATATAGTAACTTTCTCTGTTTCATGGTCATTTATACTACTTAACTTAACACCGTTAGTATCCATTTGTATTGATACATGATCATTAGTATGATTTGATACGTAGTAGCTTTTTTTTTAGATGCTAACATGGCATAAACTGACACATGGTAATGCTAGGAGTTGACATGTGGCAACATTTTTTACATGTGGTAAATTTTTTGATAAAATATTATTTTCTAAATTAGCAAGCAATTAAAGCTCCAACTTAATTCTAAACATAAGACATTATATGTTCATTGTCGTATTTGCTCACATAAAGTGTAGGATAATCTATAATATATGCAGGGGTTTTCTTTGTCTAGCATTTCATTTAGGACTTATGACATGAGGGTAGTGGGTTTTGAACTATAACTTGTAGTTTTTGCAAGAGGATAAGTAAACTTTGATCGAATTTTTCTCACTTAATTTGACTTTTAATTTAAAAGAAAATGCATAATTCTTAAACTACTTCATGAATACTATTAAATCATACAAAGATTTGTATAAAATTACTTTTATAATATACTTGAAATCCATATCAAAATGTGCTCTCTAATTGTAAACATGCTTAAAGAGCCCCACTTTGGTATGGATTTCGATTATGTTGTAAGATTGTTTTTGTATAAATCTTTGTATGATTTAATAGTATTTATGGAGTAGATTAAAAAATATACATTTTCTTTCAAATTATAGATTGAATTAAGTAAGAAAAATTTGGTTAGAATTGACTCATCCTCTTGCAAAATAAGTTCCACATTGAATGCTAGATAAGAAAAACCTTGTATATATCATAGATTATGTGAACTCTATATTCGACGAATAAGGATCGAGTTGGTAAATTTAGGATATTGGTGAAACTAACTCAATTAACCTAAAAACTTATGAATAGGCTCAACATATTAGTTGAGAAGACCTTATAGACCTAGAGTATTAAAAATATAATATAATAATAATATAGTTAAAATAGTACGATTTAACTATATTATCTATTATTTACCGTAATCACTTAGAATATGTCTCGGTAATTTGTAAACTTTTAGAGATAAATTATACATATAATAAAATTATTATGGAACATAAATAACATGTGGAATATATACATATGTGTCATATGTAATTTATATATATATATATATATATATACATAATTGAAAGTAATTAAAATACCCCAAAATAACACTTTTAAGTGAAAATAAGTTAATTAAATCTATGAAAATTAATAAAAAATCCTAAGAACACTTAGGTAGCTAGATTACTTCTTAATAGGGCATGTAGATTGTAAATGACAGGTGTGATGCAATTAGGAAGTATGAAACATGCAAAAGAACTTAGTATTTAAGCTTAAGAATTTGAAGAGAGAGAAAGGAAAATCATTTTCATATTAAGTAAGCTTTGAAAAATCCAAAACTTCTCTCTAGAAAATCATACATGCAAAGTGGGATTTGGAAAAATTGGGAATTGAGTTAAGTGATTAGGAAAGCTAATTTAGGAAATTATACAAAAATTATGTTAAAACTGAGCATTGGAGGGTATGATAACCTAAGGGGTTGCTGGAGTTTAACCACTACTACCACCAGAAGCCACACCCAATGCTTAGTGGTTTTGACAAGGTAGGAGTTGTTATGGGTGGTTGGAGCTAAATTTTTAAGTGAGGTCCAATTTTAGTTTGATTTTAAGTAATTTAGCGAAAATATAAAAAATACCTAGAGAATTATCAAAAAAATTATGCCTACATATTTTTATGTATAGAATCTAGGAAAAATATTCTTTTGTATAAATTCGATAGCTGCAATATATATCCTTAAGAAATAGATGAAATTAAATAATTTTTTATATTAAAATAAATACAGCTAATGATGTAGTTTCCACTTTGAAATTTTTCTATAAACCACCCTAAACCAATATTAAATTGCTATGTGAAAATTTTTCGATTTTTTAGACATAAATTATGTTTAAAATAGTGTTTTTAGAGAAAAACAACTTATTTCTCCTAATAATCTCACTTAGATTCTAAGTTAGATTAATTATTGAAGTATTTATACTGTTTTAGAATAGTCAAATTGGGTAGTAAAGTAAAGAGTTATAAAGCATTGTGATTTAGTCTTTTAGAAGTGAAGTTGATATTTCATTCTTTTTTTTTATTTGAAAAATTGAATAAACTATGATGTAATGTATGAAGAGTTAAGAAATAATGAAGCTGAGGAAGGTTGTTTAGAATGTTACTTGCCATTTTAAATTGATCATATAATTGTAACTTGGAAGAAAAGTAAGTAAATTAACTAATTAGGGGATATTGGTTAAAAGTAGAGGATAACTCAGATGTTCTGTGAATGAGTTGTATACTAAGATGATACTCAAAGATTGGGTTAGAAGTAAAATCTCAAAAATAGAGGACTCAAAAGCTTGGTCAAAGAGAGATTTTCCTAAAAACTTTAGAGATTACAAAGTTAGAGGGTAGCTCAAATGATAGTTTAATGAGGAACTTAACTTGGAGAAATTCAAAGGCTATTTTAGATGATAAAAATTGGAGTCACAAATGACCCCTATATAGCTCAAATGATAACTTGGAAGATTTTGACTAAAGAAAACTATTAAAAAACTACTAAGAACCTAATACAGAGGATTGATAGTTTAAGGTCACTTGTAGAAATTAGTAATTAGTCAAGAAATCATGATTTATAAGTGAAAATAACTTATAAAATTTATGACGAAACAACCAAGAATGTATAAAACAAACTAATAGCTAATGAATAAAGGCTTAAAAACTAATCTATTGCATATTTTTAAGGACAATTAAAGATTAAAGAGTTAACAGTCAAGAGTAGTTTACTAATGGGTGTAAGTAAGTTAGGATTGACGCTTCATGGCAAGTTGAAGTATCATATCATGATACTTAGAGAACTAAGAGTGCTTATTTGTGGTTATATCTAGATTGTTTGTATGTATGTGTTTGTGATGCTGATTGATAATTAGGAGTTGAACTTTAAGTGCTAGTTTCTACTTGAATATATCATGCTTAGTGTATATAAACTTGATTTCTTACCTAATAATTTAGACTAATCTTAAGTTGACTAGGATTTAACCTATCATTCACCATAATCTAATAAGAGCATCGATTAGGTTGCTAGACTAAATACCGATACTTCAATAAGGATGGTAAAAATGGTTCTTTTCCAACCTTTAATTGAACTAAGTGATAAGAAAGAGGGTTACAATGAGGTTGGGAACTATGGTTCAAATATTATATAGGGATGAGAGTATTCTCCAATGTACATGTTCAGATTTAGTATGATGTGTCGTGTTGAAACTTCTTAAAATCCAAATTAGAGTGGATGAAGTTTCTCTAACTTTATAATGGATTAGTTAAACATCGTGTGATGATTTATTATTTTCTTGTTATATTTACATTTAAATAATCATTGAACAAACATGTTTGTTAATGTACTCTTATGAATATGTCCCTTCCAACTAAGTTAGTTAAGCTTATGTTTCAATAGATTGTTTTGTAAATATAGAGTAATACTTGAAGATGTCTTGTTACAATTTTCTACAGGTTAGTTCCGATGGGCTTGGAAGTAAGGTGTTAAGGTATAATGAATGGATTAAAGCTCATGCTACTTTTGCTTTTCTTTTGTAGGAAGACTGTATCTTCTAAGGAGGCCTTATAGCTTTGTTGACTCGTTGATATATCTATTATATGTAATGTAGTCCTTCTATGGAGTTGTATAGATCTTTTGAAACTGTTGAACTTCATATGTATATAAAGTTATGTAAAAGATCTAAACTATCTTAAAATATGTAAAGATATATATTTTGTAAAGTATTACTTCACAAGTCTTATATACCACAGGTATCCATTTAATTGCTTTAAAGTTAGTTGGGTTGTCGTTTACCTTATGTAAACTATACTCATTTTAGCGGCTAAAAAATGTAGTTTTTAGCTTAAGTTGGTTTATATGATAGGGTTATTATGACTCTTGAAGTTTAGGGCATGATAGATTATTCTATCATTTATGTGAGCAAATGTGATAATAAACATATCATGGGTTATGTTTGGAACTATGTTGGGGCTTTAATTGCTTCTTAAATTAAAAAATAATATTTTATCAAAAAATGTTGTCATATGGCAGTGTCACATGTTAGAGAAGTTACCATGTATCAAGTCGTGGCATTACCACATTTTACTTCATGCTCTATTAGCATATAAATAAAAGTTGCCGCATGTCAAATCATTCAATGGCCATTTGTCAATACATACCATGTTAATTGTTATGTGTCAAATCGTGGCATTGCTATGTATTAGTTCATACTACGCCAACAAACGAAGACTAACGGCATAAAGTTAGGTAATGTAAATGATTATGAGAAGTTTAATTGGACATTTTCAAAGTATAAGTAATAAATTGCATAATTTGTTAAAGTTTTAGTACTAAATGCGACAATAACACAAATATTTTTGAAATTGTAGATATTAGATTCTCATAGCATGTTGCAACGAAAGCCTAAGTTGATTTACTAAACATGTGTTTTTCATATACCAAGTGAAATAAAAAATATTTAATGTTATCTATGAAAATTCTTGTCTTTTAAATAATGTGTTCGCTACATATGCGAAGCATTCCATAAACTGTTTCTTCTGTCTATTTGTTAATAGAAAAATCTATACACAAAAATTAAAGAAATTATTGATAGAAATTGTGAAAAGAACGAAAGGTTCGAAGAATCCATTGATTACTTATACACATATATTTCCAGAATAAAACAAATCCTTAGACAAAGCCCAAAAGGCCCATAGCTTAAATCAAAACCATCTCACAATCGGGCTATAGATATGGGCTTAACATCTAAACGTTGAAGCCCAAAATGAATGTAGATTTATCATTCTCTACTAATTTACAATCTGTGTTTTATTAAACCCTAAAACCCCAAAAAAGAAGCAGATACCCTAAACATATCGGAGGAAGAGGAAGAGAGGGAATCATGTTTCCGGGTATGTTCATGAGGAAACCGGACAAGGCAGAGGCCTTGAAGCAATTGCGTACACATGTTGCGATGTTCGGTGCTTGGGTTGTCGCGATTCGTGTCACACCTTATATTCTCCATTATTTCTCTGCTGAGAAAGAAGAACTCAAGCTCGATTTCTAGTTCCCTTCTCCTTTAGGGGGTACTTTTCGAAATCTCAGAATTACACCCTTATATAGGTCTTTCTAAATAGTTTCCTTATGACTAGAGGACTTGTATGAACTCTGTATGGATTAACTATGTTGTCGTTTTAATTATTTGATGATTTAAGTTTCATTATGTAACTTGTTTGAGCTTGTTTCCTCCGAGGGCTATGCTTTTATGATTATACTGTTTTGCTTGGCTTATGTTCGTTGAAATATATACAGATTTTAGATGAGATGGTGTGGATCATGATCTTGGAAACTTAGCTTGATATCAAAATGGAAGGTTGTGTCGTATTTTGTTCACTCATTGGGCTCATGGCATTTTATCTCTCTCTCTCTCTCTCTCTATCTCTCTATCTCTCTCTCTCTCTCTATATATAATTATTATCGTGATATCAAGTTTTGCAATGTCAAGTAGTTTGATAAGTCAATGCCGAAGTAAAGTTTCATCGCTACTGTTATTGCCTGCTTATCATGCATTATTGGGCTACATTGGTAACTTGCCACTTCTCTAAAGTTTAGGGGCTCTTTGTAGCATTACTTTATTAACGAGGGAGTTCCTGGATGTTGGTGTTTGGAATACTTTGGTCCTGCTATATTTGGTCAGGTTTGTAAATGAATCTATTTAGTTAACATCTGTTCACTCGACAAGATTATTAAATAATCCTTGGTGGTAGACTTCCCCATCTTTGGTATTATAAACTTGGACGACTAAAGTTTAAACTTGATCTGACTAAACCGATTATGCAACTTGGGATCAAGAGGTGTTTGCTGATAAAGCCATGTGTTTATGAAGTTATTGTTTCTAGGTTGGAAATCTTAGTTGCTTCATTTAGGGGTGTAATCATGTTGAGTCAAGATGAAATTATGCTAAGTTGAGCTCAAGCTACAAAACTCTAAATGGTCCTTGCTCCTTAGATCAACCCAAACTCAGTTAAGCTCAGCATATTGCTAATGTTGGTCAAGTCTGATTGGACCTGCAACTTTGTAGAAATCAATGTAAAGAAGTCCAAGCTTGAATCTGTAAATTAGTTGAGTAGCTTGAATGCATTCTTTACTTGATTGCAGTCAAATTGCTTTCAGGTAAATATTGAGCAGATCTCAAATAGTTTGCATTCTACTTTTACTCATTTACTCCCTAGCTTCATGATATTTGAACCTGTATGTCCTTAATCGGGAAGGTGATTCAAATTTTGAGAAGCATCCTCTTTATGTGCCATAGGGTGCACTTAGTCTTCATATGATGAAGGTATTTGTGTGATGGACATATTGTTGAGCTTTCAACTTTGTTCTTGTCCTTGAATGCAATTACATTCTCAAGAGTGGGCATTGCCTTTCAAATTTTGCAAATGAACTTAAATATATCTGAATATTTTTGTATGATAAGTTACGCTATCATTGGAAATTATCATGACTGAAGTGGTAAGATCATGCAAGGCTACCATATTACTCCTCTTTACTTATTTATTTATTTTTTAAGTTTCTTACTTTGTTATGGTGGTAGTATCACTTGAATTACCAAAGGGGAGTCCTTTGTGGGGCTTGTGAAAATATATGAAGTTTCTTTCATATCCTTTGATTCTCTGAGTAATAAAAAGGACTTATCATGAATAAGAGGTGGTCAGCACTAGTCATCAAATGTTGGGACAATGTTTGATCATCCTAGTGATCCAAGGCTTGCAATTTTGTATAAATCAGTTAGTCATTGCCCCAATATGAGTGGAGATGAAAGTCATGCTGACACCTCCATTTGCAGGTTTTCTGACAAATCATCACATTTTTACCTTCTTTTTAGGTTATGAAAGTTGCCTTTCTTTGTAGCTCTCTTCGAAAGTTAAATGGTGATTCATAAATTCATACCGAAACTTTATTGCATGAAGATTTTTTTGTTTGTTTGGTTTTCTTCTCTTATCTGTTCAATTGGTCCCATAAATATAAAATCTGCTGTCAGTTCTGCACAGTGATAGATACAGAGACTTGATGAATGCTGCATTACTGCTGCCATCATCGTTTGACATCCATGTAGTTGTATGGCTCTGGCATGGTTAGTTTTATCTTTTTACCGTAATTGTCTTCGTCCGAGCTTTTATTGTGATGATCCATTTATTTTTTTAAGTTCTAAGGCCGAGGGCAATGCTGATGGTTGATGTGTCCAATTATATAGTTTCTGATGGACAATTATTCCTGGAATCTTTGATCTATGCATATTGTTGAGTTTCATAATTCATTTGGAGTTGAATGAACCACATCCTTGCTTACTGATCGAAAGTTTTTGCTATTTTCATCCCCTTGTATTTATCCCCTTATCTCTTGGGTGTTGTGCAGGGAGATTCCTTGAAAGACGGACATTTGGAGGAAATGGGGCTAGTAATCTTTTGTGGATTTTTTTTCCAATTTTGCCTGAATTCATGTCTTGCAGGCCATGTATTGTGTTTTAATGCTTCAAATACCATGTAAGATTCCATTTCATGCATGTCTTCTTCTTACAGAAGGCTAGGATCATTTTATGTCCATTTGCCAGTTAGAAGTGAAAGAAAGAATGTCGTTTATCCTCCTGAATGATAATTCATTTCATTGCACTTTTTACTTTAGTTGGAGAGTTGAGCTTTTATAATACTGGCTTTTGTCCTATATTACCTCTGTTTGACTAATAGACAGCCCATTGAAACCTGGCTTTGTCCTGGTTTCATTTGCCAAGCAACCTGGTTCTGTTCTTGAGAGTCTTCGGTGTCTATGCTTGAATTGCAGTGTGTTGGGTGTGCAGTTATATTGCCAGCTCCTGTAGTACATCCGTTGCTGTTGTGCCCTTAATACATTTGCGTTTCTGTACTTTGACTCTGTATAGCATACAGAGTTTCAATATGTTTCAGGTTATCCTTGTGGGGCTTATATGTTTTACCTTGATGTTGATATAAACCTGTCACAAGCTCTCAATTTTCCCATGTTCTGCAGATTCCACTGAAACGGAATGAATTTTCTGTTAGGAAAGAGTGTCTAGACATTTCGGGAAGTTACTGTGCCTTAAAGCAAAAGGGAAACTGTTAGTTCAGCTTAGCCCCATTGTTTGGTCTGTTGTTCGTTATCTGTTCCATAGTATGGTAATCAAATCATGCTAGCATGTTTAAACACGTAAAACTCAAAAGTTGACAGGTCTTTGTTAGGCCATCCTCAATGGGAGGACCGGTTGCATAGGGGTGCTTCAAATTTGAGGGGTCCTCTGTGAAGGACCCCAAAAGTTTGCTCATGTCAATAAAAACTATAAGCAAATTTGCAAAGGATAAACTAAAAAAAATAATTGTATGGGACTCACTAAAACTTAAAAAAATATGAAGGATTTTTTTAAAAGGTTTTTAGCAATAAAGTGGAGAGATCCTTCAATACGAGAGTTCCTTAATGTGTTGCTGTGGTATTTTAAGGGGCTTATAGGAGATTTTAGGGTTGGGGATGGCAAGCTTTCATTGTTAGCCTAATGGAATATGAGGTAGAGAGCTCAACAGACATGGAAGACACTTATGTGAATATGGCAATGTTACGTTCGGTGGGTGGTGTCTGGATATAATTTTCTTCCCAAATTAAGAAAGGCAGTCGTTATTGGCATAACGTTGTACCAAGCACTCATTCTTAACTTAAAGAAGAAATGACGTGGTCATTGCAGCATTCGCTTGTGCTGAATTTGGGGCAAAATGGTAAAAAAAAATAGAAGGATAAGTCACGTAGGTTTTCGTCCGCATTCGTGAATATTTTTCATGGGAAAATAGCCATGGGCTTGTAGCGATTGAAATTTGGCTACAACCTTCCCTTGAGAAAGATGTTTTTGACCTCGTTCATAGATTATAAAAGAGCGGCGCTCTTTTTCTTTTCTCCTCCTTTTTTTTTTTTTTTTCCCTTGTACTGTTAAAAAGCCGAAAATAGAAGCCACCAATGAATCTCTGCCGACAGGGTTAGGTATGAAGTCTACATAGCATTTCAAAGGATAGAAATACTCGGTCCCCCTCGTAACCCGGGCCCTCCATTGATTATTTGTTTATCATACGGGTAAGAGTGAATCTAACGTAATGTTTGGATTGTTTTTTTTAAATCTAATATAATTATTATAAATTCTTCAAACTCAATTAAAATCGATTCGATTAGATTCGAATCGTTTATATCAAATTTTTCGGTAAATATTTTTATTTTTAATAATATATTTTCCTTTCTATTAAATTTATATATATATATATATCTAGTTAATTTTTTGTATATTTATTATGTGTAATGATATTTAGTAAAAAATTGCTTATATAAGATCTTAATAAATTTGATTGGATAAGGATAATAAACTATTCCAATTAACAATAGTAAGGAGAGAGAAGTAAATTTTTTTATCCAAAAGTGATATAAAAAAAAATAAAAGTCATACTGAAAATTAAAAAAAGAGATGAGAGATATGTAAAATGTATTGCGATCAGACTCTTAATTTGAAAACATATTAAAATAGGATAATTTAGAAAAAAAAATTTTAAATATAAAATTTTAGATGAAATACTTAATTTAATTTTAATAATTGATTCAGAAATAAGACAAAGAAGAGTAAGATATGAAAAATTTATGAAATCCATGAAGATTAATGAAAAAAAATTTTGAAAAAAAAGGTACAAAAGAATTGTATAATTTTTTTTTATTTAAACAAACAATTTGATTTGGGTCAAAACAGTTTGGTTTAGTTGCTTTTTCGAATCAAACCATAGACCATTTATATATAACCAAATCAAACTGTAAATTAAATAATTTAAAAAAAATTAATTTTTCAATTTTTGATTCTATTTAATTCATGATTCCTATTTACGGTTTAAAATTTTTCTTCTGATCCTATTACCGGTGTATCTTGTAATCACCCGTTACATCGGAAGGGAAAAACGAGGTTATAATTTTTTTTTTCCTTTTTTTATATAAATAAGGAGGTTATAAAATTTTATGATATGTGACAAGTGAGTTTTATGTGATAAAACATTTATCAATCAAATGTTTTGTGATCGAATCGTGATGGATTTGTGAAATGTTTAAACAACTGACACTTGGCAATTGTAACGCCCTCCTTTTGAATGCTTTGGACCATATTCTCTTCATGCGCATCTTGACATTCTTGAGGCTGCTTTATTTCTAAACCACTTAAAAAAGATGCCTTGTTTCATCTAAATTCCTTAATTTATGTCCCCACCAAACAATAAACACATACATATAAGTTTTAACTAATTGCTACAATCAAAATTTCTATACATTTCAAGGTTAGTAAATTGTCAGCATATGAAAATGAGGCTTCTCCGAGATCAATACAACGATCAAGTTGTGAGTATTCAAAAAATTTTTTTTTTCTCCCGAATTACAAATCAACTAGAAATTTTGAGTCAATTACAATAATATTCACGTTGACTTTATAAGAATAAAATAAAATAGTTATTTATTCCTTACAGATTCATTTCTACATTTAGTCGATAGAATTATTATTTTACAAATTTAATATTAATTAAAGTTGGTGTAATTATGAAACGAAAAATTACAACTCTCTAAAAGTATTAAAGGAGCTTTTAGTATATTTTCTAATATATTCGTAAAATCTCAAACAAACTATAAAGGATAGTCATCACTTGAATGAAATTGACAATCATATTGATTGAATTGTGTCCTAAATGATGGTCCTTTGATGTTAGGATTATTTCACAACCTATATGAAATATTTGTCGTAATGAAGTAACTATGACATTAATCACGGGAGGCAACAATAGAAAGATAAATAAACAACATGGCGAGATTGATCGATCAATTGATGAATCCAGAAAGCTGCAGGGAATAGACAAAAGGCCAGCTTATTTATTGGACAAAACGAAACGAGTTCGATGAGATACGTTATATAGTCACATTAACCATGACAAATCATCAAAACCTAGCACTATAGACATAAAGCGGAACTCTAGATTTTCTAAATGGAAACAAGGATGATTTCTTGGTTGCCAAATCCCATCATATAATTAATAAATATCGGATATGAAATTTCCCTGAACAATTTACCGTAATCAGAGCGCTTACTAAGAAATGACATCAAGAGGAATCTCATTTCGTTAAGTGTATGATCATTTTACTGCCTAAAAAAAAAAAGTATAATTATGATAAAAAAGCATCTAAAAATATTTTCTTAAATCCTTAACAAATACCATTACCAATCTCTATTGACTAATGTATATATGATAATCCCTTTTTTTTTATTTTATTTTAGCCAATTATATTAATATCACATAATCTTTTTTGTTTTATTTTTTTTCTTTCAAACCAATTATGTTGCATATCACATATACATGACAATCCACTTTTGATTAATATAGGATTAACTATCTGGATCCACGAAGACCATGATGACCTAACCATGAGGGTTAACAAGACTAAGATTAATACATAAATACAGAATTTATTTTTCGTTAATTATTGTATCTATGTATTATATTAAAGCCACCGTTTTTCCACTTCAATCATGAATCCTAGCCACAAAACCATCTCTTTTAACAGTACTTGTACACCAAGAACGTGCTGCCACCCAGAAACGAGAAAGACCAAATGTCAATTCCTACATTATTCAACCGACTCTATCAGTAACCCCTACCCCCAACAACAAAAACACACGATCCTCTTTTCTTTCTCCACAAACTCTATAAACACCCCCAACACCTAAATTTTTCCAACAAAAAAATAAAAATAATAATAATAACAACAGTATTACTGTTTTGTGCTCGTCTTACAAGTTTTGTCAGCAAAAGAATGATGAAGGAAATCCTGGGTGTGCTTGTGGGATCATGGTAGTAATAATTGATGACCAGAAACAAATAATTTGGGTGGTGATAAAATGACAAACTTGGTATGGACATGGATGGTATGATGAATCCTAGGGAGGAAAAACTAGAAGAAACTGATTGTCCAAGTATAAAGTTCCATATGCTATTAGTATCGTCTTCGTCTTCGTCTTCTTCTTCATCTTCATTGGTGGCATCAAAGAAGGGATATGGATCATGAAGTACCTGGGTCTGTAGGGACAAGTGCCAGTTTTGCTTTGAGATTGGGACAGGCAGTTTTTTCCTCAGCATCTCTTCTCTTCATGTCTTTGGGTGTTCAGTTTTACAGCTACACTGCTTTCTGGTATGTTCAATTCGGACTTTCAGTTTTTTGTCCCCTTTTTGTTTTTCAATCAATCTTTTATACCGTTAAGGATTTAGTGATTGAGGCATTGGTCTGGTTGTTAAAGCTATCATCAGAGGACCAAAGAGTCCTGTAGGTGAGTGTAAACCCGCTGCCTATTGCACAACGGGATACCTGCCAACCAGACAAAAGGAGGGTTAAAAAAAAAAAAGAAAGAAAGAAAGAAAATGAAAGCTCTCTACTGGCGGGCCTCCATTGCCATGTTAGCCAGTTTTTCAATACTGTTTATTTCTTTTCTTTGGGCATGTTTGTTAAACATTCTGGGGAAGGTTTAAAGGAAATAGTGATTTGTAACAATTGATTATTAGTTTGATTCTTCCAAAAAGCCCGTAGAATTCTGATTGCAGATGTGGAAACCGGTTAGAATTATAGGATTTATAAACCTTAGCTCTATCATTGATTAATTTTTACATCTTTAATGTCCGAATGTAATGTTCAGTTATTTCTGCACATAGAGAGTTTAGATATAACATAGGAATCTCTATCTGAGACCATGTTTATTCTTTCATGCACTCTCTCTCTTCGATCAGAAAATAGGTATATATGATTGCATCTATTTTTGGGTATATCTTTGATATAAACATATAAAGAAAACTCAATAAGAGATGTAAATATTTTTATATATAACCGTTCTATCTAGTAATAGTAAATTTTTTTCAAGTTTCTTTTGCTCCTTTGTGGCCAAATGGATATAGCCTGCCTTTTTAACTCGTCCGGAAGCAGGGAGGAGTGGGTTTAGTGTGCTAAATGTCTGCCATCTAAGCTTACAATTACACAGAAGAAGACATATAATCCGCTCCAAAACTTAGTAATTAGTTGAAATGTTGTAGGTAATGGAAGTCTAGTGGAATCATATGAACTAACTCGAATTAAATGAAACTTTATGTTGTAAGCTTTGGTTATGGCAAACCATTCTTGTCGCATTTATTCGTCAGCATTGTTGTTGCATTCATTAGTTGTTCCAAGAAGTTGAAATGCTAGGGCATTGAATTCAAACCTTGGACATTCTGGTCAAAGTATGGCAAGAGTTGTGTAACCTTTTGTCTTCCTCACGGAATCCATATATTCCACACTGCCAGCTACGAAATTTCTCATCTCCATCTCGTTGCCTTTAATATTTTGAAATTCCCATAGTTAAGCTATGGGCCTTTTGGGATGAATCTCATAATTTTGTGTTCAATTGAGTCAGTTCAAGAATGTTGGAGGTCAAGTTAATTGAGTATAATCACAAATTACACTTCCTGTTAAATTTCTAGTGTCTATTTATACGAGATAATAAACATTGAAGATCATCGATGTCCAATTTAAACGTATCATTGATAGTTTAAGTTAGTTAAACAGGGATCAATCTTATTGGTTAATTTTATTTTTTTTTGAAGTCGCTATTAATGTTATTGAAAGAACTATGTGCATTTAATGCTTAAGATGGCTTTTCCTTAGTTACGATAAACCCTATGTCTTCACTATATTTTATTCAATATCCCTATCAATTTCCATTCTTCAACTTTGATCTTGCAAGTTCTATTCATAGGGAATGCAACTTCAGGCTTCAATTTGGATCGAGTAGAGTCTGTTTTAAGAATTATTCTTCTATAGACCTAATTCATGCTGATCTAACAAAATACTCAATACTATACACATGGTAAGGATATTTGTTCTATTAATAAGATGGTAGAAAGTAAGAACATTCAGTTTTTGGAATCATTGTTGAGGAATTTACATTCTGCACTAGCAGCTCAGTTTCCTCCTTAATTCTTCTAGACAGAGTACATTCTCTGATATCTCCTGAACCATCAAAACTAATCCAGAATAGTTTGCTTGCTTTGCAGCTACTTGGTAACAATCATGGGTTTAGTCATACCTTGGAGTTTTACCTTGGCTTTGGTGGATGGATACTCCGTTCTTGTCAAGTGTCCCCTACGCCAACCAGGAATCGTGATCATTATTGTTATAGGAGACTGGGTATGTGCTCTTTGCTTCAACTAGTGTGTTGGTTTCAGTATGTATATCTTGTTGAAGTAAAAAGCACTCACCTGACATATAATCTCCTTGAAAGCTAATTTTACTGAGCATTTATATGTATATCTTAAACATCACAGGTGTTATCGATTCTTACTCTTGCTGCAGCTTGCTCAACAACCAGTGTAGTGGATCTTCTGTTGCAATCGGACAAATCCTATTGCCCACCAAAGTTCTGCACTAGATATCAAATATCTGCTGCGATGGCTTTCTTGTCGTGGTTTCTGTCTTTCGCATCAGCACTCTTCAACCTATGGTTACTTCCCGCTTTGTGACAGCCATCTGGATTATTATTTCTCTTTTCCAATGTAAAGAATCCAATATTTTTCCAGCCAACTGTTCATAATATTCTTCAGAAGCAAATATACAACATAGTTTTCATATTCTTTTTCCAAACAAGAACCACGATAGAATGCAATGGAGGAGATAAGGAAGCACTGTTTATATGTAAAAAGGTGAATCTTCTGCCTCTGTTATGATGCTTACACCAAAAATCAGCATGAAGTTCATCATTTGCCAAAACTCAAGAACCTGGGCAAGATGTGTAGTTTCGTGAAGCAAGGAGCAAACGAATTCTAGTGTTCAAGCAAATTAACATAGACCTGCCTAATGGTATGGATTTGCTTATTTTCCTGTTATGCATGGCTGTGACAGGGGGTTGATCTACGGTCATAGCAATCGAATTTCTGCGCTGATATGCTCATGGTTGGCAGTACTGGATGCTCCATATGCTAGAGCTTGCAAGCCCTGTTTTCTGCTGGACACAAAGGGGTAGTGCCGAAAAGGGTATGCCCAAGGACCTTGAACCAGTTTTATCCAATAACGACCGGTGTACCATAGGAGATGTCCACTGCTTTTATTTACGGTGGTTCATTGTGTCTCCTCTCTTCTTGACAACTGACAAGAACGCAGATGACCTGAAGATGTTTGATGAATTAGTAAAATCTCGGTTTGAAAGGACACACCGTCCAAACAAACACCGAATCCAGTTGATTACTGGCTCTACCTCGTTGTCTGAACAATTAAGTAGAAGGGCAAATGACGATTTAGAGATTCAAATTCACGATTTCTTACCTCAATACAATATTGAATTTAGTTTTATATTCTATCTTTTATGGTCTGTCTACTTCGTCATAATGAAATAAGACCATAATGAAATTTTGACATTCATATAGAATGGAATAAATCCTTGATACATTTCGAATGTGTACTCCGTTGTTCAATTGGATGTCATCGATTCGTATTACTTTGCTTAATTTCGAATGTATACTAAGTTTTTCAATTGGACGTCATTGAGGGATTAATTCCTATTACTCTGTTTAATTCACAGATTTGATAGACGAGTACAACTTGAATAAGTAGTGAAAAGACCAAAATTGCTTTCAAAATATCAACTCTTTTCCTAGTTCTCAAAACCTAACTGTATATAATCCACCCTTTTTAATCAGGTAAACTGAAAACTCATCTCCAAACCGGAAACCCTAATTCAAAATTAAAACAATAATCATGAACAGCTAATATCACAGAATAATTCAATCCGTCCATCTTATGTCTCTCAGAAATATCAGGTATTCTACTCTTTTTCTCATTTCAAATACGATTCAAAAATCTAGTACAAAATGTTACAATGTTGTTGCTCGTATCTGTGGTTCGGCTTCCACCATACGAAACGAATCTCATTCTCTCTCTCTCTCATTTTTTGATTTCTATTGCGCTGCAATTTACCATGGTTTTCTTCCTCTTTGCATTACGACGAGTTGCAAAGATGGAGAGAGGGCTCCTCTACTTCCTCTCTTGGTGATGTTCAGATAATGCTAGTTAACAATGTCACACGCAGTCTTTGACTTTTTTTTATTAGGTTTCAATATAGATTTGTTTTCCTAAACCTGGATTCCCTCGTTTCTCTTCTCTATTATGGCCATTAGCCTACTATAAACGACAAAAGATGATGCCGTTACAACCTAAGCATAAGCATCAAACAAGGATAATTGATACAATAACCCTTTCGTAAGAAATAAGGGGGGATCGAATCGCTATTACTAAGTAAACGGCCGTTAAGTGTCTTTCTTTTTCCAATGATATATAGAGCCGAATGTAACCAAAAAAGTGCCAACGATAGTTACCAAAACTTAATAGGATGGATTAAGTTAAGCAGATAAACCTAGAGCCCACAAACAGGATAAATGCAATGTTTTATTGTACCAGCAGAAAATATGTGTATATAAACATCCTACACATTCTACGCATGGATTATTTACAAAATGCTACAACGTACAATCAGGAAAAACTGTCGAGTCAATCTGAATCTGTTCAGATCTCTAAGCAGTTTAGACATTCACAACTTGCTAACCTCCGAAACAGAAACTCCAGTCGCACAAAGGCATCTTTAGAAATCCGATGGCTGCAATTTCCTCATCGAACAAGCTTCCTTCACATCATACATGAATGCTAAGCCTGTTCAACTGAGTACCCGTAATCAGAATCCACTAAATTTCTTTTGCGGCTGACTATTCAGTAGCATTCTGAATGGAAACAAGCCAACACCAGTAAGAAATTCAGAGAGCAATCTGTCACAATCCACTTCCTCCACCTTTAGACATCGTCTGTCTGTAAACACAAATCCACTATTGTATTTGCATGTTCACCTCCTCTCCAAAGAACCGTTAAGACTGCCAGACTCATAAGGACTTATCTCCTTGCATGTTAGCCACAGCCACCATGACTCAAACTGAAGCGACCTTTCACCACCAATTACATACCTCGATGAGATACTAGGAACTTTCTCCACAACCATACATTAATCAGTTGAATGGAGAAACCAGATTGCACAATTTAGAAAGCCGAATTTCCCCTGTACCTTTTCCACTTCTTCTCTATGTAAATCTTGTAACTTCTTATTGGTTAATAAAAGAACCAAAAAGTGGAAACAAAAAATAATAGGGAAGTTGACAGTCAATTTTTCTCAATAAAAACTCCTTCATCACCCAAGATCTTCGAATTCCACAGGATAAAAAATTTCTCAGTAGAGGGACCACTACACCAGATAAAAGAACTAGGGGAAATGAGTATATGGAAGATTCTCCACTTTATATCACAAATGACGGACCAAGAAGGTCAACTATCCCCTTTGCAACTTGCTCACTTTCCACACAAAAAGACCCAAAGGATATTTACTGTGAGAACAGACTAAACTGGTTGTTCAACGAGACAACCTGCAGAATTATCATGACAAGTTAGATACTGTTGAACAACTCAAGAGCCACATGCTTGTCATGAGAGTGCAGATACATCCAATAGGAAGAGCATAAATCCTTGCATTTGTATGAGGCCACATAGCATAATCTAGAAAGGAGCAGTTTTTCTTGGGTAAATTACCAAACATACCAAGTCTGCATGCTTTTTCATTATGCATACTTGTTTTTTTCTTTGCTAATACATACGAAAACATTGATCTACCCTCAAAATGAAGTACATGACAAAACATGTGGTGGACTATCAAACGATGTCTTTTTTTTCCATCTTTACCATCACTAATGTAGCTAAGACAATATATCATGGCTACTTTATGTGATGGGAAAGAGAGGAAAAGAAACCATATGGGGTGTTTTAAATTAATGGTATGGGGGTAAAAGAAGACATACGGCTGTTTGAGAGCATCACACCCATCTCACATGCCAATGTTTTTTTTTCCCCCATTTTTTCCCTTTGGTGGCTAGATAGAGGGAAGGGATAGATAATTGCTTATGGTGAGATAAATCTAGAGGGATCCATGCTCATCGCATTACAAGGGGGCACTCTCACATGTTTGCTTTCTAAGAGATTTGAATTCTAACATCCCAGACCAAGACCTTAAGGCATTGCCTTATTTTAACAGTGCATTTACATTACAATGAGGACTCAGGTAAAAAAAAGAAAGAAAACATGTACAGTAAAACACACAAAAACTAAGGGTTTTTTCTTTTCCATAATTTACTCTTTGTTTTTTTTTTTGATAATTTCATATTGGCATTTTTTCCTGGATGAAATTTAAACCATTAGTTAGAAGAATTACAAGACATAATCCAATAATATTGAAGCAAATCTCCATGAGCCGAAAACGGATAATGTTGCTAACATTGGGAACTTTTATTGAAAATTTAATTTACTACATGAACTTTTAATTTGTCAAATTTGGTACCTAACTTTAACTTCTCATGTTACTCTTACTGCCTGCTTAGTTCAATCACCGATCAAAGTGAGATACATATCGGATATATGTACAGTAGATAATAATAATGAAATGAAAAGTTTCCTCGGGTATTGAATTTGACAAGTTAAATGTTCAGGTAGTAGATTGAATTTTCAACCAGTCTCCCCCTCAAAAGAAAAAAAAACCAGAGAAGACTCAAGCAAAAGGGATTTTTCTTCAATATATGCATGGATGATATTGGCATATTTGGTGGAAATCGTAAGTTAATATAACTGTGTATCTCAAAAGTTATCAGAAAAAGATTTCTTTACTTCAATGAGTTGTGCATCAATAAAGGGGGACCTTTTTTTTTTAAATAAAGTATATAACATCATCGATCATTGATGTTATTTATAATCATCCCAATATTCTTAGCATTAATTGGCAGTTTGTACCTTCATCATTAACAAAAAATGCTGACAAGTCATCATACCATGAGCATAACAGGACAACTCGTTGTGGATAGAAAGCAGCACCATATGGTATACATTTCAACATATGTGTTGTTTCCTTCAATTGCTTCAGCCTTTCCGCTAGCCACTTTATCTTTTGGTTTAAAATACTGATCTAATCATGACAACAATTTGTAGAAAATGCCTGTTTGACGAAATAATTAATGTATAAAAAATGCAAGGGTATTTGGTTTAGAAAAATGTACCTAATTTATTGGCCGGTTAACAGCTTAGCCATGTTCAGAAATTGCCAACAAATGATACATCAATACACAAAATCAACTACTACTTCCTTCCAATTCTAGGCTCAGATATTCTATTCTACCTCTTCTTCAATCCCTTGACAAATATCCATCTATGCCTTTTTGATCTGAGCCTCCAGCTTTTCTTTCCTCAATGTTTCTGCCATCTCAACATTCCCTTGTTTCTCATAACCATAAATAAAAGCATTATACACATCCGAATTCGGTTCAAATCCTTTGCCTACCATCTCGGCCTGAAGCTTCAATGCTTCTTCCATCATCCCCACCTCACACAAACCTTGAATCAAAGCCGCATAACTATTCCCTCTTGGCAATAATCCAAGATCACCTATAGCCCCATTCAAAAGCTCCAAACCTTCAATAACCCTCCCCCTATCACTGAGCCTCCCGATCAACATATCTACAGTCAAAACCTCAGGTCTAAATTTTTTCCTACACATATCTTTGAACAACAACATTGCCAAATCAACATTCCCCACCTTACAGTATCCACTAATTAGGTGCTCATAAGTGATACAACTACTCTCTATCCCATGCATTTCCATTTCCCTCACAAACTCCTCAGCCTTTTCAACCTCCCCCGCCTTACAAAACCCACCAATTATTGTATTATACGCAACCACATCAGCCTGAACTCCTCCAACTCTCATGTCATCCCACACTCTCTCTGCTTCCACCATCTTCCCTTCCTCACAATACACTGCCATTAAAAGGCTATAAGTATACACACTCGGCGAACAATTTGACTCAACCATTTCATCCCATATCTCTGGTACTCTATCCAGAGCGCCATCCTGATAAAAACACTCCATCAAAGTATTGAAAGTATGCACGTTTGGGCTAATTCCACTACCTAAGGCTTTTGACTTCATCGGTTTCCTCCCATTATCAAAAGTATCCACATTTGGACTAGTTCCACCACATAAAGTTATTGACTTTGTAAGTTTTTCGCCATTATAAAAGCTATGCAGATTAGGACTAATTTCACCCATTTTTTCACCACCATCAAGATTATGCGTATTTGGATTAGTTTCATCCATAGTTTTTGAATTCGTACTATTTCCACCTAAAATTTTGGACGTTATCCGTTTTTCACGGTTTACGAACCCAAAAACTTCCCTATAAATCTCATACCCAGCCAATGGACCATTCTTCCTCAAAACCCCCAAAATCAAATGATTACAAGTGCTTAATCTAGGGCTAATTCCACGTGAAATCAATAACCTAACAATCTCAATAGACTCATCGACTTTCTTAGCTTCCAAGCAACTCTCAATCAGTAAATCAAACACAAAAGGTGCAGAATCACATTCCCTATAAGTTTTTACCAAAACCCTAAAAACCCCTAATGCGGGCGAAAACCTAATGGCTTCGGTGATCAAGATTTGAGCTTTACCCTTCAACCGGGCGCGTGACATAACGTGGATGATGGTCGCATATGAATTGAGATCGTGGAAGCAGAGGGATTTGTGGCGAGTGAAGAGGAAGAAGCGGAGGGATAAATTTGGATTGTTTTTGAGGCAAAGGACAATTTGGGAAAACTGGTTTGAGGTGAATCCGGTTGGGAAGAGTACACGGAGGTGACCCCATCGTGACTTGGCACGGTGGTGTGTGAGGAGGGATACGGCGGTGGAGATTTTGTGGTCGTTGGATAGGGTTTGATCGTACCCTGAGGATGAGGAGGAGGTAGAGGAGGAAAGAGAAATGCAGAGGGACTGGGGTTTGCCAAATGATTTCGGGAGGAGAGTCAGGGTTTCCTTCAAGCTGTGAAATAGTGCCATGAGACTGGGAGCGAAGTGACAATGAGCCTGAACGAGAAGAAATGCAATTAAAAAGCTCTTTTTCCGCAAGCTAGAAAGATTTTTCTCCAGTTGTATCTTTATTTTTTTATATGATTGATATAATTTTTTATTATATTTTTAATTTATATTTATTTAAATTTTTATTATTAAATAAATTATAAATTTAAAGATTTAAATTTAAAATAGTGTAAATAAATAATAAAACGATGAATAGAATTAATCTTGTAAAAACTAAAAACAAAACAATAGAATTTCAAGTGTTAGAAAATAGGAAAAGACGCTTTTTGAAATACGTTTTTCTTAAAAAAAAAAACAAAGCGACATTCAAAAAGGTACCTTTATGATAAACTAAAATACAAGGAAGGTGCTCTTTTGAAGTATGCTTTCTTTGTAAAAACATTTAATATAATAATCAATAAAAGCAACAAATATACTTAAGTACATTTTAACTAAACATTACAAATTTTGAGTCAACTAAAAATGAATTCAACATAAAATAAAAAACCTCACCTCCAACTCACATTGCCAACTCTAATGTTCTTCCTATCTCTCCAATTCCAACTTTCTCCATGGACTTATAACCTACATCTCCAACTATAAACATGGCTATCAATGATTTAATCAAACAATTAAATGTAAGACAACCATAATGCATAATAAAATAAGAATAAGCTTACTTATATTAAAATGTACATTAATAGAAATGTCTAGTTTAGTTGTTCATATTTAAAAAAAAAAAATGAATACAACTAATCCCTTTTTCTTGTAGATCTAATGAAAACACAAGTTACTCTTGATATCAAACCATGCTTGAACCTACTCTCTTTGCCAATGGCTAAAGCTTGTGACTTTTGCATTAGTATTTGCTCTTGGGGTGACTCGAAGAACTAAGGAGAATCAATTATAGGAGCTTAGGAAGAACTTTCACCTTAGGAACTCATAGACCTTCTGTTTTTCTTATATGAAGTCAATGCTGTGAAGGGAGGATCATGCTATATCTCCATGGGTAGAGTTTAGAAGGAGCGTAATAAAGGGCTCGACATGCTCCTTACGTTCAAATAATTGCAAAATGTTGGGGCATCGGATGGCCTATAGTGTTGTCATTTGGCCAGCCTTATCACAGTTGTCGTCCAAGTACCATCATCTTCGTACATCTACTTCGCTTGGGTAGATCTGGAGGGTCGTAATCCAGCTTGTCCAAGCTATTCTCCTCCTGTACTTATGCTTTAAGTAATTCTGGAGGGTACAATGTAATTAGGTTATGGTCTTGCAAACGTTGCATACCCCGATGAATATGGCCTCCAATAATATAGTAGTTGGCCTAGTCCATATATATTCTAATTTTGTTGGAACTCCTTAGCTTGTAAGATTAAGGAGGACAAATAGAAGTATGTGTAAGATATTTAAAGTGAATAGTAGGTCACAATAATATACTTATTAATGCCTAAGCAAAGCTCCATCACGATTAATATGAAAGCGTGTAATGCCCCTATGCTACTGCTTGTATCCACGCTCGACACCTCGTGGACCATTTAGCTGTAGGATTTAGGCATATCTTTCATTCCATGCATTAATGTATCCTGAATGATGATTAACCTAATCTACATTTGTGCGACCCCATTAGTTGATATGATGTAACATCTCCGCCTCATTTATGTCGTATGGTGGTGGAACCTTTGGCAACCCTCTAAATTAGCAAACCTTATGCTTAATGGTGCTACTCAACAACATGGAAGCACATTGATGGCACTTGAGTTGTCCATATGTCTCTCCCATTCCTGTAGTACTTAGGGATGATATGTTGGAGATCATTAGTGTAAAGTTGCTAGATGACTTGCAATTTCATGTTCTTAATGTTGGTTTCTATACAATAGCTATCGAATGTAAAATCTGAAGTTGTGTTTATAGTGCATACCTATTCCGGACTTTGTCGGTCAATGGTACCTCCATGGATATTTTGATTTGCATATACACTTGCTACTTGTCTCAACCTCAAAAAGCTTGTTATACTTGTTAAAACAAACTGCACAATGTAAACTTACTCATTTAACCCATTTCTCTAATGCGTCCGTAACATATTTTATTTGTTGTCGATTACTAACCACCTACTTAAGCACTTCCTTATGTCTCTTATCTCATGTTAATACATAGTTGTAGAAAATCTTCCTTATGAAGGATGTCATTGGTAATCTTCAAGTGTATTTCAAAACCAAGTTGTAACTTTCAATAAAGTTTGATGTCATGTAACCGAAGCGATAGCCTCCATCATGTGCAATTGTCCATTGTTGCAATGGTAATCCAGCAAACCAACTTGGGGCATTAAACTTAATGCTTAGAACCTTCTTCATGCATTTCTCAAACTTTTAGGGTTGAGCTTGCGTTACACCAAAATTGACCGACTTCGTGTATTCTTGGTTTTTATGTACCTTATTGAAGTTACTTGCAACGTAAAATCTATACCACCGCTATACCATAAAGGGGAGTTTCTATGAATTTTCGTCCTTATCCAATACTGACTGATTACCTGTCTCTCTGTCCAATATCAAGCATATGGTTTATTGACCTGCTTGCTCACCATACAAATATTGCCTCAAATTTTAGAGAAACTAACCCCATGCCTCTATCGTCTCTTTATTTATTAAGGTAAAGGTTAGCAAGACTATATTGTTCATACCCATCTATGTTAGTAGCAATTAGTAACTTGTGATAATGCTTTCTATTTAGGAACGTACCATTAATACCAACCACGGACCTATAGAACTTTTATACCTTTATGCATGAGCCAAAAGACCACCAAACCTACTTCAACTTTGTTACCTTTAGCTTTCTCGAAGGACTTTACGTTTACTCAACCTTTGTTTCAAGGTTATTCATCTAGAGTATGTTGAGAAGTCTTGGAAAATTGTCATATGATCTCTCCTAGTTGTTGAAGATGGCTTCAATAGCCTTTATCTTACCAACCTACAACCCTTTAATAGCCTTTATCTTATCTTTCTTTGTATGTGTTTGTTTTCTAGGGTCATGAATGGAATCTATTCGTGGAGGGGGATATATAATTTAAGTATAGTGAAGGCCTGTGCCTTTCTAAAAGGCTCCATCTTTACATTTATTTTTTTAAGAGGAGGCGCTCTTTTGAAAGGCACCTTCTTCTTAAAAACTAAAAAAGAAGAAGACGACTTTTGAAAATGCACATTTACTGCCTTATATATGGAATAAGTTTTCCTCTTACCCCTTTTTAAGAAATTTTGTTGGGGTATGTTCCTCGAGAATAATACTACAATTTTTAAAATTATATTTAATATATTATACATACGAAACTATTTACTATATGGAAACGCACTCCATAACAGATTCTACATAACAACCCATTTGACTTGAGCATTGTTTTATCAACAACATTGTAAAGATGATTAATGGTTCGATTAAAATTGGAATTGTGAGAAGCGGATGTTAGTATGGCGCGAATAAGGAAGCTGCAAAGAGAATGAAAATGGTAATAAATATTGGATTTTGATTGAATGACGAGAGAGAGAGAGAGATATTTGCTAGGAGTTTCTAGGTGGTTAAGCTTTGACTGGAGTTTCGATTTGAAGACGAGAAAGATCAGAGAAGAGAAGTGTAGTGAAAATGTTCTCGTGAGTAACAACATAAATGAAGCACGATATATATATATGTGTGTGTATGTGTGTATATATATATGTATGTATATATATATATTCTTGTTGGTTCAAATATTGAATTTTGGAATGATGGTTTGTTTAGCGAAAGGAAAATTCAAGAGAGAAGGTTGAGCATTGAATTTGTGGTTAAGCTAACTAAAAGTGCCTCTTGAGAAGACGGTTACATATGAGGTGTCTTTGGGAATAATATCATAGGTGCAATATTTTAAAGCTTATTTTTAAAAAAGTTGTTTTCTTTCCCCATATCCTATTTTTTAAGCTTTATGGTTTATAATTTTTGTCATTAATAATTATTGATAGACTATTTAGGATGAGGGTCTTTAAGTCCAAATTAACTTCTTTGGATCATAGGTTAAGCCCTTAAAGCATAATCCTATGGAACATTTACTAGCTCATGAATGGATAAGGAAGGTCTCGAGATTTGCTCCGTCAATTCTTAGGCGTATCTTTCCATCTTAAACTACTTTCCTCAAATAGATTTGACTAACATGCTTATAAATACAATCCCAATGCTAAGTTTTGACATCTTGGATTGACTGTTTTATTATATCTTCTTCTTCTCTTACTCGCTTAAACATTAGAGTAACCGTATCGAGATCTCCTCTAGTGTTCCTTTGAGCTTATGTTTACTACTTTGTGTAAGTTGCCTCCAATTTTCACCACCAGTTGAAGATTAGTTTTTGCTTATTTACAATTTTCATTTTCTTATTTAAATCTTTTCATCCTTAGGGATTAATTTCTTCTAAAATTTAAGGCACATGTCTTTATAAAATAAAAAGGAAATGAATAAATAAGTAAATAAGGTGTACACAAGGAGGGTTACAATTTTTGCATATAGGTGGTAACATTTTCATAACTTGATACAAAATAACATAAATCTAAATATGTAATGTGACATTTCTATAATTTGAAGTATTGTCATTCCTTCTAGATAAATTAACATACAACTTATCAATTATCAAGAAGCATACAACTTGTTCTCGAGGCACGATTGCACAAGAAGCGACCATGCCTAACTATTATCAAGATGAGACTGTGTCTGACACACCTAGAGATCTTCAAATTAAGGTTGCAAGACTTATAACCAATGTTATCAATCCCTATCCAGTAGAGTTTGCACTTATTGTTAGCCCTTCAAAATATTAACGTAGAACATGAAAGGAGCATCCTCAAATCATAGGTAGGCCATGCTAGACGAAATTAGGTTTTTGTGAACCAAATATCTTTATATTGCCGAAGCAAGACTAAACATAAGGGTATAAGTAACATTAAACATGAATTTCATTCCGAAGAATTTCTTTGATTGAAAATTGTGGAAAGGAGACGTGGAACTGCACATGTTATGGAATTCGGACAATGTACCCATGAACGAATTACAAACATCATAGTAAGAGACTCACACTTTAATTGAGGTACTTAACTCTTTCCTTTTACAGTTTATTTATTTATTTTTCTCTAATTTGTGCTAACTATAGATATCTTGAAAAAATCCGACTCGCATGTTGGCCCATATTAGGAAAACCTGTGGTAGTTATGAGCTATTTTAACAAAATCCTTACTATTGATGAAAAATGGGGTTGCCCCCCATGTGTTGGATAAGTGTTTTTTCTACCAAAATTGTATAGAGAGTTATGGCTTTGTAGACTATCTTGGTTTCATTGGGCTAAATTAACTAGGTCCAATCAATAAAATATTATTGATCGAATTCAGACCAAGATTGATAAATCTTAGGCCAAAAACTAACGGACTAACATTTATCCTAGGTCAAAAGTTTACCCTCTATCAAGATCTTAGTCCGACTATCATCCTATCCTCCTGAATGTTTACCCCGTCATTTGATCAAACACTAAATAGACTCATGTAACTCAAGCATTTGGGCATTAAACCATTCATTTGATTCTTTATGGGAACTTCGGGGCATGCTTTATTGAAGAATTTGGACGATTTTACATGTAAACTTAATATCTAAAACCAAAAAGTCTTTGGCATTATCTAGGACATGAAAAGGAGGGAGGCTCTAAATTCATCATAATTATGGTGGGAACGACTTTTCATTGTGAATCCTTTTGGGGTCTTGCGAAGCATATAGAATAGGGGTATCAAGAGCTTTCACTCTTTTGTTGAGGAAAGAGCGAGAGAAGATTCTAGCATTTGTGGAAAAGCCTATGGCCGGACAATTCCAAAACCAAACATGTCCAATAAAAAATCGAAAATTGTGCAGTATTTGAAAGAAGTTACCTTTCCTTAGCTCATCTCTCAATTCAGATTAGACTTATGAGTTCTAGCTTTCTTTCTTTTTCAAAGGATTTTATTCTGACAGAAGTTGAGTTAGCAGGGAAAAAAAAAAAGGTCATCTTCTACATCTGATATGAAGCATTGCATCCTAAGGACACTTTTAATTTTTTTTTTTTCCTATTCTAATAGATTATTCTATATCTATTATTAACTAGAATAATATGATTAAGCAAATGACCCTTGCTTTCGTGACTTAAATTGCTGATATGCTTTTCTTCGCAAAGACTCAAACAGGCGAAGCCTTCAAATAAAGACATATGCACCCGACCTAGGCCTTAAACGAGTCAACTTCTCCAGCAGTTACATATTATGCATATGGATTGAGCAAAGGCGCTCAGGTGTGCAACAGAACTAAACTCCCTTCCTTTGCTTCCTACTGTTAAGAGTTCTACCTTCTAGGCTTATAGGCGAGAAGGGGCATCTAAACATTTTCTAAATAGCCTACACCAGAGGCTAAGAGAGCTCCCCCCGAAAGCATAATAGATTCACTCCTATGTTAGCATAGCAAGTGGTAACTATAGATTGATAGATAGGGAAAGAAAATTGAAGAAAGAATTGGATGTAATCCTTAAGGAAGAAGAGAACCCAAAAGAGTTCCTATTCAAAATGGATAAATTCGTCTAAATAATAACATTAACAAGTAAATCAATGACCACGAAGTTGGGTCTCTTAGATAACTTATGTAAATGAGGTGATAATGGGTATAATGTTGTCAATATCAATCACTGGTGTCGGATTAATGGCATCAAAGAAGCTCTGATCAATAAGAACGGTATTGTTATTATTTCCCATTTTCATATGTATGTATCTATGTACGTGCGTACGTAGTATGTGTGTGTATGTATATAATAGATGTATAAGAGGATATGGACAGTTTTATGGATAGAATATTATATACCAATCCTCAAATTGAAATGGAAATACATCTAAGATTTATATGGTGTACAATTTTAACAGTAATCAAGTATTAAAGAAGAGCCCATATGATGCACAGTTCTTATAATTGATGCTCACTACATTATGTGAAGATTGATAAGAACCATTAAATGCTTTACCAACATAATTATGTTTATCGAAGGTAATTTTTCACAAAACTTCAACTCTCCAAGATTCTGCCAATCAAAGCTTTGTTACTTAAAATGGACAACCCTTTCTCCCTCACATGCCCCCAACTGCATATGCCATAAAGTAGTTGAATTTGCCTTTGACACGTGAAGAAACTGTACCAACAATCATGGAAACTTATAAAAACATAGAGACTACATGTCGATACTAGCATGTCATGGGATATTCTCATGTGGGATGGCTCAATTACATTCCTACAGTCATTAGAGTCAAGAGCATCGATTGAAATCAAAATATTCCTTTTAAGTTTGGCACATCTCAGACATCAAAAATATTTAAACAGTGCCATCATATATCCCAAACTTTATCATACTAACATCAATTGCCCTGTGTGCAGTGATTGCACATTTATCCCCACTTACAGCACAAGACTCATGCATTTACATGCACTATTATGGTAAATTTGTTGTACAAACTGTAAAAGTATGCATTCATGGATAAATTGCATGAGAAACTATGAATAAAGGATCAAAAGTTGGATTTTAAATGATTAATGTATCAACGCACAATTTTGACCCAATTGTTCCATGAAAAGTTGGATTTCTTAGTGATGTAATGGTATTCAACATGTTATTTATACTCTTTTTAACTTGACATTTTGCTGTCGGTTTGAGGGATTTAAATTGTTGGCAATCCTCTCCATAATCATGTTATTACAATTTCAAGCAACCCTTGAGTGCATTTGGTTTTACTGCAGATCAGCCCTTCAATCGAGAGAACAGAACAAACCAACAACTTCAGTTCGTGCAGCTCCAGACAACAACCGAGCACCAATTATAAGTTCCAAGCAATGGAACAGTAACTGCAACATGATACAGCAGCTGTTCTAGTTTCAGACGAGGAGAATCGAGCTTCTGACTTGAACGATAGAGCAATTCATCTTTTGAAAAAATGCAACAGGCTATGGACTTTAATTTTAGCCTTCCAACACTCCATCGATCCATACATGAGCAACCCCTTCTTGACTTAAGCACGCTAGGAGCAAATACTACAGCCATGACACTCAAAATTTGAAATGACAGCAGCTATCATGAAAGCTTCACAGTAGCAAATACAAGCCGAGAGATCCAACATGCAGTGGACTTATTTCAGTAGCACGGAAGTCCAAACATCAGACACAAGCCACTTGTCAAAACTGTAGAGCTGAACACTAGGACACTACACAGTTGATCTGGGGATCCTATTTGAAGTAGCACAACCAGGCCAAACCAGAGATTTCAGCAGCGGCTCCTCCTTCTCCAAGTAAATGGACAACAGCCTGCAGTAGAATCCAAGCAGCAATGCAGCTACAATTAATCACAATACTTCAATTCAGCTGCAGCAGCCCGTGATTAACACTCCTAAACCGAGAAACTCCCAATTTGCAGCAGATGAGCACCATGGTTGAACCAAGAAGCAATCAGACACATGTTGGGGATCCTCTCAATTTCAAGCCAATACCATATGTGGAGGACCTAAGCTTTCATTTGTTTTCCTTATTTAATTGCTTCTACTTTAGTTCAAAGAGAAAAATAACAGATGGAGTGAATTGAATAAATGAGGAAGAGCTTGGTGTCAAATACAATAGCAACCATTAACTTAATGGTCATAAATTCTTGTTTGCAGGATGCAACATAGTGAGCAGCTGCAGCATGAATTGAACACGACCAGCAGATGTCCATACACACTTGCAGCCCCTGGACTCAATTCCACCAACTAACAGCAGCAATTTGTGCCTAAATTAGTGCTCCAAACATCTTGAACCAAGAATTTTACTTCAGGATCCAAGCACGAGCTACATGTGACCAGTAGCAAGACACCCGAGCAGCCCCTATTCCAAGCAGACACGAAGTGGCATTGTACCAAGCACCGAACAGCACTCCATTCGATCAGCCAAGAGCACCATTTGACCGAGCTGTCCTTGCAATTTTTGCACGCCTAGAGCAGAACACACAACGAGCTTCTTGAATAATTTGTTTCTTTCCATTATTAAGTTGAATTTTTGAAACTTCATTGACATTATTATTATTATTATTTTTTATCTATTGCAGGCCGTGACTTCATTTGGTGGAAAACACAGAAAGAGAAATAGCAGTTGCACTCCAAACGTGCAACAGAGCACGGCCTGAAGTCCACCACACAAGCACTCCACGGCATCCAAGCAACAGCAGCAGCAACTGATCAGGATAGTTCACGCATCGAATAGCAGCAACTGAAGCTTCAAATCGAGCTTCACATGACAGCCAACTGCTGTCCGCGTGATTAGAGGCCCAAACAGCAACCGTCGAGCATTACAGCAGCAGAACACGAGCAGCCCCTACACGTGACAGCTACATCATTTATTTGATAAATCTGAGCACCAAGATGGCTGGCTAAAATCATCTACTAAGTGCACAATTGGAAACCAAGTTGTCCAAGAGTGAGCAGAAACCGAGAAGGAGCAGCTGCACTTTAGGGACTACATATTGATGCACACGAGCTGCTCATCCGCTCTTCTCGAGTACTCCAATTGCGCTTTCCAAACTCCAGCGAGAATAGGAACTAGACATTTCATATTGGTCTACGGAATTATATGGAAAAAGGAGGCCAACTTCAACTAACGAGAGCCAAAAGAGAGATATATTTTAGGGGCAATTTAACAGAGCAACTCGATTGAAGATTCACAAGTGCGCTGACAAGTCCGAGTAGTAAACTCCACCAAGCACTGATCCAAGTAACTCCAAGCAACTGCCGATCCAACTAAGTTGAGCAGCAACACTCAACTAAACAGCAGCCGTGACTCCAAATAGCTAATACTTCAGGCCACACTAAGCAAGAATCAGAGCAGATGAAAGTTTCAACGCAGCAGATTTTATTTCCTAGCACCCAACAGGAACTGAACACGGGCAGCAACTCCAAATGACAGCCGTGCACCTTGGTTTACAGCAGCTCACGGAATTGAAGCAAGAAGCCACCTGCACTTTTAGTCCTAGCGGAGAAGCTCACTTGGGGAGTTACACGTGCCGACCAAATTTCAGCGGCAAGCAGCACGTGAACAGCGGAGAACTCCAAACTGCAGCAGGCTGTAGACTTGATATTTGAGCAGACGAGTTGAGCTTTCCGTCCGAGCGGTGACTACGTGACAACAACCTGCTGCAACAAGGACCGAACTCTCCAAGCAACAAGCCGAGAACCAAGAAGAGGCTGACCAACATGACTGAATTGAGCTTTCCATCATGTTGTGACCGAACAGCAGCTCAGTTGAAAAACAAAAAATTCATATTTATCGAGCTGAAGGAAATAAAGACAGCAGCCCATGGAGAGAGTCACACGCCAGCTTTGAAAGGATAAGAGCAGTACACGTGGGCTATAACATGGACAAAATAGCAGATGTAGCCCATTTTCATTTCAGTCACACGACACGTGCCCTTGCTGAGAAATTAGTGCAGGCAATGGTGTTGAAGTTGTTTCATCACTTTAGCTGACACAAGCACACGGAATATTACGAGGGACATGGGAAACCAACTGCCACCAATCATCAGAAAAAGCCCCCGTGGGCTTCATTTTTGTAATTAAAAAATCCACGTCAGGCCCATGCGACCAGGGGTTTCGGGTGAGGCAGCTGAGGGGAGGCGGATGTATGTACAGAGCTTACAAAAGAATAAGGAGAGAAGGAAGAAAATTAGAGAATATCCAGTAACTTAGCTTAGAAATATAGCAGCATAGTATAGTGAAGAAAATAGAAATTCTCTTTTTATTTTATTAATCTTATGATGCTTTCTTTAATTTTAGTTATTAAAACCCTTATTCTAGATCTTGGGAGGAATTTTCAAGTGCTAAATTTATCGAGATATTTCGATTTTGTATTGGATATCGAATTTAAATATATTAATTGAGGTATTTTCTTTTTCTTATCATTTCAATTGTTGTATATCTTAATTCATTTGAGCATTATGATATGATATTATTCTTAATTTTTATTAGGTTTTGCATTAATGAATTTAATAGATTGATATGTTTTATGATTTGTTCCAATATTGTTTTTTAGTAATTGGATATTTTGTTATTGTGTTAATTGTTTAGTCATTTATTGTTCGGCCATTACTTTTTAATTAGATAGAGTTATATAATATTTAAGAAAATTTCATTAACTTGTGATAAATATAGTTTGAATTTTTGAAAAAGCTCGCTATAAAGATATATGGGTTTTAAGGAAATATGGTTTGAGTCATGGAGATATACTCAAACCATATTTTTAACTAAAATAGTAATTTCAATGTAAGCGGATTATTATTTATCTAATAATTATAGATAAGTTGTATTAGTGGGTGGATTTATAATATAATTAGAATTCTATTACTTCGATAGACGGATCTGTTTTAGTGGATTTAGTCAAATCTCATTTAGTCAATTTAGATTATTGATTCAAGATATCACATTGATTCAAATAAAAATGAATTTACGAATTATAATTTGATTTTTTTTTTATCTCCTAGACTTAGGAAACTTATAATGTAGTTAGGATATTCGATTTAATGTTTACCTTGTTAATTAGTATTTATTTTCTTTTAGTTTAATTATCAATAATTTAACTTAAAGAAAAACTCGAATGATTTAATATTTAGCACGTAATCTCTTATAAAATACGATCTTGACTGATTATACTATTTTCATAATCGGATTCACTATCGGATTCTCGCTCACGCTTTCGCTCACACTCACAGCGAATCACGCAGAATTGTTGCTCATCAATACAACTAAACCTTTAATAGATTTATACATAGGGAACTAGCTGCGATTGGAACACATATGTTAGGACCGTCGATAGTCGGTCAACTTACCCCTGACCGTTGTTGGCTATTGGTTACTAAAAGAACATTATCTTTGTCCTATCTTGGGAACATCAACATCGATGGTTTTTAAATTCCATTGGCTTTTATCATTGTTTTGTCCTTTTGTTTTTATTTTATTTTACAACTCGTGATATTTAGAAATATTACATGCCTTCTTCTTATAATAAAGTTAAGCTTTATTTTTCATCTTAGAATGAGACCCATTCTTCTTATCACCATTCTAAAGGCACTACCTCCCACTAGTACCCATTCAAAAAGAATGGATTTATTCTAAAGGCACTACCTCCCACTAGTACCCATTCAAAAAGAATGCTGATAAAATCCAAATCATAGTCAAGTTTCCTCTTTGCTTATTAGATTTGTTTTATCATCCTCAAGAGTTAAAGTCATCTTGACCAATTGACCCCCTTAAAAAGAATTATCTAAGGACAACAGAGAACCAAATACTTCATTGTGATTGTCAACTTTAACGTTCATAACTTTTAGATCATTAATAATTGAAAAAGATTTGTTGACATGAGTATTGATAGTTGAATTTGGTTGACAGCATGAGTTCGCGGACAACTTGCAAAATCAACATATGTAAGCTAAGATGACCATCAAAGGTGGTTCAAGTATAGTGTCTCCTATTCTTAATTCGGTATGTGAAGTGGAAAAGTGTTTAATAAGAAATAGGTGAATTAAAGAATCGGGGTCCTTTACCTGGAGGCTAACTCTATTTGTAGAAGATTAGCCAGGGCATTTGAGGAAGGTGGATTGAACTTCTAAGATCTGCTTTGGATTCTATGGAGAATACCTCGGACTTGCCTTATTTAGTCTATAGTCTGTGTTGGCTTCTAAGGAAGGCAGTCAACCTTATGGCACTTAACTTAAGCTCTAATAGAAATGTCCTTGAGGATTGAGACTTTGCTAAGTTTTGTAAAGAGGTTGGTTGAGCTCCGAAGAGCACAACTTAAACTCTACCTAGGTTGGTTTGGGATTCTAGGCTTCACTTATATATCTAAGTGATTGGATTGAGTTTTATGTTCAAGATAGTTTATCAACAATAAGTCTTAATAGATGAACCTTTCAAACATTCAAGGAGAATAATACCTTTAATAAGGACCAACTTGTTTGTTAGGCTTTTATCATTTAAAGGGACTATTATCAATTCGATTGCAACTACAAATGTCTTTATGAGTACTTTTACTAGAATACATCACTGGAGAGACACAATATAATATATATTGTTGACGGTCATTTTGTTTTGTCTAATTCAGACAACAGATCATTAAAGAGGAAGTCAAGCTTCTTTTTGAATGATTCATTAATTTGTTATGTATGAGAATATTTGGCATTTGCACTTGCCAAACATCATAATTCCCCCGGTCGTTATACTTCTCAATAATGAATCCTATTCATTGTCGAGTTTCTCTTTGCTCACTGTATTTATTTTATCATCCTCAAGAGTTTAATCATCTTGACCAGAAAAAATTAACTCCCCTTAAAAGAATTATACCATGATTGCAAAAGGCATAATACTTGTTCCTTATTGTCAACTTTAATATTTATATATTTTTAATCATAAATAACTGAAAATGATTTCCCAACATGAGTCTTGACATATTAACCTTCAAACAAGGGAATAACGTCTTTGTTAAGAACTGACTTGTTTGGCAGGATTTTATCATTTAAAAGGACTCAAATATCAACTAGATTATAGCTACAAAGGTCTTATGAGTACTTTCCCCAAAATACATTATTTTTTTTTTGTCAACTCCCAAAATACATTATATACAATAATATATATTGTGGAGGGGAACTTTTTTTTAATCTAATTGAGACAATAGATCATTAAAATAGGAAGTTAGGCTTCAATTTTGAATGCTTTCATTAGCTTGTCATGCATGAAAACATCCAACTTATGTGCTTGCTATAAATTGTAATTGTTGCAGTCGTCAAACTCCTCCATATTGAATTCTATTTATGCCAAGATTTGATTTCATAGTGGGACCATGTTTTGACACTAATCTAGTACAGTAATCTTACAAGAATGCTAAAGAACAATAAAATAAAGTGGTAAGGAATATAAACAAAAGGAGAGGGTAAAGATAGACAATTTTAGATGGAAAATCCCAATATGGGAAAAACATACAAGTGAAGAGGAGCTAAATTTACAAGCAACGAAATGAGTTATACAAGGAATTAATGTAACAAGATTGTCAAATGTGTTTCTTTGTTACTATAAAAATGTTAGAGTTATTGATGACAAAACCAGTGAATGATATATATAGGCCCTAAGACCATAAGGAATACATGCACATGAAATACATGTTTAAAGGGTTGACCTTGACATGATGTTGATAGGCTTTGAAGGGTGGTGGTCAACTATAATATTTACTTGTAATTATTTTTAAGGTTGATTTATCATTTGATTGGAAGATTATTTGAACAGCTAATATTTTAATGATCAATAGATTCCTATAAAAAAAAAAAAAACGGACTTTAGAAAATTACTACAATTGTATACTATATGAAAGAGTGTTATTGGTACTGTATTAGAGGAAAAAGGTCCTGATGTTAACATTTTTAAAGGGATGATATTTTGTAAATTTGGATTCGTTATGTAGTTTTAATATTTTTAAAATATGTTGTCATAATTTATCCAATTCTTTCATATTGATTCTATTTATTTAATACTTATTTTTTTTCATTTATATTTACTTTCAAATTCAAAAGATTTGTTTTAATGTGAAGTTAAGTAGAAAGAGATAAATGTCAAGTTGTAAAGCCTTTTCCCTTTTGGATTCATGTTCTCTCTATTTATATTCTCTTAATTTTCTATAGTTTATTTCTCTTAGATGTTGTCATTTGGTTGGGCTTATTAGGAAAAAAATATTGCCGTAATGATATTATAAGATAGTGAAATAATTTAAATAATTTATACCATTAACATGTAAATTAATATAAATTGAGAGGATAAAAGAAAAAAAGAGATAGAATCCATTTCCTTTTCTTTATAATAGTCTGCTTTAAATTTATATCATTCATAAATGTTGTCATTTAACAGTATGAAAGCTTTGTCACAAATTTATTACATGACCAATTTATTTCTATGTCCATAATACAAGGACTTAGTTTAAGGGTCCTTTAGCAATAAAAGGCAGACTTGTATGGGTCGAAACTTATGAAAGGAACCCATTTGAGGTCCATTAAGGGAAGGGTTTAATTTTGATATTGATCATTATCAAGATCTAATAGATAAAATCAATAACCAATTTCTATAAATTCCCCATCCCATTCCTCATTTGAACAAGGGAGAATTTTGGCACAAACACTATCACTTTGCTAGATTCTCACCTAAAAAAATCAACACCTAATGATCTCAAGAGCATTACTTAGTTCATCATTCATAATGGAGTTTGATGCAATTCTTCACTTATCACAACTCATGTTTGAGCCTTTAAACTTTTGAGATTACTTATTCCTTTTTTCTACCATATCTCACTTGATCATTCCATATGTGTAACTTAAGTCGCCGATAAGGGCATATTTTATTCATATTTTAATGAGTGAATTATAGAAAATTATTATTGATTTTATAAAAATCATTTAGAATTGGTACTTCAATATTCTCATTTGAATATTTCAGGTATTAGATGATTCAGAGTGTAAATATGGACAATTTAAAGGAGTTTTATGTAAATGAATTGAACTAAAATGAGCAATGGTACGACTGGAATTCAACACAGCCGACTTATCAATCGGCCTACACTTACACTAGCAGCCTTTGGAGTCTACACAATTAGCCTTGGCATTTACATTGCCGGCCTTCATGGCCAAATTAGCTTTCAAAAGCTAACCCTAGTTTCCTATATAAATAGTCATGATTCTCGGATTTTAGGAGAACTTTTCATCTTCTTTACAATTAGATAGTCTTAGAATAGTGAGTAGATAGTTCTTGAAGAATTCGTCTATAGAATTAATTAGATCGTTGAGAAGATTTTTCTTTCGCTGTGAAGATCACATTTTGGAATTGTAATTGAAGTTTATCTTTTCCAATTATAGAATTGGTGACATCTATTTTAATTATATTTATGCAATTCTATGAATTATTCATGCTTTCAATTATGAATTTCCTTGTAATTTCAATTAGTAGTTGTGCTTTTGTTTCAAATTCCATAGCTAGCTAAATTTATCTGTGGGAATTGATGAAACCTTAGATAACTAAGATGATGATTGTGTTCGTGTTATAGGATTAATAGATATATGGATGATTCATGATTGCAATTTCTATGATTTCGATTATAATTGTTTAATTGATTATAATTGTTAGAAACCCCAGTGATACATGAGTTGATATAAGATTTGTTATAAATTCTTAATTAATTTGATTGATTAATGTGGAAGTAGCGTTAATTGAATTAATTAGAAATTATCTAGAGATTAATGCAATGTTTAGCGATTGATTATTCACTAAGACATTAGGGATAATTGATTTAGGACATTAGACAATCATAATATCGGAAGATATATGATTATAATTTAGAGTTTACTATTAATTGAAGATGTAGGAGTTGATTGATTAATTAGAGGTTTAAGTCCTTAAGTTTTAAGGCATAATAATTTTACTTGAATGACTATATAGCTATTAATCTACATAACATGATAATAATTTGATTTGCATAATTTAGGGTGAATTCTGTTTTCCTACAATTTTCAATTGATTGCTTAGTTTTAGATGTTTTATAGTTATTTCTTTTCGATAGTTTTAGTATAATTATTAGATTAGTTAATTTATTTTTGATTGCTTGAATATTGATAAGAATTAGTACAAGATTAGTAATTTCTTAGTCCTCAAGGTATCAACAATCTTACTTGCTCTGTATTACTTGGTTCCAACCCAATATACTTGCTGGAGTATTCGCGATTTATTTTATATATATATAGTTTAAGCAAATCAATCGCTTTTCTTAATCATAGCACAACTTAACATGTAGTACGTACGTGATCTTTGTATCAATACCCCTATACCTACAGAAGGTTTAGTACTAAATTTCATATGCAGGTCCCATATATAATATGAAAAAGAATTTTAAGGGCTTATTTTTAGAACTTAAGGTTAAAGTGTAAAAGTTTTTAAAGATAAAGGTGCTTTCTATAGTCTAGTCACTAAAAAAGGACTATACGATATTGTCACTTTTCAAAAATTGTTGACAACCTCAATTTACAATAAATTGTTCTTGATTAATAGTAAATCATGCTTATCAATGGGAAAAAAAAAAACCCATGGATAACAAAAGAAAAAAAATGTTATCGATAGCTTTTATGGAAATCGTTGCTAGCTGATAGTTTTTTATGGGAGTTGATAACTCTGATTTTAAACATATTTCATATGGTGATTTTATAGCATTTCCCTTACATTTTTGGTTTTCTTTAAAGAAAATGATACTTAATTGAGTAAAATGTTGATTTCAGGGTTTAAACGC